>OX457031.1:47826661-48389161 GCA_949752745.1 Protula sp. h YS-2021 | reverse complement strand
TCTTGAACAACTCACCCAAAAACGAACTCAAACAAAGACTTGGACAACTCACCCAAAAATTTTGGACGATTCACCCAAAAGTTTGGACAGCTAACCCAGTTTTTTTTTATTGAATGACCAATGTGGCTGATAGTTCTTGAAATAGTTTCAAACAATTGTGCTAACGGTTTGCAAAGAAACATCGATGCTTTATTGCAAAATACGCGAAAACGATTGCTAATGTTTTGTAAAGAAAAGACATTAAAATCGATCTCTTTATTGCAAACTCTGCGAAAACTACTCAAAAATAATGACATGGCATGGCATGGTTACAAAGCAGACGTTTTGCATAAAAACACATGGAAATTCTGTGAAAACTACTCGAAAATAAAACAAGAAGCACAAGTTTCGCACAAAATTCTGAGCTGAATAGTGAGTTGAGTAGTGAGTTGAATAACTCAGCAGGGGCAGCCCTTCTTATACTCGTCAGCGGGCGTGCCAGTTAAGATCATGGCCAATAACGGTTAAGTGTGTTGAACGACTCCGGAATATCGACTCCGGTGTTCACTACTGGAAAATCTAATCAGGAGTATTCGCCGAGGTGAACGACAGCTCGAGCGACGTTGAATAAGGCTCGCGCTGTTTGACATAATTGCAATTAACATTTAGCATTTGATGCAGTGTAAAATATGCAGCGTTAATTAAAATTAAAAATTGCAATTAAAAAATATCGATGAGCGAGGCAGCCCGGGCAACATGCTGATCTAGTGAGATAACCCCCTCCCCGCCCCAACCCTTTTTTTTTAACAATGTCTAAAGTTTCTTTATGCAAGTGGACCGTATGTAACATTTTCCAAGGCAGTAACACAAATATCAAAATAGTTTTTAAAAAAATTGGGTGAGTTGTCCAAAGTTTTTGGGTGAGTCGTCCAAAATTTTGGGTGAGTTGTCCAAACTTTTGGGGTGAGTTGTCCAAAATTGGGTGAGTTGGTTTTTGGATGAGTTGGTTTTTTGGTGAGTTGTCTGACACCCGTTAAATATACTGAGGGGGGAGGGGGAGGGGAGGGGGGAGTTGGAGGGCAAGGTAGAAGAGTGATAGAGATGTCGCACATCATTGTTTAAATTTAAAAATTTTAAATTGTTTTTAAAAAATGGAAGTAACATTTTTGTCACCAAAAGTAATAAGAACCATTTGCAAGAAATAAGAACAATGTGGTCTGTATAAATTAAGCATGAGCTTTCTCTATGAAATATTAACGTCAACACTTAGAAAAAGTCACGTTTATAATAACTAATCAAGCTGATTATTTTCTATAAGCTAAGAGTGTCATTGAATTTGGAACGGAAAGGAAATTAGAACATAAATACACACCTACACCAGTGAAGTTGTAGCACAAGAAAATCTTTTAAATTATGCACTGTCTTCTGTTTTTTTTGAGAACAAAAAAAGTCTCTTTCTCGCTAAATGCACATTATGTTACAATAACATAACCTGGTAGCATGTGTGATCAGACATGTCCAAAAAATACTCGTTGAAAGATAAACAAACTTCGAGCCAGATACAGATCTACTGAGTACCAGTTACGTTTAAAAAGCAATTTCTCCGTGAGTAGATCTCATCCGCTCCCGCCCGAGAATTTAGGCATAAGCGCCAGTATGTACAGGCGTGAAATGTGTAAAAAAATTAACATTAAAAACTTAAAATGAAAATATGTCTATTTTTCGTTTACAATATAATAATAATAATACTAATAATAATACTAACAATAATACTAATACTAATACTAATACTAATACTAATACTAATAATAATAATAATAATAATAATAATAATAATAATAATAATAATAATAATAATAATAATAATAATAATAATAATAATAATAATAATAATAATAATAATAATAATAATAATAAATACTTTTGAAACACGCAGAACATCGATGAAATTGGCAGAAAAACGTAACTGTTCGACGAGCAAGTATGTGAGTATCTTCTTTCAAGTTGAAGAAGTTTTATTGCAACATTGCAGAATATTCACACTGTCGCAAGTAGAAGCAAATGCTAGCCAGTGATTTCTCAGTGTAATAGATAGCACACAGCTACTAAATATTTGCATTATTAAATATGCAGACCAATTTCGTCATTTTACAAGCAAGCTTCGGAAATTCGACCGATTGGTTTTCATTTTCACTGGCAAGGTCGCCAAAAGTTATTCGTTGCTGTGCATTTGCGTTGCGACAGCTTCATGAAACTTTCTCCAAAAAATAGTCAGCGGAATGCAGACGTTTTTATGCGGAGAAATGTTTTGTTTTGGGAGGGCGGGGGTGGGGATTTTATTTGTTTTAGTTTTGAAATAGTTTTATAACGCTAATCACACATTTATCCAGTATCTTTTTAATGATATTTATTGCAGACAGTTCATACGCAGTGCAAAACTTAACACTGAATGGACCTGCCTTCGGAGAAGAGGAACGTCCTCTTTCTGATCACAGTGCAAAACGCGTAAGTAACCGCTGACCCTTGGCTTTACTCATGCCATACTTAGGATTTCCTCTCATGCTCACTGAAGAAATACTCACTTTCATTTTGTTTTCTACAGAGAAGAGACAGTATCTGTGCGTTCTGTGTGTATATATATGTACGTGTATGTGTGAGTTTGTCCGAGTGGCAAACACAGGACACAAATCGTGTGAAAACACAAGTACAGACCTTTTAACTGAGGACCTTACCTTCAAGTGAGGACAAAATGCCATGTCCTCTGTTGAAGAGCGCTGAATGGTGTATGGTGTTAACTTGGTACTGTCATTTCGAATCTGCAATGTCCCCATTCTGCTTTTTATGTACTGTTTACACTCAAAATCCACTGTGTAAGCTATACACTCGAAAAAGTGTGTAAACTATAGGGGGCGCTTGAATTTTTCGAGTGTGAAATATTCATCAAGCTTTAATCAGTCTGCGCAACGTGGTTCCCAGCCAATCAGCGTTGGAGAAAATGACAACATCTTGAGAACACGTGGTGGGGGAGACGATTCTGTTGGGGGTGCCGCCATGACACTTTGTTGCGCCGAATGTTTCAACTGCTATTTTCTAACATTTCTTGGTATGAAGTTCATTCCAAACTACTCAATAATATAAATAAAGAAGTAATTCATTTTATTTCCTTGTTTTATTGCTAATTGATGCTATTATATATTAGATTGTTTTAATTTAAAAAGCTGACGCCCCTAGTAAACCCGGCCTCCTGTCTGAACTAGGTCACTTCCGTTTCCATTGTTTACATTTTCGGTCTCTCTTAAAACTTCTGTTTTCTCAAGAATAAGAGCACATCTTCGACACATGACCTAAAAAATAAAAACAAAGATTTCCTTTCTTTTTCTAGTTGTCCTTTTATTTTGCTTTTATGGTGGAATAAATAACGAAATGCCTAATTCGAAATTAGACTATGTATTGCCTCTATAACGTCTTACACAGCGTCTAGAAAACATGCTTTCTGGTAACTTCTTTTTGCCATTTAGGATTATATAATAAAGAACCGTTTGATTTTTGTGTTATTCGTATCTTATTTGTCAGATAAATAGTGTATTTTTTCAAAAATTCCCCTAATTTCCCTGATAGAATTTCTCGAAATAATGAAGATACATTTCCTCGCAAGTTGGGACACAGGAAGCACAGATTTTAAAGAATCTTTTCCCATTCAATGTATGTAAAATATAAAGAGGAAATGTATTTTTTCCTTTGCTGCACTTTAGTCTACTTAACAACTGCGTTTTTATTAAGTTTGAAAGCAACTGTCTTGAATTCAACGAGTGGACACTGTCTGTTTTGTAGAATGTGCTAATATAGGAGGCCTTGCAGTGTGAAAACTATTATTCTTTACCCTACATAACTTTATATTATGCCGGCCTCATCATGTATGTAAAAGCCTAAACATGCGTTTGAGCAGATTGTATTGTAATATCAGGCAAATGGGAACAATTATTATGAGGCAGCTGGAAAAAGAAATGAAGACCCGAGCTTCCATATTCTCAGTTCAACATAATTCAACTTTTAAGAACTGTTTTGTCTACATGCGGACATAAGACACGGCTCGTCTAGATGAACTACGGGATTCGCCCATTCAATATAGGGAGGATGTGTTGTTTATGTCAAATAAACAATGAAATATATATTGGTATTCTTTCGTATAACAGGCTCAACATTGTAAAGTCTGTTGATAAAAATTAAATATATTTTATTTTGTCCGGTTGAGCAGTGTTCTTGAAGTCTTAGCTTGACATGATTTTTTACACCCTGATGTCTGTCCCCATTCTTGATTCCCAGCCAATCAGCGTTGGGGAAAATGACAACACCTTGAGAACACGTGGTGGGGGAGACGACTCTGTTGGGGTGCCACCATGACACTTTGTTGCGGCGGATGTTTTAACTGTTATTTTCTAACATTTCTTGGTGTGAAGTTTATTTCAAACTATTCAATAATATAAATAAAAACATAATTCATTTTATTTCCTTGTAGTAATGCTAATTGATGTTATTATATATTAGATTGTTTTAATTAAAAAAGCTGACGCCCCTAGTAAACCTCAAGTACCCGGCCCCTTGTTTCAACTAGGTCACCTCTGTTTACATTTTCGGTCCCTCTAAAAACTTCGTTTCTTCAAGAATAAGAGCACATCTTCGACACATGACCTAAAAAATAAAAACAAAGATTTCCTTTCTTTTTCTAGTTGTCCTTTTTTTTGCTTTTATGGTGAATAAATAACGAAATAACTTATTCGAAATTAGACTATGTATTGCCTCTATAACGTCTTACACAGCGTCTAGAAAACATGCTTTCTGGTAACTTCTTTTTGCCATTTAGGATTATATAATAAAGAACCGTTTGATTTTTGTGTTATTTGTATTTTATTTGTCAGATAAATAGTGTAATTTTTTCAAAAATTCCCCTAATTCCCCTGATAGAATTTCTCGAAATAATAAGGATACATTTCCTCGCAAGTTGGGACACAGGAAGCACAGATTTTAAAGAATCTTTTCCCACTCAATGTATGTAAAATATAAAGAGGAAATGTATTTTTCCTTTGCTGCACTTTAGTCTACTTAACAACTGCGTTTTTATTAGTTATAAAAAGAATATGTAAAGTTTGAAAGCAACTGTCTTGAATTCAACGAGTGGACACTGTCTGTTTTGTAGAATGTGCTAATATAGGAGGCCTTGCAATGTGAAAACTATTATTCTTTACCCTACATAACGTTATATTATGCCGGCCTCATCATGTATGTAAAAGCCTGAACATGCGTTTGAGCAGATTATATTGTAATATCAGGCAAGTGGGAACGATTATTATTATGAGGGGGCTGGAAAAAGAAATGAAGACCCGAGCTTCCATATTCTCAGTTCAACATAATTCAACTTTTAAGAACTGTTTTGTCTACATGCGGACATAAGACACGGCTCGTCTAGATGAACTACGGGATTCGTCCATTCAATATAGGGAGGATGTGTTGTTATGTCAAATAAACAATGAAATATATACTGGTATTCTTTCGTATAACAGGCTCAACATTGTAAAGTCTGCTGATAAAAATTCAAATATATTTTATTCTGTCCGGCTGAGCAGTGTTCTTGAAGTCCTAATTTGACATGATTTTTTTACACCCTTTACATCCCTGATGTGCGTCCCCATTCTTTGTTTATGTGTCATGCTAATGCAGCGCATGCGCGATATTTTGGGAAAGTACATTATCTGTGTCAACGGGTCCGTGAAAGTTTAAAGTAATTAAATATTTATATTGTATGACTTTCAATTTTTAAGCAACATTTGTAAAAATACATAGATTTATATTTTCAGGCAATAATCGGCCTTTTTTACCTCTGTTTTGAAGTCTTATAAAGTCTTATGTCAGCAGGAAAATAGTTACACCCCCCGAGAATTTCGCGGTTTTACTTTCTACCGCGTCTTTGTGCGCATTAGCAAAAGTGATTCCAAGCTGACATGTTGGATATTGAAGTGTGTTCAATTTTTGGAAAAATAACGCCAGAATTTAACCGTAAGTTGCATTCATTTGTTTTGTAAAACCTGATTCATCTGTGGTTAAAGTTGCGAGTGTGCAAGTAAGCCTGTGTTAGCATTTTACTTAAAATTTTCGTCCCAAACTCAAATGCCAAATCACAGCTTTTTTCCTCCTATAATGGCCCTTTCAAACATGCAAAGGAATAAAAATTTTGGAAATGTGGCTCCAAGAAGTTCACAGTTGAATGTTGTGCAAAGAAAGCTGATTTCCAATTTGTTTTTCATAATGTGAGAAGAATTTCGGCTGTTATTGTATTTATATACGTGTTGGTATTATCTATCTTTTGCGACGAAGTCAAACGACCCCAGAGCAGTGCTTATATAAACTAATTCGCACTTTCGGGTTTTTCCGGTGGTTTGTTTCAACTGCAAACTTGGGATAAACTATAAAAACTGATGAGGAAAAAACATCAAAGTTTTCTTTCAACATGCACACTTTTAAATTTATAAAGCCATCATATGATCTTTTAAAAACTATTTTACATATTATTCAGTCTCTTTAATAACCAACGTGGAAATATGTTACTGGCAAAATGGAATTTTGGTGATTTTAGCCGGTTTTTTCTATCATTTCTTTATAATATCTATCCCAACTGAATTCAGTCGAAACGCAAAAAGTTTTCGGAAAAAGTCAAAGTGAATTGGCTTATTAGTCCCTGGCCAGCGCGAAGCGGAGGACTCTAGAATTCGGGTCCGTCTGTCCGCCGGGGACACTTTTTTGTAACCACTGAACCGATTCAATTGTCCTCATGTCCTCAGAAACATTATATAGTGGATCTGTGCAACGAGGGATTATTTTGAGATTTTCGCCATGTAGCCGTTACTGTCCAAGCTACTCAATTGTTGATTGAAATCCTGTGATTGCACGCCTGCGACGAACTTAGTTTTACTGGAATACTTATTTATTATTAAGCTGGGATCTGTCCTGGATTTCCCCAAAAGAGGGGTGCTCTCTGCAGGAAGTTTGCGGTAAAGTGTCATCAATGGGTTAACTGAATCTTTCAGTACTTAGGCTGAAATACGGACAGCAAAAAAAACTGAAGCCATTAGCCGTCAACGCAGACATCGGTACTTTTTATGAGTAATTTTTATCTTCGTCAGCAGGGTCTATCCGTTTGTCAAAGTTGCAAACATACTACTTAAATACCCGGGTCGAAATGCCTCTTTGTTTCATTGGCTTTCCGTCCCTTGCGTTCGAGGCGCATTTAACGAACTTTTTGTTAAAACTTGCCTGTGTTTGCACGTTGTGCCGAAGTGAAAATTACTGACTTGACATTGCTGTTTCTCTCCAGATTCTCTTAAAGGCCTAATTTTTGACGCACATATTTTTTTTGTTTCATTATCCATGATTTATCTGTTCGTATGAAAGAGAGTGTGATAATTCCGAGTTTTGTTCCCATGTAAGTAAGACTTACTGAAGGAATTAACCATGGTGGCTGTAAATTTTCAGATGCCTCGTAAGAAAAACTGGAAGCCGAAAGTGCCGGAGGTGCAGTTCGTTCCGTTGTCCATTTACAAGAGAGGTGACATCATTCTCTACTATAGGGGCAGATCATGGTGGCCGGAAAAAGTAGAGTTTTGTGCGAAATCCTTCCTGAAAGTGAAGTTCCTCTCGACGAAATACGAGTAAGTAAATGCGTTTTGATTATTATTAGATACCACAAATCTTATCAATGTTGTTGTATATATATTTGTCTAAACTTTCAACAGTAGGAAGGAAAGGTTTACGAAGTTATAAGTCTTATATTTAACATTATGTATGAGGTGAAATGAAAGCGAACGGTCATTTAAAAATAGCTTTCGTGTCAGCGGAGTCAAGTGTCTGGTAGTGCAACTTTAGGGTTGATAATCTTGTTCTCGATTTGAAGGGATGTGTCATTTCAATTACTTCATTGTCAGATGGGACACGGCAACGGACAGCAAAAAACTGAAGCCATTTCCAGTTAACCCAGACATCGGTACTTTTTAGTTAAGAATGAGTAATGTTTTTTCTTTCGTCAGCAGGGTCTATCAGTTTGCCAAAGCTCGAAACATAAGACTTAAATACAACAAAAGCCCAAGTACCCAACTGTAAAATGACGATCTCACCTTATCTTTCCGTGTGTGTCTAAACTTCAGGAAAAAATATATTCTTTGGGTGCCATATATCCATAGAAACTTTGCCCATGTCGATGTTCAATTGGTCAAGAAATGACGTGTTAGCATATTTTCAGTCCTTGAACGATCTTGTTGATTGTTTGATTTTATTAAGTTCCCCTAACCCCTAATGCATAGTTTACAAAATAACACAGCTTGGTTTTACTGCATTGTGTGTCCCCAAGTTAAATATCTCAGATGTACGATGAGGAGATTATAGAAGGTGTTTTCGCATGTGCTTTGATTGCATGCATGCCTGGGATGTTTTGCCAAGCACTTTTACATTCAGATTTATTTACATGTACGGGCCCGTAAGAACCTTTGGAGGGGGTGGGGGGTGGGATTGAGCGTGAGGGATATGAAGCTGCTAACGTTGATTGCATGTAAGAAACCGCTTGCCGTTTGTTAAGGTCATCCGTGCTCTAAGAGACATAACATTTTAGTGTTTCAAAGTGTACATGTTCGCATGATTGATAAATTCGGGTCACACACGAAACAGTTTTCCGAAAGATACACACCCTTGTGTGAAGTTCGACTTCAGAGAGAATGTGAACAAAGGACGCCTTGTGAGCTCCTCCCCTGTATCACAGAATTCGTGTTAGCTGTATAACTTAGTTCATTTGCATGTATTGCATGCTTTTATTTTCGAGAAACAGACTTGTATTATTCAATACCAATCTGATCTTACCATCCTTTGTGTTAAAAATTTTTAAGTTTGGTTAGCATTAAATGTTTACAAGATGCCTATGCTTTTACGAATTTGCAGTTGAAGTGGTTTATTGCATTTAAGATGTACCTGTAAATAGAGATTGGTGATTAAAAAGATAAACATGTCTTTGATCAAAGTATCGATGTTTCGGCTAATTTTTTTCAAGGCAAGGTTTGCAAAAGGCCGAGCAAGGAATACACCAACTCATGCAAAGAAGCGACGAAATTATTGAAGTTACGGGACCAGTCGCATTTGATTCTCGGTTAGAACTTCTGTTATTCAGGGTTCGATATTAGCGGTGACCAGTTTTGAAATTTCGCCACCAGAAAAAATTTTGATGGCGAAATTTTGCCACGAGAAAATCTGAGGAAACAGTTCACAAATTTAGCAATTTTCTTTTCAAATACGCGGTCTCTCAAGTTGGTTAGATTCATACCTGCTTATTGATAATAAACAGTCGAGCGTTTATTTGACTTGTTGTTTTGATGTTGTTGCCAGTTGGCCACTTTCGCCACGGGTCAACTCAATTTCGTAATAATATTACTTCTAAGTTTATTTATTTATTTATTTACTTGTTCTTGGTATTGAATGACATAGTATCATACTGGACAGGTCTCAGTTTTATCAGTCTTCACAAGAGGCACTTTCAATGTTGGTTGCTTTGGATTGTAGGATTTTCCAGTTCATAGTCAGTTCATGTTGTTATAGAATCGAGCAATGAAGAAGATGCGCCATCTAGACCTACCAAACCATCAGCCCAGGACGTGGGGCCGTCAGCGATTGGTCATGGTGAGACAACAAACCCGCCTGCTGAGCCGCGTGTATCTACTGGTAAGATTAAATTTCTTATTCGGTGTTTGGAAGATCCCTTGTTCACAGGATGGATGAATTGACGCAACACACACACGAAACGATACATTCGTTTCTCGACAGTTATTTTCATAAAATGTGAATATAGGACACACAGATCCTCTGCGCACTTCTGTTGTGAGTTTGCTGGCGATTCAAGGGTTGAAGAGTTTAATTCTAAACGACAGTCATTGAAGTACAACTGTCTTTGGATCATTAGTTTCCCTACTCATGTTTTTTTTTCGAAAGAGGAGCCAGACAGAAGGATCACTTTGCGGAGAACTATTTCAAAAGCATTTAAAGTTAACTATTATGCACTCAGGGAGTGAAGAAAATGTGCCTTCTAGGCCTACCAAACCATCAGCTCAGGAGGTGGGGCCGTCAGTGATTGGTCATGGTGAGACAACAAATCCGCCTGCTTAGCCGCGTATATCTACTGGTAAGATTGAATTTGTTACTCGGTGTTTTAAAGATCCCATGTTCACAGGATGGATGAATTTACACTCGACACGGCTAGAGTTTTATTCTTGAAAGATATAGACCATTGTCTGGAGTTTAAAACTAAAAATTAAACGAAGAACACGCATAGATGTTTTGACAAAAAGTTGAACATTAATCATGGAAAGTGTCTGAGAAAACCGTTTTTTGTTTAAAGAAAAATTGTTGAAAAAATCAAACTACAAAGCATTTTCTGTTTATTCTGTTCAGATCCTGAGCATTACGAGGAAGCTAAACAAGGCATTGCTGTTGATATTCATTTCCTGCCGACTGCGCATAAAAATGAAGATATCAGCCTCTCCAAATTAGATTTTCTGGTATTGGATTCCCCTTTTAAATCAACTCTTGACAGGAATTTCTCGCATCAAAATGATCCACTGGAGACCGAAACACCTAAGAAATTGGTGGAAGCAATGGAAGTTATAGTTATAGGCGTGTCCGTGACGTTCAAGTCTTACCTTGGCACGGCGTTCGCGTGTGGGGCTAACTGTGTAACTTGAGTGGGAAGGGAAAAATGTTGAAGACGCAAAGCGCACGGTAGCTAATTAGAAAGGATAAATATACACTTCCTTCGTTGCTATTCATTGTATAACATGTTTTTTATGCTTATGTTTCTGTCCTTGCATTTTCTGGCGGTGAAACGTGATGTCTTCCATGGTGTTAGTAATGTCAGTGTTTTCATGGTAACATGGGACGTAGTGTTGTAGGTCGGCATCGGGGTCCATCGGTTGTGCGTTATTACTTAAGCTCGTGCGAGTGGTTTAAACAAAGCACTTGCTAGGTAGACAGGAAAAGGTGTATTGACAAACATCCTCATATAATATTGGGGGTGGGTGGGTGGGATTGGTGGTAGGGGATTGTCGATTTATCAAGAGCTTTCAAAAATTACGGGGCAGGTTTTTCCGTTTTCCAATATTAAGTCAGGACACCTGTCTTTATGAAATCATGCCGTTTGACCTCGCGAGTATTTGTTTTAAATTGTTTTTAGTTTCGCTGTCAGATAGCGTATTTGGTAGAAATGAAACTAAGGGAGGGGGGCTGTGCTGTGACGTTCAAGTCTTACCTTGGCATGGGGTTTGTGTGTGGGACTAACTGTGTAACTTGAGTGGGAAGGGAAAAATGTTGAAGACGCAAAGCGCACGGTAGCGAAGTAGAAAGGATAAATATACACTTCCTTCGTTGCTATTCATTGTATAACATGTTTTTTATGCTTATGTTTCTGTCTTTGCATTTTCTGGCGGTGAAACGTGATGTCTTCCATGGTGTTAGTAATGTCAGTGTTTTCATGGTAACATGGGACGTAGTGTTGTAAGTCGGCATCGGGGTCCATCGGTTGTGGCGTTATTACTTAAGCTCGTGCGATTGGTTTAAACAAAGCACTTGCTAGGTAGACAGGAAAAGGTGTATTGACAAACATCCTCATTTAATATTGGGGGTGGGTGGATGGGATTCGTGGTAGGGGATTGACGATTAATCAAGAGCTTTCAAAAATTATGGGGCAGGTTTTTCCGTTTTCCAATATTAAGTCAGGACACCTGTCTTTATGAAATCATGCCGTTTGACCTCGCGAGTATTTGTTTTAAATAGTGTTTTAGTTTCGCTGTCAGATAGCGTACTTGGTAGAAATAAAAGTAAGGGAGGGGGGCTGTGCTGTGACGTTCAAGTCTTACCTTGGCATGGGGTTCGTGTGTGAGAATAACTGTGTAACTTGAGTGGGAAGGGAAAAATGTTGAAGACGCAAAGCGCACGGTAGCGAAGTAGAAAGGATAAATATACACTTCCTTCGTTGCTATTCATTGTATAACATGTTTTTTATGCTTATGTTTCTGTCTTTGCATTTTCTGGGGGTGAAACGTGATGTCTTCCATGGTGTTAGTAATGTCAGTGTTTTCATGGTAACATGGGACGTAGTGTTGTAAGTCGGCATCGGGGTCCATCGGTTGTGGCGTTATTACTTAAACTCGTGCTGTTGGTTTAAACAAAGCACTTGCTAGGTAGACAGGAAAAGGTGTATTGACAAACATCCTCATTTAATATTGGGGGTGATTGGGTGGGATTGGTGGTAGGGGATTGTCGATTTATCAAGAGCTTTCAAAAATTACGGGGCAGGTTTTTCCGTTTTCCAATATTAAGTCAGGACACCTGTCTTTATGAAATCATGCCGTTTGACCTCGCGAGTATTTGTTTTAAATTGTTTTTAGTTTCGCTGTCAGATAGCGTATTTGGTAGAAATGAAACTAAGGGAGGGGGGCTGTGCTGTGACGTTCAAGTCTTACCTTGGCATGGGGTTTGTGTGTGGGACTAACTGTGTAACTTGAGTGGGAAGGGAAAAATGTTGAAGACGCAAAGCGCACGGTAGCGAAGTAGAAAGGATAAATATACACTTCCTTCGTTGCTATTCATTGTATAACATGTTTTTTATGCTTATGTTTCTGTCTTTGCATTTTCTGGCGGTGAAACGTGATGTCTTCCATGGTGTTAGTAATGTCAGTGTTTTCATGGTAACATGGGACGTAGTGTTGTAAGTCGGCATCGGGGTCCATCGGTTGTGGCGTTATTACTTAAACTCGTGCTGTTGGTTTAAACAAAGCACTTGCTAGGTAGACAGGAAAAGGTGTATTGACAAACATCCTCATTTAATATTGGGGGTGGGTGGGTGGGATTCGTGGTAGGGGATTGACGATTAATCAAGAGCTTTCAAAAATTACGGGGCAGGTTTTTCCGTTTTCCAATATTAAGTCAGGACACCTGTCTTTATGAAATCATGCCGTTTGACCTCGCGAGTATTTGTTTTAAATTGTTTTTTAGTTTCGCTGTCAGATAGCGTACTTGGTAGAAATAAAAGTAAGGGAGCGGGGCTGTGCTGTGACGTTCAAGTCTTACCTTGGCATGGGGTTCGTGTGTGAGACTAACTGTGTAACTTGAGTGGGAAGGGAAAAATGTTGAAGACGCAAAGCGCACGGTAGCGAAGTAGAAAGGATAAATATACACTTCCTTCGTTGCTATTCATTGTATAACATGTTTTTTATGCTTATGTTTCTGTCCTTGCATTTTCTGGCGGTGAAACGTGATGTCTTCCATGGTGTTAGTAATGTCAGTATTTTCATGGTAACATGGGACGTAGTGTTGTAAGTCGGCATCGGGGTCCATCGGTTGTGGCGTTGTTACTTAAACTCGTGCTGTTGGTTTAAACAAAGCACTTGCTAGGTAGACAGGAAAAGGTGTATTGACAAACATCCTCATTTAATATTGGGGGTGATTGGGTGGGATTGGTGGTAGGGGATTGTCGATTTATCAAGAGCTTTCAAAAATTACGGGCAGGTTTTTCCGTTTTCCAATATTAAGTCAGGACACCTGTCTTTATGAAATCATGCCGTTTGACCTCGCGAGTATTTGTTTTAAATTGTTTTTAGTTTCGCTGTCAGAAAGCGTATTTGGTAGAAATGAAACTAAGGGAGGGGGGCTGTGCTGTGACGTTCAAGTCTTACCTTGGCATGGGGTTTGTGTGTGGGACTAACTGTGTAACTTGAGTGGGAAGGGAAAAATGTTGAAGACGCAAAGCGCACGGTAGCGAAGTAGAAAGGATAAATATACACTTCCTTCGTTGCTATTCATTGTATAACATGTTTTTTATGCTAATGTTTCTGTCCTTGCATTTTCTGGGGGTGAAACGTGATGTCTTCCATGGTGTTAGTAATGTCAGTGTTTTCATGGTAACATGGGACGTAGTGTTGTAAGTCGGCATCGGGGTCCATCGGTTGTGGCGTTATTACTTAAGCTCGAGCGATTGGTTTAAACAAAGCACTTGCTAGGTAGACAGGAAAAGGTGTATTGACAAACGTGATGTCTTTCATGGTGTTACTAGTGTGAGTGCCTTCGTGGTAACATGGGACGTGGTGTTGTGAGTCGGTATCGAGGGCCATCGGTTTTGGCATTATTGCTCTAAACTCGTGCGGTTGGTTTAAACAAAGCACTTGCTAGGTAGACAGGAAAAGGTGTATTGACACACATTCTCATTTAATATTGGGAGTTGGTGGGTGGGATTGGTGGTACGGCTTTGTCGATTTATCAAGAGCTTTCAGAAATTACGGGGCAGGTTTTTTAGTTTTCCAATGTTAAGTCAGAACATGTGTCTATGAAATCATGCTGTTTGACCTCGCAAGCATTTGTTTTAATTTGTTTCTAAGTTTCGTGGTCAGAAAGCGTACTTGGTAGAAATTTTAAATTTGGGGAAGAGGGCTGTGCCGTGACGTTCAAGTCTTATCTTGGCACGAGGTTCGTGTTTGGGAATTAACTTCGTGAAAAAACCCGCATACAGTACCTTTTAGCAATGAGAAAAATGTTGGAAAATTCCAAAAAAGGATTTTTGTTTAAATTCGTTCATGGCAGCGAGTTCTTGTTGAAAATGTTTTTAAAGTTTGTGCTGTGATGTCTTAACTTCGCACGGTGATCTTGCTTCATAGCATATTTTTTTAACTATTTATTCAAGCCCTAAAAATCTTTCATCAGTTTTAATTTATCCGACATGTACATATGTATATAGCCAAAAGAGTTAGTTTTTCCACGATTTATGTAGCAAGGAAAGTTTCATTTATCCCACATATATGTTCGAGAGATTAATTTATTTAAGTATGCTTGTATATAAGAGAAAGGTGTGTATTTTTTTTAAATGTAAGTTTATAAATGAACAGAGAAAATGATTGTAAATCAAAGGTGATTGAGATTTGTGTTCTTTTTAGTACTTTATCACAGAAACGTTAATTTATATGGTTCTTGAAGTACCATTTACAAATATGGTCCGTGCGTTTACAGTGTCCTCGTTTGACGCTTAACATTAATGAACAAACAAATAATAATAATAATAATAATAATAATAATAATAATAATAAATGAAATGGAATCAAAGTAAAAAAAATATTTTATTAATTTTAAATAATTGTCCGCTTTAGCATGATTTTTTAAACTACCACGTGGTTGTGTATCGGCTTTGTTTATAAACAAACCTCCCTTTGTTTATAAACAAACTGTGTTTACTTTCTTATGCAAATGAGGTCTCAGTACATGTGCTTTTGTCCCTAGTTTGCCGGATAAATTTCCTATGTTGACAGGATACGTAATTCGACGGTTTTCTGTTGATTTCTTTTTCCCTGTTTGACCAAAAAATTTTTTTTCGCTTAAAAGTTGTCTATTGATCATAGACTAGATATGCCATATCAAGTTTTACCGAAAACTCAATAATAAAAAAGTTGAAAAACGTGTCCTGAGTTTGTAGGATGTCTGGATTGGCCGCTTGGACATACGTGTGTGTGTACGTGTGTGTATGTGTGTATATGTGTGTGTGTGTGCATGTATGCATGTGTGTGTGTGTGAGTTTGTCCGAGTGGCAAACAGAGGACACAAATCGTGTGAAAACACAAGTACAGACCTTTTAACTGAGGACCTAACCTTCAAGTGAGGACAAAATGCCATGTCCTCTGTTGAAGAGCACTGAAAATTTGTGTATGGTGTTAACTTGGTACTGTCATTTCGAATCTGCAATGTCCCCATTCTGCTTTTTAGGTGATGTCCACACTCAAAATCCACTGTGTAAGCTATACACTCAAAAAAGTGTGTAAACTTTGTAAAGACGTTGTATAGATGCCGAGAAAATATTTGTCTGAAATTGCCTTCTGGGCAGTGACAATCAAATGTGTCGCGGTCACTCTTCCATATAACGACCCCTTCTGTTCGATCCCCCGGTAACGCATGGTATATATGAACTCAATTTTCATGAATATTTTCCATAAGCAGGTGGGAAAAAACTTAAACGCTCCTGAAATTCTCATAATTTTCGTGCTTACTTTGGTCTTTTTAAGAAAGCTCTGTCATTGCTGCCATTTTCTGTGAATGATAAAACGACAAGGTTCTTTGGTTATCACCCAGAGTAATCACAACCAAATTTCAACCAGATTTAATGTTGCGATGTGGTCAGGTGGATGTCGCAAGCTCATATCACGTTGGGTTAACATTCGAATGTTTACTCTGTGGTCATAAATACCTAACAAGTGGTAAAGTTGTTGCTCCGTACCCTACATAACTCTTTTGCAATAAATATTCTCACTGTGTTCTAAATTTGCAGAGAGCGGAATTCATTGATATAGCGGTTTCTTCGTGGAATATAGTCTGGGAGATTCTACACGACACAAAAGGATGGCATCTTGAATTAGGAGAGAATCTGGAAACAGGGATCATACATTCTAAGACCTACCACGATTTTGGCAAAGTCTACAAATTGCAGGTTTTTTCTCCAGACTTCACATTGATCTGCTGATAAAATTATTGTTAAATTAGTTTTATTACTGAATTAGTTTTTAGTGTTATGTTATTATTATTGATTGATTCCCACTTGCAAACTTCGTCTGCAACTGGTATAAATTTGTAGTTTTTCTGGGAGTTTCTGCCCTTTTCCCCTTTTCTTCTTTTTTTCCGTTTGGGTGGTTTCCAGAAAAATCCTCGTACAGTATTTGACAGAGGGAGATTAAATTTAGCATACGCCTAGAGAGTGACAAGATCTTGGTGAATCCGCAAATATTCTTTATTTCAAAGGTCATGGTCAAGGCCATATTGAGGTGAAAGTTATCTTTTCAATGCAATCGTTTCCAAAAAGCTCCTACTAGCGTTAGAGTCTGCGGAGCTTTATATTTGGTGTACTTATAGACAATCATCAGGTCTCAGTAAAACCGCAGTTATTTTGAACTTAACCTCAAAGGTCAAAATATTTTTCTACTAATCACGAAAAGTGACCATAAAAAGTACTAAAATCCAAGAGTGATTCTATGAAACCTGTTCAGTAGGGGCAAATATCCATCCTGAACCTTGACCTTGAGAATCAAGTCAGAGGTCACGTGACCCCATGTACCGTTAATGATAGACCGACTTATCTCAAAAACAGTTAGACATGGAGCGATTTTAAACTAAATTTCGACACATTGGGCCTAAGCAATGTTACATAAGAAATATCTCGGTGACCCTGAATTCTCGGTCATGGTCAAAGTCAAAAACCCGAAGTGACTATTATCATGAAAATGGCTAAAGATAGAGCGATTGTGAGCTCATTTTCGACCCGTTTGGTCTAAACAAGATTACAGAAGAGGTACTTCGGTGACCTTGACCTTCTCGGTCACATTCAACGTCAAAAAACCCGGAAGTTGACTATTATCTCGACAATGGTTACAGACAGTTCGATTTTGGTTCATTTTTAGCCCATTGTGCTAAAATAACGACAAAGAATTTCTACTGCGTGAGTTTGAGCTTACAAATATTTTCTTTAGTGGTTTCTGCAAGTGGGTCATTCCGCTATGTAGCGGAATTCTATCTAGTTTCCCATTAAATTAGAAGTGATACTTTCATCCTGACCATCAGCAGCAAAAGTGGACTACAACAGATATAACTGAGAACCAATGTTTATATTCTCAATTCTATCTAGCACAAAAAATAGAAATAAAAAATCATACCTAACATGACAGGTTCGTGCTGGTGTTGTGTTTGCTTCTTATTGCCACGATTAACACTTGGCTAGACGAAGTCGTGTGAAGAATAATATGCTTTGGTATTAGGGCACTCGTCAGATTTTCATTTTTTCTTTACAGTCATCGGTGATTTTTCCGGTCATTTTGTCATCACAACTCGTCAGAAACTACTGGTCCGATTGGCACCGAACTTTGTAATGGTATAGAACTTGATCTAAACGAGTTTTATCAATATTTTTTTCATTATTGTTTTCAAGGTCAAATTAATATGCAAAGACAGGGTATTTTCGCTGCCTTTATTACATAACACTCAAGGCTTCTTACTGCAAACACTGCGGAAGCTTTAGGGCATTTCTAAAAACTATCAATATTTTTTCATTATTAAGGTTGTTTTCAAGGTCAAGTCAATACGCAAAGACACGGTATTTTGCCTTTCTTTTGTCGCTATAATCGCTGCATCTGCCTTAACTTACGGATTATCTGTGAGGTAAGACACCAGGTGAACAACAGCCTAATTATATTGGTAATGAAAGTGAACAGTTCAATTGCCAAGTGTTCATTTCGCTAATAGTTTTGCAAAATCGGTTCTCGTTTGTTGTTGTTATCCCCCGTGTAACGGAGGGATATAGTTTTCAGCTTGTCTGTCAGTCCGTCCGTCCGTCCATCCGTCTGTATGTCGAGCCGTCTATCTGCTCTAGTATACTATCTTTTGTCCAGGCTGTTACTCGAAAACTATTCATGCTAATGCTTTTTTGTTTTACATGCAGTAAATACATATATTGAAGGTGTGCAACGCCGTAATTTTGTTCGATTTGAAAAGAAATTTAGGTAAAAATTTAGTTCGAATGTATATAGATGTGACATTTTGTCCAGGTCATAACTCCGAAATTGTTCATGCCAATGCTTTTTCGTTTTGCAGGCAGTTAATATGTATATTGTAGTTTTGTTCAATTTGAGGAAAAATTGTCAAAATGACAGTATTTTGAAAATAGATAAAAATTTAGTTCGAATGTACAAAGATGTGACTTAACTCTAGAACTGTTTATGCTAATGCTTTTTCGTTTTGCATGCGGTTAATAAGTATATTAAAGGTGTGCAACGGCGTTTTCTTTTTTAAATGAACCAATATTTGTTAGGCAATGTAGGGTTTTCAATTTCAATGAATTTACTAACATCTAATGACATTTAGTGTTACGCGGGGGATTCTACCTGACTGAAGCTCTAGTTTTCCTTCATTTGACCATTTTATCGTGAATCTTCCAGAAAGTCGCCTTTTATTTCCAATTGAACTAGAACCGTATTTTGCAAGCGAAATCTTCGACAATTAACAAACATTAAAAGTTAAAAATATTTCTTTGAACGGCTTATTATTTCTTGAACAACATGAATTTTTTGTACAAGCCGCATAGTCTGTAATACAAATAGAGAGCTTATAGCGCAGCACGTATGCGGCTTATAAGGCTCATCTGCCTGGTTATGTCGGCTCAACGGCTTTATTGATTGAACGGACTAGCACTTTTTCTCTATGCAGGCAGAGCTCGCGCAACGTCCAAAAGCTTTGCTGTTTTGCTCAACCGTTACTTCGCTTTTAAATGTGCTTTATTTATTTATTCTAAAATCAGCTGTGTTCGCATGAAACATGAAAACGAAATCGTAGACGAAAAAAGGTGGGATGCCAAACCTGAGATCAAGTTCTACATAAGTGCAAAGTTTTGTGGTCCTAGGGCCTGTAGTGTTAGAGAAGAAGCTGAGACAAGAAAATGAATTTTTACTGTAAAAAAAATAGCCCAACGGCTACCCGCACAAATTCATATAGGCCTTGACCAAGTCAAAGACTTGTCAAGTGTTAAAATACTATGCACAAAACATACTGCAAACAGGGAGTGAAATATAAATGCATATTTCGATTCACATTATAGAATGATGACGACACATTCAAGTGAGTTTATTTAATATGCAATGTAGTTATTCAAACGCCAAGTAAGATTTCACAAAGACGCGAAGTTGGGCCTTGGGGCCGGGGGGGGGGGGAGGGGGCGAGGCGGATATCCAGAATTTTGCTGGAGGTTTTCCACTTCAGCAGATAAACGTTTTCCCGGAGAGCATCAGCAGAGAGTTCTGTAGCGTCGGGATGACTTTGAACTATTTCTTCTCCGTCCAGTTATATCAGTTCTGTGCTTCAGCTATGGTTTGAAGATGGATGGCATTTCACACTTTGCTAGGTGGTTTTCACCGATTCCTTTTGTTTATTTGTTTCGCTTTTTTGTTGTAAAAACTGAGTAAAAATTTGGCGGTTTATATGCAGAATCTCGAGCCCACTGAGAATCTGAGTTGAGCTCAACGTTGAGATGTTAACCGTATATTGATGCAAGTGATATGTAAAACGATCAATTGTAATTACTGCAAGGATCCAAAACCAGAGATGCCGATGCAATTAGTGCTTAAATGGACCTATTGCAATTATTGTTCTGATTCAAAGCCAGGAGTAGGGGAGAAACGAGAGTTCTGAGTCACTTTGACGTCAGACCCCCCTAGGCGGCGTAACCCTATCCCTAACCCTAAACCTTGGCATCCACCACATCTGTCAATCATTGTGACGTCGTCAATCACGTGACCCACTAAAACAATCTGTCTATCATGTGTCAATCATCGTCACATAGTCACATAGTATGGTTCAGGGTTATGCCGCCCATAGCCGGGCCCGAACCACCAACCTTGCGACCATGAGTCCTGTGCTCTACCGACATCACCACAGAGGACTTAACCAGAATGTTATGGAAAACATTCCACATAAGGTCATAACGCACACATTCACTTCCTATATGTTTTAAAACACCCATGGGTGTTCTGCGCCACTTCTAGACCCGTTTTCACACTACAAGCAGTCGTGTAGAAATGGGTCTAGAAGTGGTGCAAAACTAAAAAAGTAGATAACATTCGTCATGGTTAACCGATTTCAATCAAAATTTTACCGTTTCATGTCTAATTTTTACATAAAATTGTCATAGGCTATATGGCTATAAGCATAATTTTTACATCTCAAAATTTTAACTTTTGAAAAACTGAGATGCATGTGTCTTGTTTGCATGTAGCTCAAGTCAACCCAAAATAGGGAAGTAAACAACGGTTTAATTTGATAAAGGTGCGTTAGGGACTGAGAAAGTCATCTTTGGTCGTATTTGCGCGGTGGTCTTATTTGAGGAGTTCCGTTATAATACAAATGAATGGATGAAATTCGGTGCTGGCGAAAAGTGGTCGTATTTGCGGTGTGGTTGTATTCCGGCGGTTGTGGTGTATATGTTACAGGCCATTATGTGCAATCAGTAATTTCATGAAATGACTGTGGGGGAGGGGGAGGGGTAGCTATTTCGTGAAATGTCTAACATTTTTTGTCATTTCACGAAATGACTGAATTTGATGTCCGTTCCTTTTAAGAAATGCCCAAAAAATGTTTTGTTAATTGAAATAAAATACTAGATCTTCTTCATTTATTATATTTGTCAGATACATCATTTACTTGTACAGCACAGTGAGGAATGCAACCAACTAGAACACGACATGTTATACGCTGTAACATATATATTACTCTTAAGCAAATGGGAAAACTGAAACGATGCAGTCAGCATGCACACATATGGTTTTCGCGAGAAAAGGAATCATACGGAAACACTATGCCGAATCGTAGGAATTCAATAAATTAAGGGATTGAAAATCTCCAGGTGTAATAAAAATGGACGAATACCTCGAAATGTATGATCGGTAGCGCGTCCTGCTCTTTGACAAAGAGTATCGTCTGCAAGATGCCGCTGAACTAGTTCAGTGGACTCTAGGGAATGCCGTTTTAACATTTAATGCTTATTTTTGAAATAATAATAATAATAATAATAATAATAATAATAATAATAATAATAATAATAATAATAATAATAATAATAATAATAATAATAATAATAATAATAATAATAATAATAATAATAATAATAACATTAACGGGGGTTTCCGAAAAAAAGCCCAGGGCTTCTATTTGGAAACTGGCCAATTTCAGGCGCTCATTTAGAAACCAAATAGAAGCCCCGGAGCTTCTATCAGGAAACAGTTTCCTAATTAGAGCCCCGGGGCTTCTATTTTTTTTAGATAGTTGGGGGGGGGGGGTTATTGTCGATAATTTTTTATTGAAAAAAGAAAATTTACCATCAATCTCTTATTAAAGCGCTACATGCTGAGGATATCGGCACAAAAATAACAAAACACACAAAAACAACAGTAACTAAAAAAGTCTGGTAAATGGGGGAGCTGTCTTGTTCGAAGCACAGGATTAAGCAACGACGCAGAACGTATCTAGGGGTTTGCTTCACATCAAAGGATTAAGTGCAGAGTGTCTGCATTGCTAGTAAACATAAGTTCTAAAAAGACTTGCAGGGAAGGAGGGGCAACATCACGCCGCCCGTTTCATTACTCAGCCGGTTATATTTCCAGTAATATTCCGGAGTCAAGGTGGCAGTGGGGAGCTGGGGGTGTGTGTTCGCCTTGTGCAATGCACAGGAGTAAGCAACGATGCAGAACATGTCTAGCGGTGCCTCATATCAAAGGATTAAGTGCACCGTGTCTGCATTGCGAGTAAACACGAGTTTTAAAAAGACTTGCAGGGAAGGAGGGGGGCTTTTATTTGGAAACGATTTTTTCAGGTCTTTATTTTAACTCCAAATGGAAGCCCCGGGGCTTCTATTGGGAAACAGTTTCCTAATAAGAGTTCCGGGGCTTTTATATGGGAGGGGGGAGCTTCTTTTCGAAAATTCCCGGTAATAATAATAATAATAATAATAATAATAATAATAATAATAATAATAATAATAATAATAATAATAATAATAATAATAATAATAATAATAATAATAATGCCAGCTTAATTAACATATAATTAAAGATATCAATAAATCAATATAGTTCTCATTAATTTAAATTTTGCTATCAAAAATTGAATTTTAGATAACAAAAATTTATTTTTGAAATAAAAAGATCAATTTTAAAAAATTTAAAAATTCTGAAGGGAGACACACATTTATATAAAATTTAACGAATCGACAATTAAATTTTGGAGATGAAAACTTGAATTATTGAGATCAATAATAACAACACAATTTTCGAGCTCAAGAATTGCTTCTTTTTTTACAGTAGAAAATTTAAAGAAAGATTCTGTGTACAAGGACAAGTCATTATTTTATTCACACAAGTTTGCTTCTGAAATTGTTATATTAAAAAAGAAACTGATATTTTGATATCAAAATTTATTTTAAGATGAAAAAATATTTGCAGATTTCAAAATATACATTAAAAAGTCTCATTCTGAAATAATGATATCTGAAATAAATTCTTGATATCTATAAATGGAAAATAAATTATTAAGTTCAAAATTGAGATTTTACTATCAAATATTTCATTTTGGATCTCTAAAAATTAATTTTAGAGATCTTTAAATCATTGTTAATATCCATAAATATTTCTTGATATCTCTAAATATTTATTGACATAAAAATTATTTTTCTTGAAATCAAGAATAAATTCAGAGATATCAAATATATAATTAAAAATAGCAAAAATTAACTCTTCATATCAATTTTTTTGAGACTGGAAAAGGACTCGGAATTTACCGCAATTGGCTTCAACTACGGTTTTAAAATCATAACACCCGGAACCAGTCTAATACATGTCCACCTCCCAAAGTGTCGGAATGCGGAAAATACTTATCGCACCCAAATGCAAGAGTGAATGCAAAAGGAGCTGGAGCTTGGTCGGTGCAGAAAAGTTGCTTATAAACTGTATGTGATTTTTATGCCCGATTTTTATAAAGAAATTTTCCATTAATGGTTTGATGCAAAATCCGAGCCAGTCACAGCTGTAGATATACTAAATCAATGCTTATGGTATAATAAGTACATCCAAGTAGGAAATTCATCAGTATTTTTTAAAGAACTGTACGCCAAGAAAATTGTTCATATCTCAGATGTAATAAATAAAAGTGGATCTTTGATGTTACCTCGAGAAATCAAACATAGTTTTGGTTGTACAATAAACGTTTGTTTAGCTTGGAAGCAGCAGTTCCTCAAAAAAGGAAAAACGTTTTGGCACAAGGTTCAAGTAACATTAAAAGTAGTAAAATTTACGGTGATGTTATGTTTAAATCTAAATCATACAACTCGGTGCTTTCCAAGTTATGCTCAAAATTAATATATTGGAACCTAGTTGGACTTCAGGAAACTACACCAAGCTGTATAGAAAGGCGGAAAAAAGAAAATATACATATGACTAATTGTGAATTCAAAGAAGTTTTTAGTAAGACAAAATATTTTACAAAAAGTGTTCGTGATAGCATATTAAACTATAAAATTATGCATAAAAGCTATGCATCAAATTACATTGTCGCAAAATTATACTCAACTGTTGCATCTAACTGTCAAAATGGTAAAGTGAAGAATGATATCATGCACATGTTTATCTCTTGCTCAAATTTAACTTTATTCTGGAGATTGTTACAAAATTTCATCAATAATAACATTATGATAAACGACAATATCTCATTGACAAACAGAATGAAATTATTAGGTATTATTCGAAGTGATAATTTGGGAGACAAAAGCCATATGGTTGATTTAATCCTTTCCAAGCAAGACTGTTTATTCATCGTTGCAATATTAAAAGTAGAGAAGTGTACTTTATTGAATGCCTTGAATTGTTAAAATCGAAAGTATATTTCGAACGTATCCTAAACAAAAGGAATTTATCCAAATGCAGATCGTTGGAAAAATGACCAGTTGTTATAGTAAATTCCTTTTGTTTTGTTTCTTTTCTGTCTCTGTTCTCATCCGTTGACTGATAAATTCTTTAGTATAGCTTTTACTCTTATTGTCAACTGATATGCTAATATTGAGATTAGTTTATTAGTAATCATTTGATCAGTGAATGGAAGAATATAGCTTTCTTCCAAACAACAGCAAAAAAAAAAAAAAATTGTCACTATACTTGCGTTGATGTGGCTTATTATTAAAAGCATACAGTGGAATGAAGTGATAATAAAAAAATGTATGTGATCAGTCCTATATGATGCATGCCCAAGGGAAGAGGGGCATTGTGTTGATGACCGGAAAAACACCTTTGTCACCGGTCACATTTGACAAATAGTACTGGTGTTGTGTCGCAAAGAAAACCTTCATGAGTGCTTTATGAATGGTGATCATCGAGCGATGTTTGCAACTTCATGAGTACTTAATGAATGGCGACCGTTAAGCTATGCTAGAAGCATTACCAGGTGACACGTTAAACGTACGTGTGGTGGTGCTGGCTACTGCTTCTTTCAAAAATTCAAAATTTCCAAAATTTTGGCACTGCTCTTACTAACCAGTAAGAGTGACATTTGTCATTTCGGCTTCTACATCGGTTCATATAAACAGAACAGAAAGGCAAACGGTATGGAATCCTTAGATTACGATAGAATTTATGATAAGTTTAAAGGCTTTTAAAAGAAAAAAAGAAGAAATGGATTAAATGATATGCACATGTTCTGGAAGCTACCTATCCACAACGGAATGAACAGTACAGCGTCAGTTCATTCGTGATTATTTGAAAATCACAACATTAGTGCATGACTGATACATTTTTGGCACACGCCAGTGCATGATTGATACATTTTTGGCACAGTGTCAATGCATCACTGATACATTTTTTATATAGTGTCAGCGCATGATTGATACATTTTTCGTACAGCATCGGTGCATGATTGATACATTTGTGGTACAGCGTCATTACATCACTGATACACTTTTGGTACAGTTTCAGTTCAGGAATGGTAATTTTTGGTACAGCATCACAGCATGAATGATGCATTTTGGGTACAGCGTCATTACATGACTGACACATTTTTGCTACAGTATCAGTGCATAAATGATGCATTTTTGATAGAACATCAGTGCATGATTGATAGATTTTGAGTACAGCGTAGGTGCATGACTGATACATTTTTTGGTGCAGTGTCAGTGCATGATTCATAAATTTTTGGCACAGCGTCAGTGCATGACTGATAATTTTTGGTACAGCGTCAATGCATGATCGAGATATTTACGGTATAGGATCAGTGCATGATTGATACATGTTTGGTACGATGTCAGTACATGATTGATGCATTTTTGGTACAGCGTCAGTGGATGATTGATACATTTTTGGTACGATATCAGTGCATGATTGATAAATTTTTATACAGCGTCAGTGGATGATTGATACATTTTTGGTACGATGTCAGTGCATGATTGATACATTTTTGGTACAGCGTCAGTGGATGATTGATAATTTTTGGTACAGCATCAATGCATGATTGATACATTTTTGGTACAGCGTCACCGATAGCTATATGCGAATATGCAACACACCGTTAACATAGCAATAAAGTATTTTGAATGAAAACTGACTTATGGCGAAAGTAGATTCCAAAGACTGCGTGCATACATGCTCCTTTAAGCAGTGATTCTAGACTTAAAATGGTCACCCAGAAGCAACTATCTGCCCTGTAGATGGCTACTTCTTTACGGTCCCTTACTCATTACATTACGCAAGAGGAGTGCGAGACAGTGGTGGACTTGTTATAAAACTGGATTTCACAATCATTTGGGATAATGTGTCCAATCAACACATCGGATGACATTCCTCGGTACTCAAGTAGACACGGCCAAAGGTCAGTACCCCAGAATGAATTAGCTGATATTATTGCCATCTTGAACACGCGGGAATAGAGAAGCAGAAGTGTAGCTAAAAATGATTTCCGGGTTTTTATTTGTCTTTTATATTGCACAGCATCTGTAATCCGCCTCGGGCCTCTCTAGGGCCTCTCGTTGAGGGTATGACAGCGTGAAAACGCCACCATCATCGCACACGCATAACTTGCGAACTACACTGAGTAGGATCAAGCGACATGTCGTTGTTCATGCAGAAACTGCACACATCACTAGTGATTCAAGCTCGCAAGCCAACACTCATGCTCCAAGCACGGGTCAAAGACTTATTCTATGCACACTCGGAAATGACTTCACGGTAGTTGCAAAAAGTCGTATCAATAATAAAGAAATTAAGCTCTGGCTACCGGTAGCAGAGACCTATTGCTAAATGTTAGGAAAATAATCATACGCACCAGCAGCGCAACTACGCTTCTCAAATTTGACCAAATGGGGCTCAATTCGCAGCAACCTAGAAAATTAATTTTTAAAAGGAAGATTAGCGATGAGTGTGATTTATAATGCCAATTTCACGCTAATTGTACCTCAGTTACAAAGAATAAATTGCAGATTCAGTAAGCTGTCTATAGATTGGCTCAACTTGCTGTTCAAAAATGACCAGCTTAATTTTTTTCCACTGAAGCTAAATGAATCCGACAGAATTGCATATTTACACCTCTAACACTTCCATACTATACGTTCCACTTCCACACTACACAATGCCACGTCCATAGTACACACGCCACTTCAATACTACACGTACAACTTCCGCTAAATCAGCCCGACAGGATAGCTTATTGTCACGCATGACAAATTACAGAAACAGCATCCACAATACACAATCCGTTGCACCATTTTGAACCAAACAGCATCCAATGTTCAATCGCCTTGCGCCAACACTGCACCGTTCACCTTTCCGAGATTCTACACTGACACAGTACCTTTTATGGTTTGTGCAGTGACGCTGTACCGCAATGCACCTCTTGTACACCAACGGTCTTCACTCGACTGCACTGTTCAAACAACTGTACTGTCCGTATACCAGCACTGATTATGCATATGACTTTTCCTGTTACGATGCTTAGCATTACTCATGATGAATTGATTTCAGCTATCCTTACATTGATACCATTGATACAGAATTTAATTTTAATTATTCATTCGTTAGCGTCAGCATTGTAAAGCTTTCAATCAGGTTTTATTTATATAGGCAGAAATGGGAGCCGTAGTGACAAAACGTGACCCTTCAATTGGTGAAAAAGCGGTGTCATAATTTTGTAGTTGACAGCAGTAGCCAGCTCTGTGGCATATTATAACACGCACTTCCTTTTAAAATAACTTAACGATCACCATTTATCGAGTACTAATAAAGTTCATCCTTGCAACATACAGCACTAATATATGCCACATGTGACATATGTCCCCTTCTATGATTTCAATAGAAAAGAGGAATCGTACTTAATAAATGATGAGTTTTACATTTGTGAAATACATTCTGCATTAAGCTGATGTACTAGATTGTCATCCAACCTGCCCAATTGACTTTTGTCAACAAAACCCATCTCATTATAACCAAAGAATTGTTTGAACGTGAGGCCAGCCCTTTCATTTCTGTCAAACGCCTTTTCTAAGGCCAACAAATAAACATTCAAACCAGTCGTGTATGTCGTATATGACAGTGTCATCATCAAAGCCATACACACTATCTGGTCCGTACCACAATTTTCTCATCATTTGATTGTATTCACATCCTGCATTGATGTAACCGAACAACACTGTCTTAATCGGATCTGATAGTAGCCTTTGCAAAATCCATTTTGGGTAAGAACTTGCAATGAGCTGGCTTTGCATAAACCTCATCAGCCGATGGCAGGAGTTCCGCATTACACTTAGTCGCTTTATTAAGAGCTCTAAAGTCAGTACATTACCTAACCTTTCTTTTTTCTGTCAAGAAGTTGGAACTCTAAGTGATGAACTGGAAGGTTCTCTGACACCTAAGCTAATAATGTTTTGAACATGGTTCTTACACTTTTCAATTAAAGCATGTGATATTGGATCTTGCTTCACCCTAATCAGACGAAAAGATGTTTTGGAACTTCTTTATCAAGTACAACAATAATTTCTTTGACCTACTGATACCGCTGGATTAATGTTAACATGTCTGTAGTATTCTGCCACACTTAGATTTCCCCATATTTCTTGATCGTCTAAAGGGTTAAATTCAACGCCCTCACTGTCATCCTCAGATATTGCATCAGCTACCCAACTTGTTTCAATCACGTTTCTGTCCTCAATACAACTGATAGAACTACCTCATGTGGTATGTCTACTTTGGTAAAGATACCAACCAAGTCTACCGTTAAGTATATTGTTTTCGTGTTTGAGAGAACTACCGCTTCACTGCATCTTTGTCATTTAAGACTGAAAGTGGCCGAAAAATATATGCTGCCACCTTTTCAAATGGTAGGCTTATCAAACGAGTTTTCTGTACAGGCCTACCACATTGACCCTTTTAAAAATTCTTGATAAACGTCACAAGATCTACATAGCGTCACAGATTCACATTGAAGTCCAGGCCCAAAATAAATTTCAACAATTTTCAACCTGGCTTTTCCATACTTAATTCCAAAACAATGTCCTAAATTTGTTTAGGAACATTAGCTGGTGGTAAAACTCTTCATCTCGAACATTCTGAGACTTGAGGCACCTATACAAAAATCCGTTTCTATCTCCAAAATATTATTCATTTTGCACGCACGTAAAAATTGGACCACATTTTGCATCTTTCCATTCTTTTATTCCTTTCTCTTTCTACTTTAAAGTCCTCAGATGAGACACTCAATAGTAAACTACCTGGAAAACGTTTCCAAAGGGTCTTCACCATAGCATGAATATAAACTACAGATCCAACATAATTACTAATATTTCTTAATATCATCTTACATATAAATGATATCCTATGCAAAGCTATGATCTCATCTTCATATCAAGGATATTTGCCACCCGTGCATGATCAAACGAGCCATTGATCGTATACTTTTTGCGTTTCGCCTAGCTATTCACTTGATTTTATTAAATCTTCACGAACAAAATTACTGTACAACCACTATCGCGCATCACATTCACCTCAATACTATTCATCTCTCCAATACATATATTCAGTTTCGATAATGAATTTGGATTATGATCCCTGTATGTAGTCATTCTGCATTGGCTTGGTTTTCAGTCCTTTCATCTGACATCGCTGCGCTATCATACTATTGCTTACTATTGTGAAACCACTTGTGATTGGCATTGAAGCCTTGTCTAAGAACAACACCTAAGCTACTTTGCTGATCTCGAGTCTGATGGCCTCGTTTAGCTGACCTTTGTATTCATTGTTTTCTTGACTAAGAAAACTGTTATTTCCTTGATCTCTATTGTTAAGTTCTTCACTAACGGAATACGAACTATTGGATTTCTGGCTTCGCGAAAATTTGCTACTCTTCCACGACTACCCTTTGGCCTATTCCTGTGGTCACACTCAAATAATGCTCTGAAGGTTTAGCTAAACTTGTCACATCATGTTCCCTAACCAATATCACCAAGTCTTGATCCAATTTTATGCAGACACCTTTCACGAGCAATGAAAACCTCCAACTTGCCAAAAGTGTTTTCACAATTTGACAGCTCAATCAATGTTCGAAATAAGTGTGGCCCAACAGCTAGAAATAAAACTTTAATTTTGCTATAGATCTGGGCAATTTAACTTAAACAAAGAAGTATCCGCTCACTACATGTTCACTACTTTTATTGTGTTAATTTTGCAGCAGCTGTTTTCTTACTGCTTCTTCAATATTTTCCTCGAATCAGTGCGAAACTTTACTGCCTACTATTTTGCCAGGGCACACTGGCTCTGTCTCTGTTTATTCCAGACCACAATTCTTTTTCAGTTTCATTGCAATTAAAACGTGAACATTTTTCCAGCAATAAAATTCTAATTCAATGATTTTTCATCCATTGCATTACCCACGGCGATTGATAAAACAACTGCCATGATCTCTCAATAGAACAATAATAACAAGAGTCTTTTCAATTTAAAACGATTAACGAAAACTGTCAACTAAGTAGATAAACTGCCGAAACCACCAGACACACAAAAGACCAGCGGAACCATTAGACACAAAAAACAGCTAGTGGAGCCACTAGGCACATAAATGACCACTGGAACCACCAGACACACAAATAATGGTAATGACATTACTGAATCAGTATACCGTTATTCAATAAATAAAACCATTTAATCTTTGCATGGGTTCGTTTTGAGCATTTAACCAACATTGTGAACTCGAGAGATAGTAAAAAAAGATCAGGAATTAAAGCAACACAGTGAATTTAATGTAGAAATGTTACACCAAATATTAGAAAAGCAATTTGAGTGGGGGTTGAAGACGATAAAAGGGAGTTCTAAATGCAAAAAAAAATTGTGTAGCGAATAAATCAGAATAAACCAGAATAAACCAGAATAAATCATTTAAAAGCTTTTCGTTCCAAGAAAACTAAAGAGGGTGAATAGCAATAAATAAATTTTTAATATCCTTATCAAATAATGGCATCAAATTAGCAATGCTTCTGACATACGTTCTATATATAAACATTAATAGATGGCATTCAGTTTTTCATTTCGGCAGTCTGTTCAGTTGTTACATTTGAATTTTTTGAGATCGCGTCGGGATCACCGTGTGTCGAACATAGTGATTGATGTGTGTTTTCAAGGACCTAATAAAATGAGGCAATCGGCAATAAAATTATATTCTTTAACTCAGCTACAGCAAAGCAAAGCAAAAACTTTGAATCATATACTACAGTCACAAAATCAATCCGGCAAAATGTCTTATTAACACCGCTGAAAAAAATCATGAAAATAGAATCCACACTACACGTGACACTTCCATATCACACGTACCAATTCCATACTACACGTGCCCCTTCCATACTACACGTGACACTTCCATACTTCACTTACCACTTCCACACTATAACGTGCTACTTTCCTACTACACGTGCCACTTCCACACTGCACAGGTCACTTCCATACTTCACTTACTACCTCCACACTATAACGTGCTACTTTCCTACTACACGTGCCACTTCCACACTGCTCGTGGCACTTTCATACTACACATGCCACTTCCGCTAAATCAGCCCGCCAGGATGTCTTATTGACACGCATGATAAATCATAAAAATAGAATCCACAATACACAATCTGTTACAGCATTCAGAATCACACTGTACCCAATGCTGTACCGTTTTTCACCAACAATGCACCGTTCACTTTTGCGAGGTTCCTCACTGACACAGTGCCTTTTATGGTTTGTGAACTTTGCAAACAACTGAACTGCCTGTGTACCAACAATGCATCATGTGCTTCTACTATAATTTTAATAACTGTAATAAATAAACTATAATAAATAAACAAATCCAGCATTAAAATAACCAACATTAAACAATGTTTGGATAGACAACTTCCAGAAAAGTTATCCTTTACATGTGCAAACCATTTAACAAAATTACTTTGGTTTTAAAAGCGCCAAAATTTAGATACAATTTCGTTCATCAGCAGCGGCTATGAAAAATCAGATTATGTTTATCTGGTCCGCAATAGGAGACCATATATGTAATCCCCCTACTGGTTAAACAAGAGTAGTATCATGATTTTGGAGCCAATTTAGAATAGTAGTAGCCACTACATTTGCATATTAAGTTCACGCAATGCCCCTAAAAATAACTTAGCTGTCATTTTTTCATAGAAATATAGTTTATCTTTGCGATATGCAACACTAATATGTATCATATGTGGCAATTAGTGCCTTTTTAAGGGGAGGGGGGGGGGGGGGGGGTGAAGGGGATGGGGGACGAGCTTACCTTAACTCACGACGAATATACAGCCAACGGCACATCTATGAATTACAGCTCATCAGAAAAGATATTTAACACTGCAAAATGATTACCAAAAACCAAGTTATGTTATAGCCGTATATATTAAGTACCAGTTGCACAATTTACTGTAAGTATTAGTACAATATAATTCCTAACCAATATTTGCAGTCTTACTCATCACAAACTGATTGCTATTCACCGAAAAGTACTCGTTTTATTGAGTTTTTGCTCTTTTTTAAATTCATTTTACTTAGAACTTCAGAACTGCATGTACTTTTCTTTTCTGTTAATTTTTTCTTCTTTCCTGGTCCGAAGTGGATGCTCCAAAAAAATTGTGATGGTGAGCTCTCCATGTTTCTCTTCAAGCGGCGATCGTTGGGGGATTCCTCAGATTCGGCTCTTTTCACAGTTGCAAACTTCGGGTGTTCATTGCAGTGCCATAAGTATGGAGAGTTCAGTGTTCAAAGTCAACTGAGCACGACAGTGTTGCTTTTGGATGTTTTCCTGGTTATATGCATGCTACTGTTGTCTCATGCACCAGCAGACCATGGACCACAATTACATTTCCTGGTAGAACATAAACACTCAAGGAGTAAAAACTAAAGCAGTGCCGCGGTTAATGCATTATTATGTAATACATGTGCAGCCAACAAATAAATGCTATACGTGGAAATAATCACAATAGCTTGGATTGGAAAAAAATTTGCTATGAAATATTTGTTGGTTTATGTGTAACTGGGTTGAAAACGAGCAAAATTTAAAGTGGGCAATCCCTCGGTTGCTATTTTCCAATCGAAAATCCTTCGAAAGACCTCCATTTTTTTAGTTATTTCTGTTCTTGTGAAGGTTAAGTACATTCGATTTTATGGTTGTTTTAGAGAGTGCAATATTGTGGAGAGTGCCAGAATTCAAAATGCTATACAGACAGTCTGTGTAAAATTACTTGTGCTCCATGGCTAGCACTAGAGTATGTTGCCATGGCCAAAAAATGGCCACAGCGCATACAGCACACGCACCATGGGCTAGCAGCTTCCGCGTTCCTATATCCCAAACCCAACTCGCCTCTGTAACAACTCGACAGTTGGGTAAACTCCAAGACAAGACCGGCATGTCTGCGTGTCTCGGCAGATTCCCATTTCATCCGTATTTTCATCCGTATATCCGACATCCTGATTCCGGATATTTCACAACTTCAAGATATTTCACTGTAGCGCACACATTGGAATAATAAAAGATTGTATTTATTGGTTTTAATGCAAGTCTGTTCAGTGATTCGGGTCCGATAAACACCGTAAAATAACTTTATATATATATATATATATATATATATATATATATATATATATATATATATATATATATATATATATATATATATATATATATATATATATACATACATATATATATATATATATATATATATATATATATATATATATATATATATATATATATATATATATATATATATATATATATATAATATATATATATATATATATATATATATATATATATATATTTATATAACCCAAGCGGAATATATGGAGAATTACCAGTCAGCACAATATATGAAATATATTGACACCGCAGGCCATTACCCCTTTGAAACTCAGGTCTTGCATTTTGACATACACAGTGATCACAAAAACACACATAGATGTTGTGTTAAAAGAGTGAATTGTGAATCACATTTCTAAAATGGACACGAATTTGGGCGCATCAAACTAACAATTATTAATGAATATTTAGGGATGTTTCATACAGAAATTGCAACTCAAGATTTAATGAGCTTTTGCATGCAAGCCATACCTTTCCCCCTCATGATAAAGAGGAGCATCACTGGCCATGAATTTTGTTTTTTTTAATGCTTTTATACAGGTTTCAAATACACAATTTTTAGTTTTTTTTCGGAAAATTTCCTGCCCCAGAAGCTGGAGAGTTAAAGTCAGGAGGGGAGGGGGGAGGGGGGGGGGGCGTTGGGTCGGGGGGAGTGGATCATAACTCAGATATTTCCCCCTGATCTTCTGCTGAAAACAACCATAAACACATCATTACCTCTAGAGTCTTGGTCCGGGCCAGCCGCATTGCCTACCTTCCATCGAAATTTCATCCGCCGTAAAAGTATGGGTGGACGGCAATGTTGGTAGAGGTGGGGCGGCGGCAAAACAACTTGGGGTTTCTTTCCTCTCTTTTCCTTGTATGTAGCTGAAAAACGAAGCAGTCATGTAATAAATAACTTCACATGCGTGTTCAAAACAAGTGTGTTTTGCGAAGCAGTGATATCGATCAAATCCCCCCGTGTTTAGGAAGGTGGTGGGGGGGGGGGAGGGTCAGCCTGGATTAGAATCCCTGGGATATCTCTAGATTTTTTCCAATAATTATACTCAACAAAAAAAGAAACGCAACTTTTTCAAATGGCTGTTATATTGTCAATACTGGACAGATAACAACAAAATTTTAGGTATAGACTCAGAATCAATAGATAATTTCATTTCTCTAAAAATTCAAAGCTACATTCTTATCGTTACGCTGTAATGCTTACGTAAACTGAAGGTATCCGAAAAGCAGTTCACAAGCCTAATATCTCGTGTGTCCTAATAGGGTTGAATAGGGTGTGACAAGCGGATCTGTCGGTCCTGGTCTGGGGTCGTTGACCGTGGCCTGCCCGTTCTAGGACGATCGGATGTGGACCCTGTTGTATCTAATCTTATTCTCAGGCGAGTAACCGTCGATTTGTGGACGCCAAACGCCCGCGCTACGTCAGTTGCCGTTTTTCCACTTTCCAGCATGCCGATCGCACGCTCTCGCTGAATTGCGGTTAACCGTGCCATCGGTTAGGATCGTTCCAGAAAGTTCAAATTTTGTACAACGTGCACTCTTTTCTTAAGGGTTGAGACTATGAAAAAATAATTCAATAACTCTCAGCGGTTATTTCACAATGTGCTGGACTACCAGTTTAGGTCACGTGACTGCTCGCTCCAGTTGTAAGATAGAGCGGGGAATGATTTTGACACATTGTTTGGACAATCATTTTCCAAGTAATAGAATGTACAAGAAAAATTGAATATACTAATAGAAAAAAAAATTAACCCCCTCTATAGGTGTTGCGTTTCTTTTTTTGTTGATTATATTACGTTTCAAGGTAAACTGTGAGTTAACTTTTTGGTTAAGCGAGTGAATGAGGGTTAATTTAAGCTAATTTTGGTTTAACCCAACCCAATAACGTAACAGAAACAAAACGCTAACATTTGTGACTACGGCTAATGGAAGTTTCAGTTATAACAGTTGGGGATGACGACACAAACTGCGCAGTTTTTCTGTTTCATCCATAAAACATTCGGGCTTAGACAGGGTGAGGGGGAGGGGAGCGAGAAGAGGTGGGAAGGCCAATACAACACCCCTTTATGTCCGGCAAAATAGTTATTTTGAAGAATAATTTTTGCATGAGTTCTATTATGGAATGACATTTTAACATTAAATGCTAATTTTTGACATCAAAATATAATTAAAGATATCAATAAATCAATGTAGAGCTCAAAAATGTTTGTTTTGGAAAACAATAATTGTATTTTAGATCGAAACGATTTATTTTTGAGGTAGTATGGAATGCCGTTTTTACATTTATTAGTGAATTATTCATATCAAGAAATAATTTTTGATCTCAAAAATTGATTTTTTGATATCAAGAATTAATTTTTGATCTCAATAAATCCATATTTTGATATCAAGAATTCATTTTTGCTATCTGTAAATGTATTCTTGATATCTCTAAATGTATTCCTGATCTCAAAAAATAATTTTTGATATCAATAAATATTTAGAGATATCAAGAAATATTTATTGATATTAAAAATGATTTAATTATATCTAAAATTGTTTTGTTAAGATCAAAAATTTAATTCTTGATAGCAAAAATGAAATATTTGAGAGCAAAATACTAATTTTGAGCTCACTAATTGATTTTCTATACATGGATATCAAGAATTTATTTCAGATATCATTATTTCAGACTGATACACTTTTAATTTGTATTTTGAAATCTGCAAGCGATTTTTTTATCTCAAAAACTGATTCTTGATATCAAAATATCAATCTATTTTTTAAATAAAAAACATAGAAACGCACATCTGTAAATAAATAATGACTGTCCTTGAATACAGAATCTTTATTTTCATTTTTTACTCTACAAAAAGGTAGCAATTCTTGAGATCAAAAATTATGTTGTTATTATTGATCTCAATAATTCAAATTTTCATCTCCAAAATTTAATTGACGATTCGTTATATTTTATGTGAATGTGTGTCTCCCGTAAGATTTTTTAGGTTTGTAAAATTGATTTTTTGATCTCAAAAATAAATTTTTGCCATCTAAAATTCAATTATTGATAGTAAAATATAAATTAATGAGATCTAAATTGATTTATTGATATCTCTAAATATATTTTGATATCAAAAATAAGCATTAAATGTTAAAATGGCATTCCATAGAGATAGAAATTATCCAGTTTTTCAAACTTAAAAAATATTAAGCCCAGTTATATAAAATTTAACGAATCGTTCAATTAAATTTTGGAAATGAAAAACTGAATAATAGCAGTAAGTTTCTGAGCTCACGAATTACTTCTTTTTTTGTGCAGTAAAAAATTAAAAGAAAGGTTCTGTATACAGGGACCAATCATTATTTTATTCACAGATCGTTGCTTCTGAATTTTAAACATTAAAATGGTCTGATATTTTGATATCAAGAATTAATTGTTTCTATCAAAAATCTTTTGCATATTTCAAAATATAAATTAAAATGTCCCATTCTGAAATAATTTTATTAAAATAAATTCTTGATATCAATAAAAAAAATAAATTATTGAGATCAAAATTGAGCTTTAACTATCAAATATTTAATTTTTCCTATCAAAATTTAACTTTTGATCTCTAAAACTCAATTTTTAGAGATCATTTAATCAGTTTTGATATAAATAAATATTTTTTTATTTCTCTAAATATTTGTTGATATCATGAATTATTTTATTTTGAAATCAAAAACACATTCAAAATTATCAAAAATATAATCACAGAGAGTAAAAATTAATTCTTGATATCAAAAAATGAATTTTTGAGATCAAAAATTAATTCTTGATATCAATAATTATCAAATAAATGTGAAAATGTCATTCTATATTCTATTGCCATTTGTTCATTTTGAGCTCTGCGTGGGCAACTACATGTCTTGTCGGTTATTTTCTATCTCAGAACTGGATAGAGACCTTGTGCAGCTCTGATGTGGCACGGCTGGATCAGATTTCGATTAACAGTGTAAAGAAAGAGAAATTATTAAAACCGCAAATCGTAAACCACAGTCACTTGACAGTCATGTGAAATGAATGCTTTTAAAAACCGCTGTGGACGCCTTTTGTAAGTTTGCAGCTTCTTCTTTACGAAAGCAAGGCCTGCTGGGTTCACGGGCTCGGGTTTTTCATGCTCTATAGATGTATATACCTAGCATGACAATGCAACTCTAATGTGAGGAAGGACAATAGATCGTCGCAGTGACGGTTAGCTCAGTTGGTAGGAGTGTTGTTCTGGTAATCCCAATGTCCGGAGTTCGATTCCAGCTCGGGGTGGTAAGTAGGGGATTGACGTTCGCTCCAATTGCCTTAGTTAAGCGAATGCGATGGGTCAGATCACCTATCACGGATATCAAAATTAACACTCTGTGAGGCTGTCGGTCATCCCTAATAAAATGATCGTCGATTTATTGGTATTTAAAACAGAAAACAACTGCCTGGTCCGCCACATGTTCATTATGTCAGCTGTTGAGTTCGCAGGCCACTGGGTATTACATCTGTGAATCTGGGGTCAACCACAGTCCGCACGGTGTGCCAGTTTCATTTTGAAAATGGGACATTTATTATTCAGAACTCCGTCGGAGGGAGTGGGGAGAGGGGGTGGGGTGGGGGGGGGTGGAAACTGTACTCTGCCCCCAACAGAAAGATGGACCAAGAGCTGGACATATTCACTTCTCAATGAGTCTGCTTAGGGTCTGCTTAGGGTCTGCTTAGGGTCTGCTTAGTGTCTTGCGCTTTTTTAGTTCCATATGATTGCAACGATGTGCGTTGTTGCTGCGCTTCTACCTCTAAATATATGAATCTTCTTTTTTCATTTTAAATTACATTTAACACCCAGTGCTTAAGGGGTAAAATTTGGACGGCGGTTCGTTCCAGTAATAAGGTGAGGTTTGTCAAAGTTCGGTTTCTAAGTTTAGGGATCATTTTTTAAAATTAAAGTGAGTGGTACCCCGCCCTTCCCCCCTCATATCAGCTCAGGTTGTACGTTAAAGGATGAAATTTGAAAAACTTCGAAAAAAAAAACAAGTTCCTTTCATTTCACAGCATTACATTCAAAGACACAGTACATGGGTGACTTTTTTTTTTAAAAATGTGCAAGACCATCTGGCAACTGCTGTATTTAGTTGCCACTGTTAATGTCTGGCGATCTTGACGCCAAGGTCAGGGTCCTCAAGCGGTAATCCTCTTTGCAGTGGTAGCCTGTATCCTGCAATTTTTTTTAAAAAATCGGCCAAAACTGTCAAAAGTTACCCTGCAAGCCTTGTTATGATTACCACAGACATATGAACGAACGGACACGACGGCAAAATCAACAAGTCTCTCCATGCGGTAGGTCGGGGGGGGGGGGGGGGGAGTGGGAGGGGGACATTTTACCTTTTACCGACAACTGGAATAATAACTTGCCCTGTACGCTAGCGAAGATTGCAATTAACTAAGTGCTTATGTGGTACTGGGATCATGTTAGTGTAAATGGGGCTTAATGTAAAGATTATCTATCCACTCTTACTGGAAATTTCAGCCAGTCTTTGATCACTTAAAGCATTCCTAAGATTAGGAGAGTTTTTGTTAAGTTTTTCAGAAAGAAAAGGATATTATACAAAGGGGGGGGGGGGGGGGGGTTCGAGAATGGTGGTATTGTCCCCTTAAACCCATCGCATACTTGTCTTCGGCGTGACGTTGTTATAAAACAGCTGACCCCTGATGAGCTCTAGCTGTAGAGGCTGATTGTTGAACACATTTTAAAAAGTAGTTCCTCCTTTTTATGAGTACTATTATCGCGGAGATATAATAGACCAAACCGCCGAAGAGGCTAGCTGTTGAACAACAACGTTTGGCCTGTGTGAAATCACAGCTAATGTAAATACAGTTCCAAGCGACAAGATCTTCTATTTGGCCTGTGTAAACTCACAGCTTGCATATGCACAGTTCCGTGACCTGAGAAAAGATGTTGTATTTTGCGTATGTGAGATCACAGTTTACTGGAATGCAGTTCCGTGGCCTGGGACAAGATCTTGTATGGCTTGTGTGAACTCACAGCTTACAAGTGCACAGTTTCGTGATCTGGGACGAGATCTTGTAAAAATCTTGTGTGAACTCACAGCTTACATGTACACAATTCCGTGATCTGGGATAAGATCATGTAAAAGTCTTGTGTGAACTCACAGCTTACGTGTGAACAGTTCCGCGATCTGGGACAAGACCTTGTATATGGCTTGTGTGAACTCACAGCTTACATGTACAAAATTCCGTGATCTGGGATAAGATCATGTAAAAGTCTTGTGTGAACTCACAGCTTACATGTGAACAGTTTCGCGATCTGGGACAAGACCTTGTATATGGCTTGTGTGAACTCACAGCTTACATGTGCACGGTTCCGTGACCTTAGACAAAATGTTCTATTTTGCGTATGTGAGATCACAGGTTACTGGAGTTCCGTAGCCTGGTGCGACATCTTGTGAATGGATCCATACGATCATAGCTTACGAGGAGTTTTGTGTTCTTGGACGAGACCTTTTGTATGCCGTGTGTGAATTCACAGCTCATGGGAATGCAGACGTTGGAATATATCACCTAGAATATCGGATACCAATTTTGATATTTTACGAGATGTGGGAACCCTTGATTATGTTTTTAATGACAGGCAACAGAAAATGAAACTGCAAAAGCACCAGCAGTAGGAAAACGACAGTTCAAAACCACCTGTGTCGTCATAATAACGTCAGACCCCCATCTCTCGCCCTTCCTAGGATCGACCTTGACCGACCCACGCCTAGGGCATACTATGTCAGATGCTGGCACCGACCCGGTAGGAAAATTTTGCAATTTCAGCACATTTATACGATTCATACAATTCTGAACAACTTTAGTTTTTGGACCCCAGTCTCGGCAGGAAAAATTTTGTGATTTTTGCATATTTATATGTTTCAGACAATTCTGAACACTTTTGGTTTTTGGACCACCTCACCTCCGTAGGAAATATTTGGTTTTTGGACTGCCCCCCCCCCCTTCGGCAGCGGCTACCATGTGAGGCATGACAACTTCAACAGCGCATAACTTTGAAACTTCGTTTTCTACACTGACTATCTTTGAATCTGCGGCAGAACAGCTTTGTAACTGATTTGGATGGAGGAACAGGACTTACATTCTAACTTAATGGTAGCATTAACAAAAGACAATATTCATGATACAGAAGATGAACAATACCATATTTGGGAAATCCATGGAAAATGTGAAGAAACGAATCAATGTAGAATTGATTCACAATGAGAAACGTTTAAAAAATGTGCTGTTAACCTACATTTCACAAATTCTATTTTTTCAATGAAGACGTGACACCACGTTAGCTCATGGACATTACACAACTTATAGAGCATAAAACGGCGCCCGCCCTTAGACATAACAATCATTCTATATCAAAATATTGAAAGAGTAAACATGTCTGCAGTGCATGAACAACAAGTGCCATCTACGATAATGCCTATAGAAAAGTCTGAGACAGTGCCAACAGAAAAGCCTATAGCAAAACCAGACACAATACCTACAGCAAAGTCTAAGGTAATGCCTATGGTAAAGTCTGTGCTGAAGACACTACTTATACAACAGAGTCGAAGGCAATTACCTTTTAGAAAGAAAAAAGAGATGAGTTATCAGCTTCGACGTTGCCGTGTAAAAAGCGAAAACTTAAGGCAGAGTCTAAAATTAAGCAAGAACCTGAGCGCAAAGCTACCACTACTACAAAGTCCATGAAGAAGAGGAGTGTAGACGATTCACCGGTTATGATGCCCATTAATGAATAAATATATATTAAACCTATACCTATATATTATACCTAAGGGCGGGCGCCGTTTTATACTCTATAAGTTGTGTAATGTCCATGAGCTCACGTCTTTATTGGAAAAGTATAATTTGTAAAATGTAGGTTAACCAGCACATTTTTGAAAAGTTTCTCATTGTGAATCAATTCTACATTGATTCGTTTCTTCACACTTTCCATGGATTTCCCAAATATGATATGTTCATCTTCTGTATCATGAATATTGTCTTTTGTTAATGCTACCATTAAGTTAGAATGTAAGCCCTGTTCCTCCATCCAAATCAGTTACAAAGCTGTTCTGCCGCAGATTCAAAGATGATCAGTTCAGGAAACGAAGTCTATATATATATATATATATATATATATATATATATATATATATATATATATATATATATATATATATATATATATATATATATATAGACCCTATTGACAATATCATCCATATTTCAAAAAGATAAAGCCTTTCCGAACGTTTTAGTGAAAGAGTGGTTCAAATCGTCAAGTTGTCATGCTTCACATGCTAGCCGCTGCCAAGGGTTGGGAAAGGGGGGGGGGGATGCCAAAAACCAAAAATGTTCAGAATTGCCTGAAATGGAAAAATATGCAAAAATTACAAATTTTTTCCTACCGAGGGGAGGGAGGGGGTTCCAAAAACCAAAGTTGTGTCAGAATTGTCTGAAACGGATAAATATGCTGAAATCGCAAAATTTTCGTAACGAAGGGGGGGGGGGGGGGGAGGGTCTGACATATTATGTTCTGGGAATAGGGGTCGGTCAAAGTCGATCCTAGGGGAGAGGGGGAGGGGGTCTGACCTCATTATGGCGTCACAGTTGAATTTTAACTGTTGTTTCCCTACTCCTAGTACCGAATTTATACTAACGTTTTATTTCGTAAAACGAGCTTTTACGAGTAAAAGCGCAATTCGCGTTCTCCACTTTTAATGGGTTCCCTTCCAGTAATATTTACCATGCAATATAAAAAAGAGCTTTTTGAGGCACCGTTCAAGATCATTTAACCCTTTCCACCCATCCTTCGACCAATCAGAATGCCCGAGACGTCGTCTGCTAGTCTCGTAGAAACGAATTCCCTTTTTAGCCCTAAACGGCGGTAAAACACGCCCAGGCTAGTTGGGGAAGGATGGGACGGGTTAAAATCAAGCTTAAAAGTGGAGAACGCGAATTGCGCTTTTACTCGTAAAAGCTCGTTTTACGAAATAAAACGTTAGTTTTACTTCGCAAAAGCCTTGAATTCGCTTATCTCCATTTTTAATGGGACTTGAGTCCGGAGCAGGGGAGCCTGCCATTCTTGAACTGCCCAAAAAGGTCGGGAATTACACTATGGCTTGCCAAAGCTCGTTATATAAACAAGGAGTGCTGGCCACTCGAAGCAGAAGAAGAAATAAAACTTGTCAGATAAGTTTCAATTCTTTTAATGATTTCCTAAATAAAGTCCGGAGGCGTACCATTCCGGTCTTTTAACAAAAGGTAAAATCATAAACAAAGTAAAGTATCACAGCAACTGTCAGTTGAGATGAGAATGGCTTCCAGCCATGCCATCATCTTTTGAGAACTATCACCACCCCCCTCCAACCGCCCATCGAAAGGATCCCTACCTCAAGTTCTCACTATTCACTTGCTATGTATTGAAGAACAATTAGGCTTATTTAGCAACACTACAATACGATCGTAAACCCGAGAGATTTACGGAAATAAACTCTTTGACACTTCGAGTAACACGACTGAAGTGCCTTACAAAACATGCTATTCAAACTTGGAAAAAGAAAGACACCGATGTCTAATTTTTCTTTCTCGCAAATTATTCTAATTTACCACGTTTATTTGAATTAAACTTGTAAAGATTGACTAGATAGTTCTAAAACTACTGTAAATCGCCATAAAATGAAATACAGACAAATTTTAGCTAATTTGTGACTGTTTCCCTATATGGGGCCGTTATGGTCCCATAAGCCCATAATGACACTATGGTCCCTTATACCAAGGACAACAGATCGGTCTTTCGGTCTTCCGGACACAACGGGTATACGGTCACTACGGTACGTTTGGAACCGAAACGGTCGCCTCTTTCTTTCTGAAAGACTTGAAGAAATTAGATCAAAACTTCAGACCCGAGTAGCCGTAAGACCGAAGACTGGGCTGTACTCATTACACATACGGTCATGAACACTTCGGAGTATATAAAATGCTTAATTAAAAATAATATTCAAGCGTTTGTCCATAGCTTAATATAAGCACGGAGCCGAAATGGTCCGAAGGACCTTAGCGAAACGAAATGTCTAGAGCAAGAAGGGGAATCCTTCTTGCAGGTTGTTACTTTCGTGGCTTGTGGTTGTTGTTACTGTTCCCGTTACGGTTCTTGGAGAAGTTACCCTTCTGCTTGCCCTTGTTCTTGAACTTGGGGGATGCGGGCCTACAACAGAAACCATCAGCCTGTAATGGTCGTTTCTGAAGCCACGAAAGGTCCCAATGAATATAAACCAGACAACTCATCTTGTGAAAAGTCTTTCAGACGGTATTTAACAAACGAGTTGTGCGAAACCCAGCAACCTGTTTTTAATATATATGAAAAAGACACATTACGCACGGCCCTGAGGGAGTTAGCTACTTGATTTACTTGATGGGCTTTGACTTTTGGTTCCCCTGACGGGTTCGGGTCAATTTGTGCTTCGTCATAGGCTGCCAGAATGATCTTTTTAATGTAATTTGATATCGACTGTTTCGACAGATCTTTGTTAAATTTCGGCATAAAAGAATTGATGAGTGCCTTCTGGTTTTTAGTTCTGTAGGCCTCTGACATTTCTAAATATTGAGGCAGAGCCTTGACGGGACACAAAGATATCAAGCCGTCGGTCTCGGGGTCGTCTGGTAGTGACGAGAGAGAAATGTGATCGAACGTTACCATCCCTTGGATCATAATGTGGCTCTTTCCCATGAATCCTGCTCTGGGGACTTGGGTGACCTTCTCCCACGTGCCCTTATCTTTATTTACCTTTCTGTCCAGGGCATGAATTTCACCTCTTCTTTTGCCCGACGCTAACGCCAATAAAACGTGAATCTTAAAGTTGCGTTTTTTGCTGAAATCACGTCTTTACTAAAGATGTCTGGGCCTTGGAGATACCGCAAGACTAAAGATAAATCCCACTGCGCTATGTTGGATGGGCAGGGTGCGGAATTTACTTTAAAATGTCTTACTAGTTGTGAGAGAGATGTATCTTCGCCCGGGTCGTAACCTGTGGATGCTTTGAGTCTTGACCCTATAGCGGCCCTATAGCCCTCAATGGAACCTACCTTTAATTTCTCCTCAGTGAATAGGTGGTCGAGGAAGTCCGCTACCACTGCTGGGCTAGCCTGAAACGGGTCCAGCTTAGAAATGCTACACCAGTTGGCAAACTTATTCCACTGAGACCTGCAAATCTTGGCCGTAGAGCACTTGTGACTGTTTACTATCTTCTCCCTCATCTGTTTAGAGAAGCCCTTGTTCTTCAAAAAGGACTGGTCAGACACCAAAGGTGGAGATTCAGTAAGTGAGGGGAGGGGTGAAAGTGTTGCCAGTGGGATTGTGATAGCAACTCGTTGTGGCACGGAATCTGTATCGACCTCACTATCTTGCAATGGAGTAGGAGGGCGAACCATTGGGCTTTCGGTGCCCATGGGGCAATGAGCAATAGATACGGTGGTTTCAACTCGATTACTCTCTGCAGGACTTGCCCTAAGATTGCTTGTGGGGGAAAGGCATACAGCACTTCGTCCCGTGGCCACTGACAGTTGAGGGCGTCCACTACCCAAGCTGCTGGGTCCGGGCAAGGGGACACGTACCGGGGAAGTTGGGCGGTCATAGCGTTAGCAAACAGATCCAGAGTCGGAGTACCCCATGGAGACTGAGGTGTCACCCATTGAAACGACCGAGGGGATAGGCACCACTCGGTGTTGATAACTTGACCCTGTCTGGAAGCTAAGTCTTCAAAGGCATAGTTTCCCGGCCAGGTGACGGGCTGAAGTGGTCACCTGTTCCTCCTGGGCCCTTGTGAGAATCTGAAATGCTAGTTTGGAAAGGGACCGTGATTTGGTACCCCCCTGCTTGTTGAGGTACGATATGGCTGTGGAATTGTCTAACCGAAATAGGACTGCCCTGTTTCTGATTTGTTTGGCCAGTCTGTCCAAGGCAATCCAGACTACCCGGAGTTCCAGCCAATTTATGTGATAGGTCTGGAGCGAGGGTGGCCATTTGCCCTTCCATACCTGACCATGCCAATAAATTCCTGATCCCGAGTGGGATGCATCGGTCTGAATATCTATCTCTGGGGTGGGGGGCTGAAATGGCATTCCTTCGGACATGATTTGTGCATCGCACCACCACTGTAGGGCTTGTTGGGTTACCTGTGAAACTTGCATCCTTGCTGTGGATGAACGATCCTGATGCAGTGCCCATCTCACCTGGCTTTGGAATGGTCTGTAATTGAGGCGGCCCAGAGGGACTGTCTTCTCTGTTGCCACTAACAGACCTAAAAGGGATTCCATGGCCTGTAGTCTTACCTTTTTCTCGGGGGGAATATTTCCTATGGCTTTCGCGATTTTCTGGTAGCGCTCTGCCGTAGGAAACGCCCTTGATATTGCCAGGTCCCACAATTCCCATAAAAAAGTAATTGACTGTTTGGGATTTAGTTCGGATTTGGCTAGGTTTACTGCTAGACCTACCTATAATGCATTGCGAACTAACGTCATAGTTTGATTCTCGGTTACCTGACTGTCCTGATGTGCCAGGAACCAGTCGTCTAGATACTGAAAGACTAACATGCCTTCTAGGCGTGCCCATGTTTTCAACACCTTCATGACCTTGGAGAAAACGTACGGGGCCGTAGCTAGACCGAAGGGAAGTGCCAGAAACCAAAACCGCTTTTTCCCTACTTGAAAGGCTAGAAATTTTCTTGCCGAGCGGTGCAGAGGGATATGGAGGTAAACATCGGAGAGATCTATGAAGGTACCCCACATCCCTTCTCGTAATGACCCTTTTATCACCTGGGCCGTGTCCACCTGAAACGTGACCACTCGAAGAAAACCGTTTATGGGGGAGAGGTCGATTACTAACCTCCATCCCCCGGATTTCTTGGGGACCAGAAAAACCCTGCTGAAGAAGACCCGTTTGATTTTCTGGCATTTCCTCGATTGCTTGTTTTTGTGTTAAGCTCAACAACATTTCCTGGAGAGCTAACTCTTTTTCCGACCCATTGGGGTAGGAGGTGACCAGTCGCTTTGGCGCGTTGGAGGTTAGGGGAATAGAGCATCTGAGCCCGTTCTGGTCTCGTTTGAAAGGTAAGGAGTAACCCCTCTTTAACCAACGCACTACCTTTCGAGACGCCCCCATTTCCTCCTATCGTTGCCAAAAACTTTCCTAGTCTCCCTCCTACGGGCAAGGAGGCGTTTAAGGAGAGCAAACTTTCCAACTCTTTTAAGTTTGTTAAAGTATCGCCAAGAGACGAGGGAATCTCGTGACGGTACTTTGATTGGTTGCTACCTGAATGCCTGTGGAGACGAACCCTCTGTCTTACTGCCGGGGTTGGGTTTCGGTTTCTTGACAGGGGGCTGTTGTTGTTGCGCACTCGGTTTGGCCTGTGCCGGCGAGGACTGCTGCGGTCGCTTCCTCTTCAGTGAGCGTTTGAAGGAGGAGCGGGACATCCTAGACATAAGGGAATAATCCTGAGAAAGTTATCGACTTTCCTGGTTCACCCTCTCTATCTCGGCGGGGTGAAATAGTTCCCTTTCACCCAGAATAGGAGCATGGCGCAGATCCCGTAAACCTTTGACACTGGACCAGCAGTGCTGGAGAAAGGCGTCTCGACGTAGGTAGACCATTGACGTCATCAAGAAGGTGGAGAGTTTGACAACGTCTCGGGTAGCTAAGGCCAGATATTCCATCAGTTTAGAAGACACAGGATCACTGAGGCGAAGTTCTTCCCAACGAGACTTCAGTGCCTTGAGTGTGTGATCTTGAATGACATAATGTTCAGGATGTGACGGGAAGACGCCTCGATGGTCTTGGCGTCTTTCTCCAATAATGGAATGTCAGAGTCACTACGCACTGTAGGCATCCAGACTGTACGCTTCACGGGTTGTTCCAGAGCCTCCAGGGGAATTTGTTCATCCGCTCACCGATATAAGCCTGGTCATACTAGGCAGTGCTTAGATAAATGGAATCGTGACAGTGTGCGCCCCTCGCCAGCATCCATCTTCTTGAATTCCTTCGTGCGGACCGTAGCAGCAGGAGCAATGCTCTAGCTGGTGGCTAGTGCGATGAAGAAATCCTGTTGCGGTGGAGTGGCCTGAGACGTCATACGAATGGGCGGATCCTCTTTATCTAAATGTGGGGAGCCACAGGAGACCTCTGCTAAGCGGGCTATCTCTTGAATGGCATCCCTGAACGGTACGTCTTCCGGTGCGATCGTGGAAGCGGAACTCGAGGGGGTTGCCTCTTCGGCCGACGGGGTAAGGTCTGGTGGAGAGGGAGTTCGGATGGGGCGTCTGCGCGCTGCCGCTGGGTCTCTCCAAAGTCTTTGCCCCCGGCCTGGGGATCGTACCTGATTCATTGCTCTTAATAATAGATGAAAACGGGAATGCCCTGGTGCGCCCTCGGATTCACCTTCTACGTCTTCAACCTCCGACTCCTGTTCATCAGTTGCTGCTTCTGGGAGTTGAGATTGTAATAGTTGTGACATTTGGGGATCCCCTGATGGGGTATAAATTTCCCTCTCTCTGTTGCTTGGAACTGTGGCGAGAGGGGAGGTTTCCATTGGCCCGATTTCTTCGTCCTCCTCCAGCAACGCACAGACTTGGCCCGAAAGGGGCACGCCCACGGACTCCTCCTCACTGATGGTGACCGTCTCGGTAATGTCCAAGTTAGAGTCCAGTGGGAGGTGAGGTACAGGCGAGCCCGACATCGCTGCCACTGACTGATCCTCCGGGGGAGGGCGAGAAACTGTAGCTGACGGTTTAGACTTCTGTTTTTGACTAAGCAGATTCTCCTGCTTCTGTACTTGATGTTGTAAATCCTACAGTTGCTTTTGCAGTTGCGACTGCATAGACAAGAACGTCGAAAAATCACTCGGGAGACGCTGTAGCTGGGGAGGGGGATAAATCCTCTCGCGGGGGAATGCCCAACTGGCCTGCAACCGCCGAAAGAACTGTTGCCGTATCCTTATGTGTCACAGTCACTTGTTCCACAGACGGAGACTTGAACGCCCCCTCCGGACTGCCAATGGGTTTCACTCTGGGAGATGATGCCCATGCTTCACGGAGAAGATCCCGTTCTTTCCCTTCCGGGATATCCAATTCTGCTATAGTCTCAGAAAATGCGCGTCCTTTACTCTTGGATTTCTTATGTCTCTTAGATGAAGTAGTGGCATCCGATTCTGCACCAGTGTCAACGTGTACGGGAGTGGAGACCTGGCCCAGAATAACAGAGCTAGCCTTTTCATGGTATCCTGAATGAATTCACGAGTAACAAACGAGGCTGAAGAGAGGAATCTGCGCTTATCCCTCCTGCGTTGGTTCTTGACCCTATTCCGTATCAGGGCTTTCCAATCCTCTGGGGTGAGATGTAGACACTCGCCGCACGGGTTGTCTTGCTCGCACAGAGGTATTCCGCTGTTCCGTCTGCAGCGATCGCAGATGGAGTGAGGGTTACACGAAGTTGGAGGATGAATACACTGAGGCAGCAACGGTGGAGAGTGTAGACTGGCCCCTCTCATATCTGAAACGCAAGCAGAGGAAAAACAACCGTAAGAACATGTAGTATAAAAGTACCTCAAATACTACATTTCTAGTGCTTTGCTTCAACTGCGAGCTTTACCCCTCCAGGCTGTGTTTACAATCGCCCAAACACCGCAATGACTCGATGGGCTGGATTACGACGAAAAGAGATGCTTCCTGGAACAATAGCGTTCCAGGTCCGTAACGGGCTGGACCGTAATGGAACTTCCCATGTCGGGTATGGATCTCTCTTGCCTCAGATGGAACCCTGAGACCATCGGACCGTAACGGGCAGTAAATCCCGTTGGACCAGAATGGTCTTCTCGCACCCATGACCGCATGACCACAATGGGAAAACGGTCCTGGCAAGGAAAAAGACCCTCAGACGTAACAGAGAACGTCTCTTTTCGTCGGAAAACGCTGTCGGACTTGCAGAAAATGCTCTACGAAGACTGAGAAGCGACCCACGGAGTAAAGCTTTAGCAAAACTGGCCATTTCCGCGATGACACAGCTGGCTGGTAAAGCTTGGAGTCTGATCAGGTACAGCAGCCTGAAAAGATCCTACTCCTAGACGAACTGAGGTGGAACTGGTAAGTTCCTCGATCTGAAAGAAAGTGGAGAAAGAGGCGCACTTCTCGGGACTAAGAAAGTGTCTCCGTGATCGTGCAAACTCAACCTAACCAGACCGAAGAACAAAATGTCGAATTATCACACTTCGGCTCCATAAATTTATCCCAACGCACAATAATAGATAAAGTAATCCATTAGGTAGTGAATTAAGTAAAAAATGAAGCAATTCGCACCTTAAACCAGTTCCCGTGCTGCAAAAAACCGGCAGCACACAGAATGGCGTGTTGTACAGACGCCACGCAAAAAGGTAATGTCGTTTCTACGAGACCAGCAGACGACGTCTCGGGCATTCTGATTGGTCGAAGGATGGATGGAAGGGTTAAGTGATCTTGAACGGTACCTCAAAAAGTTCTTTTTTATATTGCGTGGTAAATATTACTGGAAGGGAACCCATTAAAAGTGGAGATAAGCGAATTCAAAGCTTTTGCGAAGTAAAATAAAACTTTATGTTTGCATTATAAACTTTATACCGAATTCAAATCGACTTGGAACCGGCATACTGCATTTTCAGTATACTGAATGCGACTCGATTTGCAACACGGGGCTCATCAGTATTACAGTGGCATATCGCTCATGCAGAAAACCGGATATAACCGATGTAGATAAAATCATAAGTAGCCAATAACAATAAGTGATGTACAGCAAGAAATATACATGCCGGAGAAATTTTTTGCAATTCCAAAAATCTTATGGTTTGCCACCGGAATCATTTTTCCCTACACGCTTTTATTATTCTTTAGCAACTATATCGTTTAAAGTTTTCGAATTTAAGTGGATGCGTCAACCCAGAAGACCTACTATCAGGTTTATTATTTATTTATTTTTTTTTTATTTTTTTTTTTTGTTATGAACATACAGCTATCTTTGCTAGTGCAAGAATAATACCTCATCATCTACATTCTATGGCGAAAAAAGCAATGAATATAAAGCTTAAACAACTTACACTGTGTATCTTGAATTGTTCTTGAACAGTTTTTTTCTGTGCCCATGTATGAATAACACCAAATAACTAGATTATATTTCGTATGTTTACTTAAGCCTCGACTAGTTTTAACAAAACGTTCTGTGGCGCGGAATACATTTCTAGCCGCCACAAGTTGGCCGAAATTCTTACGTCATTAAATTATTTCAAAACACTGCAGTCATTTTCGGTGTTTAAGTGCTTTGAAATATTCTAAATGACAATCAGTGGTAGGACTGCAGCTGGGATAAAAAGATCTCAATAATTTTTTTTTACAAATGCGGTTTTTCGTGACAGATTCTCAAACATACCCTCGGTTCTCCACAGATATCTGGTAGCAACCATTTTTAAATTTCATCATCTGTGCCAATGCGGCCTTTTGCAATATTGTGCAGTTGTCTTGACAAACAACTCGCAGTAATTTTGTCGGTCGAATAAGCTGATCCTACATTGCTTGACGGAAACTTGTTTTGCTATAAAAATGACGTCTGTACGTTTGGACGTTTCAGAAACAATATCGTTATGACAATCTAAAACCCAGTAAGCATTCCACCATACCCCCATCATCGATTCGAAGTTGCGATATCGACCCGCCAAAAATGCCACACTGAATCTGGTTGTAATAGATCTCGGCTATAGATAAACGTCTAATCAAAGTCTTTGGCACGAGGTTGAATATACGTTAAATAAGTAACATTCTTCAGTAGGTGGTTTTGGTTTCAACTACCTCTTTCCCCGTCTTCTAATCAACGTCTTTTTAGTAACATTTAATAGATTAAGGACATTAGGGACAAGTGGCACTGTATAGACGTTAGGGACAAGTGGCACTGTATAGACGTTAGGGACAAGTGGCACTGTATAGACATTAGGGACAAGTGGCACTGTATAGACGTTAGGGACAAGTGGCACTGTATAGACGTTAAATGAGAGCCATTGTTCAGAAATCGGGGAGAAAACCAAACAACAGCCTCATGTTGTTATTGCTCACAGGAAATAGTAGCCATAACGGCTCGATTCAAAAATATCCAGACGGTATATAACCTCGTAAATTAGACGTTGATTCAGCTTTCATTTACAGCCTTTCGTTACGTTGATTAGACGTCGGATAACCGACGTCTATCCAATATCGGCAGGCAGACGGGGTTTCGACTGCCAAAATTAACCAAAATGTGGTGTGACGTCTATCCAACGTTGATCCAACGTCACATTGTTTACTGGGAATGCTGTTCAGTGGAACATACAGAACTCCTTGCTAGAGTGACACCTTAGTGATGTAGTTATTGCCCTGATACCAGCCGATACTTCACCTTGTGGCCTGATGGTCATCTAACATCGCTTTTACGTCGGACATGTGGCGCTGGAACGCGACGTTAAACCGACGAGGTCATAAAAGACAAACAAGCAGTGTCACAACGAGACTAGTATTTCGTCCTAACTCCGACTTCCAATGTGTCGTTGGGCCTGTTTATGGAATAAGTTATAGCCTACATTCCATACATTCGGAATGGAAATTATTTCCAACGATCTCTCAACGTTAATAGACGTCGGAAAAGCGATGTTACACAAATGTCAGGAAAGTATTAATCTTAGTTTTCGCTCCACCTTTGGTTCATTTTCGAAACAACCTGTCATAATCAAAGTTTCTATGTTCACTCCTAAAATACACCCATTGAACGATGCAGCAAAGATGTAGAAAAGAAGTAAATATGGGTGTGTGGTCGCCGAAACAGGTCAGGTTAACATTGCATATAACGCATATTCCTGATCAAAGTTTCTTTTTTTTCACCCCTAAAATACAGCGTTGAATAGTTAAAATAATTTAAATATTACGAATTCGTCCCTGACATTGTTAAGAATTGAAGCAGTCTAATTCTGAAGTGAGTCATTAGTGATATCCGGCTTTAAATATAATATGAACATATCCTTTGTATGATTTGACTGCTGTAACTATGTGAGATAAAAAAAAACGAGAAACCACCAAGATTCTTCCCACTCGGTACTGTCGTGATGATAATATCACCTTTCATCGCGTCGATTGCTGTTTTGGATGCGCGTTCTGGCGACTGGCAAAACGTCATCCAAGATTGAGCAATAAATAGAGACTAGAGTGTGCGTTTGCATGCAATTACAAACAAGATAAATTTAGTCCCTGATGATTTGGTATACTGAGTCTACGCATGTGTGCACGGACCCACTTTTGACCTTTATTGAAGATGACATTCTACAGGATTTAAAAAAAGTAATTATTATGATTACTCTAAACATCACGATGGTTACCAATAGCCAATTTTAGCGTGTTATGTTATTTACTACATGCATACATTATTTAATAAATTCTACTAGTTTATGATACACTTTAAAATGATTTTCAAGTCACTCAAAGAGTAATGTTAAAGCGAAGGTGTCGTTCACAGGCGTATTTAGATGGCAACGCAGCAGACTTGTTTCACATAGTTGTAACAAACTCAAGTGACTTTCCAAAATGGACATCTATGTTTGAAAGTTCACAGGTATTACTTCCGCAACTTCATATTCATGGGCTATTAAGTTTAAATGAAAGCTGTGAAATAATAACATAATAACAGAAAAGACATGTGCATTTTATTTTCTACACAAAAACCAATATGCTGGACTTGATTTATCCTATCTGATTTCATTATTACTATAAACCACTATAGCGTTAGAAAATGCCTGGTAAAAACAGAATCGTGTAAATAAATGTCATCCCTTAAATGAAAAGAAAAAGTAGCTCTTCAGAGAAGTTATGGAGCTGCTGAATAACACTAATTGATGCTGGTTATGTTAATAGTTTAGAGTTTGTTTTACGTTGAAATGAAAAAATGTATTTTAGACAAATTGAAATTAAGAACATTAACCGTTTAGCTTGTGCACTGTTGTTCCCCTAATTTGTTGAAATATTTTTCAGATTTTAGAACAAATAACGGAGAATATTGACATTGAATATTCTGTTTCATCTCCTCAGTTTGGCGGAATTGTTTCTCGAAGGTACTTTGATTATATCTTATCGAAACACAGACAAAATATTTTGCATGTGATTACGTTTTCATATTTTTATAAAAAAAACTACTTGTAGCAAGGGTTATTTATGTATTTTATAGACACATGGACAAGTTTTGGACGTTTAATTAGCATGATCGTATGCAAATTGCAAGTAAATAATAAACCAAAACTGTGATTTTATTGCATGAAGAAAGCTATGTAAGTAAAGGAGGAAAGTTTGTCACAAAAATAGAACAAACGCTGACTGAGTAATAAATAAAAAATAAATAAAAACAGATTTTGTAACTTTAGAAGTACTGTATATAAAAATTTCTAAAGGAAATGCGAAGCTAATTTTTTAACATTCCGGGGTGAGCGTGGGCTTTCATGTTCTTTAATGAACAACATATTAATATTATATTGACGTCATTATGTTGCAAACTCTCCGTGGGATGGAGTGGACATTCTTGCTGCTCTGTAATATAACAAAATAATAATATTATATTGACACCCTGCCTGATTTCTAGCTAATTACGTACTTATTATACACTTTTTATAATAACATTCTTTACAGAGATTATGTAAACTTACGATACTGGAAAGAAAAGGATAACATCACACTGTCTGTATGCCGATCCATAGAATACCCACAGAAACCTCCTGTCTCGAATATCGTACGGTAAGTACTTAGATCTATGTAACACCAAATAAAACCCAAGTTTTCAGGAATTGCACTTTCTAAAATTCATCTGTTTGGCTTCTTAAAAGCAAGAAACTAACCCTGCCCCCGCCAAAAAAAAAAAAAAAAAAAAAAAAAATCATACTGTTCTATAGAAAAAATTGCCTTTAGGAAATAAATATGTTAAAGCTGATTTATCAATGTGGATCAATAATAATGTATCATTTTAGTGGTTACCACAGACCCAGTGGAATGTTATTCCGGCCCTTGGTAGGCCAAGCAAACCGAAGTATTTTAGAGTGGTCTTTCAGTACTGACTTAAAAGTGAGGCTTGTTCGCTGCATATTTATTTCAGTTTTCTTTGGACAAATAGCAAATGTTGTCTCGTGTTTTTATGTTAAAAAGTTCTACTGATAATAGTGGCATTTTTGTGGTGGCTTAACCCATCTTTTACAAATGTAGGAAAGAATTTTTTCGAAGAAAGAAGTATTTTCCTTTTAAATTATGTAAAGGCTTGACTATCTTTTTATACAGCAGTGTTACTTTTACAATGTAATTTCAGAACAGGATCACCTGCTAATAGCAACACCTCACAAATAGAACTACTTAAAAAAACCGTTATGGACGCCTCCATTTTGAAAAAAAAAACAATATATTTTTATTCTTAATTATATTCATTAGCCAATCAGCTTATGATGTTTGTATTCAGGGATGGATACCACAATGGATGTTGGACCAAGGAATAACCGCCTCCATGCAAAATTTTCTCCATCAGTTTAAAGGGAGGATAAAAACTGTGCGAAAACAAGAAGTAATAGCATAGTTTTTGGTGACAGCCAGAGAACACTTTCTCATTCGGTTTCTTCGATAAACACAACGCATATATATATATATATATATATATATATATATATATATATATATATATATATATATATATATATATATATATATATATATATATATATATATATATATATGTCAGGCCAGAAAGAATATATCCTTGTTTTTTATCCCCTTTTTAAATGACCCAGTAAAATTTTTGTTTCTTTGTTTCTTGCAAAATACAGTTTAATGGGATTATAAATCATTACCTTGCAGGATCAGGTATTAATTAATGATAACTTAAAACGGAAGGTAGATGATATTGCAGTTTGTTAACAATTTTCACATGTCTGAATGTAGAACATCCTCCTAAATACTACTAACTATACCGGTAATGTCAAAGCCAAAAATTTGCTCTATCTCTGACCGTTTTCGAGATAAAGGCCAACTTTCGGTTTGGGGCTGAAAGTGACCTGGAGGTCAAGGACACAGGAAGTTATACCTTATGTATCGTCGTATAGGGGTGGAGGTCGAAAATGAGGTCAGAATTGCTCTATCTCTTACCGTTTTCGAGATAAATCACTGTTTTTCTTAAATAACGTTTTTCGCGATTTCAGGGTCAAGGTCAAAAATTTTTATCGGTTGCTTCAGATCACATCGCGCTTTATATATGTGCCAAGTTTGGCTTTTCTAGCTTCAATGGCCTTGCTGCAGATGTCTGGAAACCGATTGACCTTTTTCGCGATTTGACCTTGACCAGTAAGGTCAAAGTCAAAAATTTGTATCAGGTGCACCACTTCGGATGACCCTCCATACATGTGCTATGTTCGGTTGGTCTAGCTTCATCGGTCTCAGAGATGTCTGGAAACCGATTCGACGGAAGAAGAAAAAAAAGGGGGAGGAAAAAAAATAGGTGAAGAATTCGAAGCAATCCATCCCCATTTGGTATTTTCAATACCAAGTGGGAATCGGAACAATAGATAATCAAACTTGTGAACCACAGCACAAAAACAAAATCACGGAACAAAAATTGCAATTATAAAGTACTCTAACCCATCAAATACGGAGCAGTTTTTGTGTGAAATGCAATTGCAACAATAGATGAATATACTTGTGAACTGAGATAAAAGACATAAAAGGAGTAAATTGTTGACAAATTATAAAACAAAAAAACCCAAAGAAAAAAAAAGCTTAAAAAATTGAAAATATTTAAAAAGTGTGCAGGACAATTTAAAAATTGTCCGCAATTTGGATTTAAAAATGGGCAACCCATTTTTAAATGGTCGGCCCGTTTATAAATTTAAAAACTGTGCAGCACAATTTATAAATTGTGCAGAATTAAAAACTGTGCCCAACATATATGTATATATATATATCAGGCCAGAAAGAATATATCCTTGTTTTTTATCCCTTTTTTAACTGACCCAGTAAAATTCTTGTTTCTTTTTTTGTGTGCAAAGCAACTAGCCTTGTTTTTTATCCCCTTTTTAAATGACCCAGTAAAATTTTTGTTTCTTTTTTTTCTTGCAAAATATAGATTAATGGGATTATAAATCATTGCCTTGTAGGATCAGGTATTAATTAATCACAGATTTAGAGTCCAGGAAACGCTGTACTTACAAAAAATAAGTGTTAGTACTAAAAATGTATAATGTATAACGATGTATGTATATAACTATCATTGGTGAAGGAAGCAGTCAGTGTAAAGGGCTTATCTTTATATATATAACAAAAATCTCTGTCAGTATGGCTATTCTTACATTTGAAACCTTTCAGACCTATTTTGCAAAACTAAATATTTAAACTAGAAAAATGAAATTATTAAGTCATTATTTTCCAATAAAGAGACGCCAACTTAAAAAGAATCATTTTGAAAAATCTAAATCCATCTAGAAAATGAACATTACTTTGCTACTGAAAGCATCATTCCACCATCGGGGTTGGGTTCAATTTATTGCTCAAATGGTCTCATGATCTCATGACACATTTATGATGACATTTCCACTTTATTCAAAAGAACAGCAATGAATTGTGCGCAACCTGTAGTTGATAATTTATATGTGTTATAGGGAAACTATAGTTTCCCTGAAATTTAGCAGGTTAAAAATTAAAGTTAATTTACTAGGTTAGAATTTACATTCGCGCCGCATTCTTATTGAACCAAACCAAGAATTTTACTATCTATACTTAACATATTTGCGGCATGCATAAACTCCCGGTGAATGCACAAATTGCATCTTCTGATGTGTGCGGTTTATTCGCATAACTTCAGTGGCTTTTGGGTAGCGTAGTGACTGTGTTTGTTAAAATTACTGCTTTTATTTTGTATTTTAACCTTGAAAATTAAAATATGGCCGAAAACATCTAAAACAAAGAAGGTGCGCAACTTCACATCGAGTGCTGCATATGGGAAAATTTTAGTGATCCTAAGAGCAGTATATTCAGAGGAGAAACTCCAGTAAGCTAGGGCAAAAATGACGGGCCACTGTTAAAATGTCTCAAAAAAAAAAAACAAAAAAAAAAAACAACAACACCCACTCAATGCCACTACTCTCCGCTGGTCATTGACTTGAAAGAGTAAGTAATAAATCAGAGAAAAAATATTGCTTCAGATGTCAGTATTTCATTGCGTTTTGAAAACTGTTATTTTTTTAAGATAATAAAGAAACGCGACAGCTTTCTTACTTGCACTCAATATGTGTCTCAGTGGTTAAAACCTTTATTGTAAATTTCTTTGTAGCAGGCTGGAATTTGTATATGAATAACGGAATAGAATTAAAAGGCAGTTGTTTAGAGATAAAATACCAAAAAAAAAAATACAGTGGTGTTCTATTCATTTGTTCAGCTAATTGGTGATGTAGTGATGAATGATAGTTAAAGACAGCATTAGAACTGGCCATTGTTGTTATACTAACATCTGATATCGCATTTATACCAGTTTGAATTTTATATTATTTAGATTTATTCTTAGTTTAATCTTATTTCTTTTAATAACTTTATGCGTTTGTTGTGGGTAAGATATGTAGAATTTATATGTAACCTTTTAACAATTTAATAAATATTAAAAATTAAAATATTAATTATTTTAATAAATAAAAATTTCCGCTTGATATTTGAAATCTTTATATTTTTTGTTATTTTCGATCTTGGTAAAATAATTTTAATTAATATGTGCTCTTTTAATGTGAAGTCAATAGTTCTTTAACTGCGTAACTGATTACTCTGCACGAGTCATGCATGACTAATATATGATTCTCTTACCTTTCATTCGACACAGGTATACCTTGCCGATTTCACACTACAGTTAACGGATATAAAACCTGCGCTTTATTAAACCCAATTAATATTAAATCTTGCAGCTGTTACATTGCTTTTTTTTATTCGTCTTCAAGATGTTTTATAAAATGTTCACAGAAACATTATTCACTGGGGAAGTTTCCACAGCAACTGAATGTACCATGGTATTTTAATTATACACTGTTCTATTAACTGATTGTACTTCGAAACAGCTTTGAATTCGCTTATCTCCACTTTTAATGGGTTCCCTTCCAGTAATATTTATCACGCAGAATAAAAAAGAACTTTTTGTGTTGCATTTCGAGATCACTTATCCTTCCATCCATCCTTCGACCAATCAGAATGACTGAGACATGGACGCCTCCATTCTGCTAGTCTCGTAGTATAGCCATTCCCTTTTTGCGTGGCGTCACTACAACACGCCACTCTGTGTGCTGCCGGTTTTTTTTGCAGCAAGGGAACTGGGTTAAGGTGCGAATTGGTTCATATTTTACTTAATGCAATCAGAATGCCCGAGACGTCGTCTGCTAGTCTCGTAGAAACGACATTCCCTTTTTAGCCCTAAACGGCGGTAAAACACGCCAAGGCTAGTTGGGGAAGGATGGGTTGGGTTAAAATCAAGTTAAAAGTGGAGAACGCGAATTGCGCTTTTACTCGTAAAAGCTCGTTTTACGAAATAAAACGTTAGTTTTACTTCGCAAAAGCTTCGAATTCGCTTATCTCGACTTTTAATGTTACTTGAGTCCGGAGCAGGGGAGCCTGCCATTCTTGAAGTGCCCAAAAAGGTCGCGAATTACACTATGGCTTGCAAAAGCTCGTTGTTTCAATAAGGGGTGCTGGGCACTCGAGACAAAAGAAGAAATAAAACTTGTCAGATAAGTTTCAATTCTTTTAATGATTTCCTAAATAAAGTCCGGAGGCATGCCATTCCGGTCTTTTAACATAAAGAAACAAAGTAAATATATCACAACAACTGTCAGTTGAGATGAGAAAGGCTTCCAACCATGCCTTCATCTTCGAGAACTATCACCATCCCCCTCAAAACGCCCACTGGATGGATCCCTACCTCAAGTTCTCACTATTCACTTGCTATGTATTGATGAACAATTAAGTTTATTTAGTAACACTACAATACGATCGTAAATCCATAGGATTTACGCAAATACTCTTTGACACTCCGAGTAACGCGACTGAAGTGCCTTATAAGACATGCTATTCATACTTAGAAAAAGAGAGACTCCGTTGTCTAACCTTTCTTTCTCCAATTTTTTTCTAATTTACCACGTTTATTTGACATAAACTTGTAAAGATTGACTAGATAGTTCTAAAGCTACTGTAAATCGTTATAAAATAAAATACAGACAATTTTCGGCTAAATTGTGACTGTTACCCTGTATTTGGCCGTTATGGTCCCATAAGCCCATAATGACACTATGGTCTCTTATACCTTCGACAATAGACCGGTCTTTCGGTCTTCCGGACACAAACGGGTGTACGGTCACTGCGGCACGTCTGAACTTAAAACCCGAGTAGCCGTAAGACCGAAGACTGGGCTGTACTCATTACACATACGATCATGAACACTTCGGACTATATAGAATGCTTGATTAAAAATAATCGTCAAGCGTTTGCCCGTAGCTTAATATAAGCACGGGGCCGAAACGGTCCGAAGGACCTTAGCGAAAACGAAATGTCCAGAGTAAGAAGGGACGTCCTTCTTGCAGGTTGTTACTTTCGTGGCTTGTTGTTGCTGTTGCTGTTCCCGTTACGGCCCTTGGCAAAGTTGCCCTTCTGCTTGCCCTTGTTCTTGAACTTGGGGGATGCAGATCTACAACAGAAACCATTAGCCTGTAATGGTGTTTCTAAAGCCACGAAAGGTCCCAATGAAAATAAACCCGACAATTCATCTTGTGAAAAGTCCTTCAGATAGTATTTAACAAAAGAGTTGGGGGAAGACCAACAACCTGTTTTTAATATATCTGAAAGAGACACATTACGTACGGCCCTGAGGGAATTAGCTACTTGCCTCACCTGATGGGCTTTGACGGTAAGTTCCCCTGACGGGTTCGGGTCAATTTGTGCCTCGTCATAGGCTGCCAAAATGATCTTTTTAATATAATTCGAGATAGACTCTTTGGAAAGATCTTAGTTAAATTTCGGCATAAAAGAAATGATGAGTGCCTTTTGATTTTTTGTTCTGTAGGCATCTGACATTCCTAAACACTGACGCAGAGCCTTGACGGGACACAAAGAGACCAAGCTGTCTTTCTGTGGGCTTTCCCATGAATCCCGCTCTGGGAACTAGGGTGACCTTCTCCCACGTGCCCCTATCTTTATTTACCTTTCTGTCCAGGGCATGAATTTCACTTCTTCTCTTGCCCGACGCTAAAGTCAATAAAAACGTGAATCTTAATGTTGCATTTTTTGCTGAAATCACGTCTTTACTAAAAATGTCTGGGCGTTGAAGATACCGCAAGACTAAAGATAAATCCCACTGCGCTATGTTGGATGGGCAGGGTGGGGAGTTTACTTTAAAATGTCTTACTAGTTGTGAGAGGGATGCATCTTCGCCCGGGTCGTAGCCTGTGGATGCTTTGAGTCTTGACTCTATAGTCCTCGATGGAACCTACCTTTAATTTCTCCTCTTTGAATAGGTGATCGAGGAAGTCCGCTACCACTGCTGGGCTAGCCTGAAACAGGTCCGGCTTAGAAATGCTACACCAGTTGGCAAACTTATTCCACTGAGACCTGTAAACCTTAGCCGTAGAGCCCTTGTGACTGTTTACTATTTTCTCCCTCACCTGTTTAGAGAAGCCCTTGTTCTTCAAAAAGGACTGGTCAGACACCAAAGGTGGAGATTCAGTAAGTGAGGGGAGGGGTGGAAGTGATGCCAGTGGGGTTGTGATAGCAACTCGTTGTGGCATGGGATCTGTATCGACCTCAATATCTTGCAAAGCAGTAGGAGGGCGAACCAAAGGGCTTCCGGTGCCCACGGGGCAATGGGCAATAGATACGGTGGTTTCAACTCGATTACTCTCTGCAGGACTTGCCCTAAGATTGCTTGTGGGGAAAGGCATACAATTGAGGGCGTCCCGTGGCAACTGACAATTGAGGGCGTCCACTGCCCAGGCTGCTGGGTCCGGGCAAGGGGACACGTACCGGGGAAGTTGGGTGGTCATCGCGTTTGCAAACAGATCCAGAGTAGGGGCACCAGATGGAGACTGATGTGTCACCCATTAAAACGCCAGGGGGGATAGGCACCATTCGGTATTTATAACCTGACCCTGTCTGGAAGCTGAATCCGCTAAGACATTTAGTTTCCCGGCCAGGTGACGGGCTGAAACGGTCACCTGTTCCTCCCGGGCCCTTGTGAGAATCTGAAATGTTAGTTTGGAAAGGGACCGTGATTTGGTACCTCCCTGCTTGTTGAGGTACGCTATGGCTGTGGAGTTGTCTAACAGAAATAGGACTGCCTTGTTTCTGAGTTGGTTGGTCAGTTTGGTCAGGGCAATCCAGACTACCCGGAGTTGCAGCCAATTTATGTGCTAGGTCTGGAGCGAGGGTGGCCATTTGCCCTTCCATACCTGACCATGCCAATAAATTCCCCACCCCGAGTGGGATGCATCGGTCTGAATCTCTATCTCTGGGGTGGGGGGGGGGGCTGAAATAGCATTCCTTCGGACATGATTTGCACATCGCACCACCACTGTAGGGCTTGTAAGGTTACCTGTGAAACTTGCATCTTCGATGTGGTTGAACGACCCTGATGCAGTGCCCATCTTACTTATCTTTGGAATGGCCTGTAATGGAGACGGCCCAGGGGGACTGTCTTCTCTGTTGCCACTAAAAGACCTAAAAGGGATTCCATGGCCTGCAGTCTCACCTTTTTGGAGAAAACGTGCGGGGCCGTAGCTGGACCGAAGGGAAGTGCCAGAAACCAAAACCGCCTTTTTCCTACTTGAAAGGCTAGGAACTTTCTTGCCGAGCGGTGCAGAGGGATATGGAGATAAGTATCGGAGAGATCTATGGAGGTACCCCACATCCCTTCCCGTAATGACGCTTTTATCACCTGGGCCGTGTCCATCTGAAAGCTGACCACTCGAAGAAAACCGTTTTTGGGGGAGAGGTCGATTACTAACTTCCATCCCCCGGATTTCTTGGGGACCAGAAAAACCCTGCTGAAAAAGCCCGTTTGATTTTCTGGCATTTCCTCGATCGCTTGTTTTTATGTCAAGCTCAACAACATTTCCTGGAGAGCTAGATTCTTTTCCGACCGCTTGAGGTAAGAGGTGACCAGTTGCTTTGGCGCATGAGAGGTTAGGGGAATAGGGCAGTTGTGCCCGTTTTGGTCTCGTTTAAAAGGTAGTGAGTGACCCCTTTTTAGCCAACGCACTACCCTTCGAGACGACCCCATTTCTATCCATTGCTGCCAAAACTTTCCTAGTCTCCCTCCTACGGGCAAGGAGGCGTTTAAGGAGAGTAAATTTTCCTAATCTTTTAAGTTTGTTAAAGTATCGCCAGGAGACGAGAGAATCTCGTGATGGTACTTTGATTGGTTGCTACCTGAACGACTGTGGAGACGGACCCTCTGTCTTGCTGCCGGAGTTGGGTTTCGGTCTCTTGACAGGGGGATGCTGTGGTTGCGCACTCGGTTTGTCCTGTGCCGGCGAGGACTGCTGCGGTCGCTTCCTCTTCAATAGGCGCTTGAAGGAGGAGCGAGACATCCTGGACATCAGGGCATAATCCTGAGAAAGCGATCGACTTTCCTGGTTCACCCTCTCTATCTCGGCGGGAGGAAATAGTTCTCGTTCCCCCAGAATAGGGGCGTGGGGCAGATCCCGTAAACCTTTGATACTAGACCAGCAGTGCTGGAGAGAGGCGTCTCGACGTAGGTAGACCATTGACGCCATCAAAAAGGTGGAGAGACCACGTCTCGGGTAGCTAAGGCCAGGCATTCCATCAGTCCAGAAGACACAGGATCACTGAGGCGAAGTTCTTCCCAACGAGACTTCAGTGCCTTGAGTGTGTGATCTTGAAACGACATAATGTTCAGGATGTGACGAGAAGACGCCTCAATGGTCTTGGCGTCTTTCTCCACTAATGGAATGTCCGAGTCACTACGCACTGTAGGCATCCAGACTGTACGCTTCACGGGTTGTTCCAGTGCCTCCAGGGGAATTTGTTCATCCGCTGACCGATATGGCCCTGGTCGTACTAGGCAGTGCTTAGATAAATGGAATCGTGACAGAGTGCGCCCCTCGCCAGCATCCATCTTCTTGAATTCCTTCGTGCGGACCGTAACAGCATGAGCAATGCCCTCGCTGGTGGCTAGTGCGATGAAGGAGTCCTGTTGTGGTGGCGCGGCCTGAGATGTCATACGAATGGACGGATCCTCTTTATCTAAATGTGGGGAGCCACAGGAGACCTCTGCTAAGCGGACTCTCTTGAATGGCATCCCTGAACGGTACGTCTTCCGGTGCGATCGTGGAAGCGGAACTCGAGGGGGTTGCATCTTCGATCGACGGGGTAAGGTCTGGTGGAGAGGGAGTTCGGATGGGGCGTCTGCCCGCTGCCGCTGGGTCTCTCCAAAGTCTTTGCCCCCGGCCTGGGGATCGTACCTGATCCATTGCCCGTAATAATAGATGAAAATGCCCTGGTGCGCCCTCGGATTCTCCTTCTACGTCTTCAACCTCCGACTCCTGTTCATCGGATGCTGCTTCTGGGAGCTGAGATTGTAATAGTTGTGGCATTTGGAGTTCCCCTGATGGGGTGTAAATTTCCTTCTCTCTGTTGCTTGGAACTGTGGCGAGAGGGGAAGTTTCCATTGGCCCGATTTCTTCGTCCTCATCCAGCAACACAGAGACTTGGCCCGAAAGGGGCACGCCCACGGACTCCTCCTCACTGATGGTGAACGTCTCGGTAATGTCCAAGTTAGAGTCCAGTGGGAGGTGAGGTAGAGGCGAGCCCGATAGCGCTGCCACTGACTGAGCCTCCGGGGAGGGCGAGAAACTGTAGCTGACGGTTTAGACTTCTGTTTTTGACTAAGCAGATTCTCCTGCTTCTGTACTTGGTGTTGTAAATCCCAGAGTTGCTTTTGCCGTTGCGACTGCATCGACAAGAACGCTGAAAAATCACTCGGGAGACGCTGTAGCTGGGGAAGGGGGATAAATCCTCTCGCGGGGGAATGCCTAACTGGCCTGCAACCGCCGAAAGAACTGTTCCCGTATCCTTATGTGTCACAGTCACTTGTTTCACAGACGGAGACTTGAATGCCCCCTCCGGGCCGCCACTGGGTTTCACTCTGGGAGATGATGCCCATGCCTCACGGAGAAGATCCCGTTCTTGCCCTTCCGGGATATCCAATTCTGCTACAGTCTCAGTGCCTTTTTCATGGTATCCTGAATGAATTCACGAGTAACAAACGAGGTTGAAGAGAAGAATTTGTGCTTATCCCTCCTGCGTTCGTTCTTGACCCTATTCCGTAACAGGGCTTTCCAATCCTCTGGGGTGAGATGTAGACACTCGCCACACGGGCTGTCTTGCTCGCACAGAGGTATTCCGTTGTTCCGTCTGCAGCGATCACAGATGGAGTGAGGGTTACACAAAGTTGGAGGATGGATACACTGAGGCAGCAACGGTGGAGAGTGTAGACTGGCCTCTGTCATATCTGAAATCCAAGCAGAGGAAAAACAACCGTAAGAACATATAGCAAACGTATCTACAATACTACATTTCTCGGTGCTCTACTTCGACTGCAAGTTTTACCCCTCCAGGCTGTGTTTACAATCGCCCAGTCACTGCAATGACTCGATGGGGAGATTTACGACGAAAAGAGATGCTTCCTGGAACGACAAGCGTTCCAGGACCGTAACGGGCTGGACCGTAATGGGCCTTCCTGTTTCGGGCATGGGTCTCTCTTGGCTCAGATGATTACTGTGCTTTGGGATAAATTTATGGAGCCTAAGTGATATAAATTCGACACTTTGTTCTTCGGTCAAGTTGGGTTGAGTTTGCACGATCACGGAGACATTTATCGGTCCCGGGAAGTGCGCCTCTTTCTCTACTATCTGTCAGATCGAGGAACTTACCAGTTCCACCTCATTTCGTCTAGGAGTAGGATCTTTTCAGGCTGCTGTGCCTGCTTAGACTCCAAGCTTTACCAGCCAGCTGTGTCATCTAGGAAATGGCCAGTTTTGCTTAAGCTTTACTCCACGGGACGCTTCTCAGTCTTCGTAGAGCATGTTCTGCAAGTCTGACAGCGTTTTCCGACGTTTGAGGGTGTTTCTTCCTTGCCAGGACCGTTTTCCCGTTGTGGTAATACGGTCACAGGTACGAGAAGACTTTTTGCCCGTTACGGTCCTATGGTCTGAGGGTACCATCCGAAGCAAAACGGACCCATGCCCAGAACGGGAAGGCCTATTACGGCCCGGCCCGTTACGATCCTGGAACGCTATTCCGTTCCAGGAAGCATATCTTTTCGTCGTGAATCACCCCATCAAGTCATTGCAGTGATTGGGCGATTGTACACACAGTCTGGAGGGATAAATCTTGCAGTTGAAGTAGAGCACCGAGAAAATGTACTATTTTATGCAAGTTTGCTACATGTTCTTACGGTTGTTTCTCCTCTGCTTTCATTTCAGATATGACAGAGGCCAGTCTGCAGTCTCCATCGTTGCTGCCTCACCCTCCACCCTCGTGTAACCCTCACTCAATCCGCGATCGCTGCAGACGGAATAACCGAATACCTCTGTGCGAGCAAGACAGCCCGTGGGTGGAGTGTCTACATCTCACCCCAGAGGATTGGAAAGCCCTCTTACGGAATAGGGCCAACGCAGGAGTGATAAGTGCAAATTTCTCTCTTCAGCCTCGTTTGTTACTATTGAATTTATTCAGGATACCATGAAAAAAGGCTAACTCCGTTATTCTGAGCCAGATCTCCACTCCTGTGCACGTAGACACTGGAGCAGAATCCAAGAGTAAGGGGCGTGCATTTTCTGAGACTGTAGCAGAAGTGGATATCCCGGAAGGGAAAGAACGGGATCTTCTCCGAGAGGCATGAAACCCATTGGCAGTCCGGAGGGTGCATTCAAGTCTCCTTCCGTGGAACAAGTGACTGTTACACACAAGGACACGGGGACAGTTCTTTCGGCGGTGTCAGGCCAGCTAGGCATTCCCCCGCCAGAGGATTTATACCCTCTCCCCAGCTACAGCGTCTCCCGAGTGATTTTTCAGCTTTTTTGTCCATGCAGACGCTTAGCAGAGGTCTCCTGTGGCTCCCCACATTTAGATAAAGAGGATCCGCCCATTCGCATGACATCTCAGGCCGAGACCGAAACCCAACTCCGGTAGCAAAACAGAGGACCCGCCTCCACAGTCGTTCAGGTAGCAACCAACCAAAGTACCGTCATGAGATTCTCTCATACTTTAACAAACTTAAAAGAATTGGAAAATTTACTCTCCTTAAACGACTCGTTGTCCTTAGGAGGGAGACTAGGAAAGTTTTGACAGCAATGGGTAGAAATGGGGTCGTCTCGAAGGGTACTGCGTTGGCTGAAGAGGGGTTACTCTCTACCTTTCAAACGAGACCAAAAACGGGCTCAGGTGCCCTATTCCCCTAACCACCCATGCGCAAAAGCAACTGGTTACCTGTTACCCCAAGGGGTCGGAAAAGAACCTAGCTCTCCAAAAAATGTTGTTGAGCTTGACACAAAAACAGGCGATCGAGGAAATGCTAGAAAATCATATGGGCTTTTTCAGCAGGGTTTTTCTGGTCCCCAAGAAATCCGGGAGGTGGAGGTTAGTAATGGACCTCTCCCCAATAAACGGTTTTCTCCGAGTGGTCACCTTTCAGATGGACACGGCCCAGGTGATAAAAGGGTCATTACGGGAAGGGATGTGGGGTACCTCCATAGATCTCTCCGATGCTTATCTCCATATCCCTCTTCACCGCTCGGCAAAGAAAGTTTCTAGCCTTTCAAGTAGGGAAAAGACGTTTTTGGTTTCTGGCACTTCCCTTCGGTCTGGCTACGGCCCCGTACGTTTTCTCCAAGGTCATGAAGGTGTTGAAAACATGGGCATACCTAGAGGGGATGTTAGTCTTTCAGTATCTAGACGATTGGTTCCTGGCGAATCAAGACAGGCAGGTAACCGAGAACCAAACGATGACGTTAGTTCGCAAGGCACTAGAGGTAGGTAGTAAACCTGACCAAATCCGAACTAACCCCCAAACAGTCAATTACTTTTCTAGGGGAATTGTGGGACCTGGCAATTGCAAGAGCATTCCTTACACCAGAACGCTACCAGAGAATTGCGAAGGCCATAAGGAACATCCCCCCGGAAAAAGGTAACACTTCAGGGCATGGAATCCCTCTTAGGCCTGTTGGTGGCAACAGAAAAGACGGTGAATCTAGGCCTTCTCCATTGCAGGCCATCCAAAGCCAAGTGAGATGGGCACTGCATCAGAGTCGCTCAACCACAGCAAAGATGCAAATTTCACAGGTAACCTTACAAGCCCTACAGTGGTGGTGCGATGTGCAGGTCATGCCCGGAGGGATGCCGTTTCAGCCACCCACCCCAGAGATAGAGATTCACACAGACGCATCCCACTCGGGGTGGGGAATTTATTGGCACGGTCAGATATGCAAGGGCAAGTGGCCTCCATCGCTCCAGACTTATCACATAAATTGGCTGGAACTCCGGGTTGTCTGGATTGCCCTGACCAAACTGACCCACCAGCTCAGAAACAAGGCAGTCCTATTTCGGTTAGACAATTCCACAGCCATAGCTTATCTCAACAAGCAGGGAGGTACCAAATCACGGTCCCTTTCCAAACTAGCTTTTCAGATTTTCACCATGGCCCGAGAGGAACAGGTAACCGTAACCGGACTTAGCTTCCAGACAGGGTCAAGTTATCAACACCGAATGGTGCCTATCCCATCGGTCGTTTCAATGGGTAATACACCAGTCACCATGGGCCCCCGACTCTGCATCTGTGTGCAAACGCTATGACCGCCCAACTTCCCCGGTACGTATCTACCTGCCCGGATGTAGCAGCCTGGGCAGTGGACGCCCTCAATTGTCAGTGGCCACGGGACGAAGTTTTGTATGCCTTTCCCCAACAGGCAATCTTAGGGCAAGTCCTACAAAGGGTAATCGAGTTGAAACCACCGTATCTGTTGCTCATTGCCCCATGGGCACCGGTAGCTCCATGGTTCGTCCTCCTACTCCATTGCATGATAGTGAGATCGGTACAGAACCCATGCCACAAGGAGTTGCTATCACACCCCGATTGGCAACACTTCCACCCCTCCCCTCACTTACTGAATCTGCACCATTGGTGTCTGACCAGTCCTTGAAGAACAAGGGCTTCTCCAAACAGGTGAGGGAGAAAATAGTAAACAGTCATAAGGGCTCTACGGCTAAGGTTTACAGGTCTCAGTCAAATAAGTTTGCCACCTGGTGTAGCAGCTCTCAACTGGACCCGTTTCAGGCTAGCCCAGCAGTGGTAGCGGACTTCCTGGATCACCTATTCACAGATGGGAAGTTGAAGGTAGGTTCCATCGAGGGCTACAGGGCCGCTATAGGGTCAAGACTCAAATCGTCGACAGGGTACGACCCGGGCGAAGATGCAGCCCTCTCTCAGCTGGTAAGACATTTTAAAGTAAACTCCCCACCATGCCCATTCAACATAGCGCAGTGGGATTTATCTTTAGTCTTGCGGTATCTTCAACGCCCAGACATTTTTAGCAAAGACGTTATTTCAGTGAAAAATGCAACAGTAAGGTTCACGTTTTTATTGACTTTAGCGTCGGGCAAAAGAAGAAGTGAGATTCATGCGCTGAACAGAAAGGTAAATAAAGATAGGGGCACTTGGGAGAAGGTCACCCTAGTCCCCAGAGCAGGATTCTCTGGGAAAAACCCATGTTATGACCAAAGGGATGGGAAGTTCGATCACATCACCCTTCCATCCCTACCAGATGACTCCGATACCGACGGCTTAGTCTCTCTGTGTCCCGTCAAGGCTTTACGTCAGTATTTGGAAATGTCAGAGGCAAGCAGAACAAAGAATCAAAAGGCACTCATCATTTCTTTTATGCCGAAATTTAACAGTGATATTTCCAAACAGTCTATCTCGAATTATATTAAAAAGATCATTTTGGCAGCCTATGACGAGGCACAAATTGACCCGAACCCGTCGGGGGAACTTAACGTCAAAACCCATCAGGTGAGGCAAGTAGCTAATTCCCTGAGAACCGTACGTAATGTGTCCCTTTCAGATATATTAAAAACAGGTTGTTGGTCTTCCCAACTCTTTTGTTAAATACTATCTGAAAGATTTTTCACAGGATGAATTGTCCAGTCTATATTCATTGGGACCGTTCGTGGCTTCAGAAACGACCATTACAGGCTGATGGTTTCTGTTGTAGATCTGCGTCCCCCAAGTTCAAGAACAAGGGCAAGCAGAAGGGCAACTTTTCTAAGGGCCGTAACGGGAACAGCGACAACAACAACAAGCCACGAAAGTAACAACCCGCAAGAAGGACTTCCCCTTCTTACTCTGGACATTTCGTCTTTCGCTAAGGTCCTTTCGGACCGTTTCGCTCCTGTGCTTATATTAAGCTACGGGCAAACGCTGGACGAGTATTTTTAATTAAGCATTCTATATATTCCGAGGTGTTTATGATAGTATGTGTAATTGGTGCAGCCCAGTCTTCGGTCTTACGGCTACTCGGGTTTTAAATTCTGAACTCCTTTCTTCAAGTCTTTCAGAAAGAAAGGGGGGCCGTTTCGGTCCCAAACGTATCGCAGTGACCGTATACCCGTTTGTGTCGGGAAGACCGAAAGACCGTTCTCTTGATCATGGTATAGGGTACCATAGTGTCATAATGGGTCTATGAGACCATAACGGCCCCATATAGAGAAACAGTAAAAAATTAGCCGAAATTTGTCTGTATTTCATTTTATGTCGATTCTCAGTAGTCTTAGAGCAATCTAGTCAATCTTTACAGGTTTATTTCGAATAAACGTGATAGATTAAGAGAATTTTGGGGAAAGAAGGTTAGACAACAGAGTCTGTCTTTTTCCAAGCATGTCTTGTCAAGGCACTTCAGTCTCGTTACTCGAAGTGTCAAAGAGTTTATTTGCGTAGATCCTTTTCATTTACGATCTTATTGTAGCATTGCTAATAAACTTATTTGTTCAAGAATACATAGCAAGTGAATAGTGAGAACGTGAGGTACGGATCCATTCGGTGGGCGGTTGGAGGGGGATGGTGATAGTTCTCAAAGATTAAGGCATGGCTGGAAGCCTTTCTCATCTCGACTGACAGTTGCTGTGATATTTTACTTTGTTTCCGATTTTACCTTATGTTACAAGACCGGAATGGTAATTTCCCGGACTTTATTTAGGAAATCATTAAAAGAATTGAAACTTAGCTGGCATGTTTTATTTCTTCTTGTGCATCGAGTGCTCAGCACGCGTTTATTTAAATAACGAGCTTTTACAAGCCATAGTGTAATTCGCGACCTTTTTGGTCAGTTCAAAAAATGGCAGGCTCCCCTGCTCCCGACTCAAGTCCCATTAAAAGTGGAGATAAGCGAATTCAAAGCTTTAGTTAGTGAAGTAAAACTAACGTTTCATTTCGTAAAACGAGCTTTTACGAGTAAAAGTGCAATTCGCGTTCTCCACTTTTAACTTAACTATCCCCTCCCATCCTTCCCCAACTAGCCTGGGCATGTTGTACCGCCGTTTAGGACTAAAAACGGAATGGCTATACTACGAGACTAGCAGACGATGCCTCAGTCGTTCTGATTGGTCGAAGGATGGATGGAAGCATAAGTGATCTCGAACTGCAACACAAAAAGTTCTTTTTTACTTTACGTGATAAATATTACTGGAAGGGAACCCTTTAAAAGTGAAGAACGCGAATTGCGCTTTTACTTGTAAAAGCTCGTTATAAAACGTTAGTTTTTTCACAGTTCCATTTTGACAAATTTTCACAGATAATGTCAGACTAATGCTCCACATAGACACAACAGCAGGAGATAAGTATGCAACGTGTGCATATTTTTGTGTAGCCTCGTCTGGGGAGGGGTTGGGGGGCACTCAGTACCATTTCTTTTACTTTTTGTCAAAAAAGGGTAGTTCTGGGCAAAGCACTCCATTTTCGTTAGTAAGGTTTACTGTTCCTGTTATGCTTCGTGTTTTATTATTTTTTAACGAAAGGGTCTTTTAACAAAAGAGGAGTGAGGACTCAAAACTGACACATATACACGGGGGGGGGGGGGGGGGGGGCATTCACATACAGCTCGGTTGCCTTGCATATCCATAACTTCTTAAAACAATCCCTAAACGCGGAGTGCAATGTTAGAACAATATCCCCTTTCTAATTAAACGCAGGAACCACTGAAAATTTCAGCCCTAAATGTGGTGTGTTACATTTAAATTTTAAAAGGTTTTCACTAAATTATACATTATACATTGATGAGTACAGTCGCAGCTAGCACGAATGCTAAATGCAAATATAAAACGAAAGGTTCACAGACACTTCCATTGACACCCCCCCCCCCCCCACCCGTCCTCTTTATATACAGACGAGTCTGAGAATATCAGATGGTTTTCAAAGTGATAAACTTTCGCAAAAAATGCCGTAATGCAGGAAGACGAAGATGGGATTAAAGGAGTAAAATGGAAACGTAGTGGTCTATTTAATGGTCAGGGAAGGGGGTGGAGGGTGATGTCACAGGAGGTGAGCATAAGCGCTTTTATTTTAAGTGTTCATATGAATGTTCAAAAGTCAAAGTATTTACTAAATATATGTTAAAAGCATTCCTTTCGTGTATACAAGAAATAAACTGAAGCATCAAACATTTAAAAAAAGGCATGCCATCCCCGCCCCTCCTCAACCCCTACACCCAACTAAAGAATGGGCTTTTTAAAGACATTCTTTATTATGCGACATTCTGAGGACTGCATCACGCCTGATAAGAGGCAAACTTTTATATGTTTTATGTGAAAAAGCTCCCGGTAGAGTTTGAATTATTAGGTACATTAACCCGGTTTGGAAACCTGCCTATAAAGATTGAATGGAACAGCTGGTTTATTGTTATACTCCAATTAAACTGAATCGGACTGACATCAGAAAGTAAAGGCGGCTCTCAAAACGTTGAAATACGGCTTGGATATGAACTCGTATTAAAAGACATTAGTAAATACCGTTATAAGTCGATATTTCATTTTCAAGCTTTGTTTTTCAATGTAAGATATTTATAACTGAATATGGGCATTTTGTGGGTTACTTGCTCCAATCAGATGGCACATGGATTTCACTGAAAAAAAACATATGAAACTGATGAATATATGTTGTTAAACATAAAAGAATAAAAAACAACAACAAACAAACAAACAAACAAAAAACAGCATAAATGCAAATCAAAGTTGGAAGTAAATTGACCAAATGAAATATTTGAATTCATATTAAACATTTTCTTTGTCATAATTTTTATCAAGAAAAAGTAAGACTCATGAAAAAACGCAAGATGTATGGTAATAAAGACAATAGATAATATGTTCTTTCTTACGGGTTGAAAGAATATCAAAGAACGCAGTAAAATAAAGAAAGCAACACAAGTTTGGTTGCTAAATTGGAGATTAAAAAATGTGTTGCTAACTTTGTCGTCGTGCCGTAAAATTAAGACTATGGTCAAATTCCTCTTGTAAATCATATGGTAACGGCCCTGTCTTCCTCCCACATCCCATTCATTACTATTCTCTTCCAAGATATCTTCTTCTTCGTCTTTAAACCCATGAATGATAATGACAGGTGAACTTAAGCTCTGTTAGGGCTTTTATTTCATTATACGGACTCATCACTCTCAGTGAGACCACACCTTTACTGGAATCTACCGAACTTTTGCTCATCAACGCTGTATGACAACTTCAAGATGAGACAATTGCTCACTTAGCCGTGTCACCCCTCTGGTGTACTTAGCCTGGTACAACACTTTATGTGGCCGAATAACAACATTTTTAGTCACTGTCACCCGACAGGTCATTTTCTTCCCGGCTTCTTCCTCATGAGATCGATCCCTAATAATCTTCTGTTTTATGAAATGCTATGGGCAAGTCACAATCCAGTTAGCATAATTTTTCGTCAAACGTATAAAACTTGTTGTTTTTAGGTGGGAACGTGGGACGTTGGTATGGCCACATAGAAAACATGCGTAATATACGTGGACATTCCCACGGTGTGACTTCCGTGTAAACTCTACATATAATATACATAGGCTTTCCCACCTATAAAATGCATGGGTAGATACACGCGTAAAATGCATGGTTTTTCCCGCGTAATGAACCACCGTGGGCATTCCCTGTATACTATACGTAGAATTACCCACTTCTAAAATGCATGAGTAATTAACGCATATTATATGTATATCATACTTTTTAATTCCCACGTAAAATTTCATTAAAAGTCATTTGAATATTACACGTATATTTTACGTGGGACTTCCCATATGAGCATTCCCATGTAAAATACACGTATATAATGCGTGAAAATTTCCACTCAGTAAATGCATGGGAAAATATACGCATATTATGCGCAGTCTTGCAATGTGGGATTATTATCGCAGACCGGAAACAGCCGCCATTGAGCGATAATATATTTAAATTTTGCTAAATTCTGCATATTTTGGAGGAGGGCTGCCTTTTTATCTAAGTATAATAGAAAGTTGGACATGGAAATACCAATTTCACGAAAATTTTTATGCTTAAAATTCCTTTAAGGAGTACTTTATGACTGCACTATAGTTATAAAGGTTCATGTCTGTGTATTCGATCCTAGCAAATATTAAGACGTCAGAATGACGCCGGGTCGACGTCGTAACCCGACGTTTTCGACGTCGGGCTGACGTACCGGTTTTGGTTGTATATGAAATAGAACCGACGTCGGGTTTTCAACGTCAGAATGACGTCGGGTTCCGACCTAAATTCGACGTCGGAATTAAGTCGGTTTTAGGTTGTATATGAAATTGGAACCGACGTCCGATTCCGACCTGAAACTGACTAGAGTTATATAATTAATAGATAATTAATCATTCAACTGCTGTTGTGAAACACATACGAAAGCATTTTCCATGTACATTTTTACAATCTAGGAAGAAAAATACCGACGCGCCATCAAAATTCTAAAATTTTCATGTAAAAATTACGTTTTTTCTTCCTCTTTTTCAAAATGACTTCCATTTCCGGTGAGCGATAATAATGTTCATCGCTTTTTGGTCGTTTTTGCAACGTCGGAATGACGTCAGAAAACCGACGTCGCCTCGACGTCGGAATAAAGTCGGGTTTTTTGGGTAATAGGTCAGAATATGGTTGTGAAGTCGTCGCGACCAAAATCGAACCTTTTTTCAACCAAAAAAGACGTCGGTTGTTTGCTGGGATTGAGTTATGCTTAATATGCGTGGGAATTCCGACATATAAAATGCATGGAAATATATGCGTATAAAATGCATGGGTTCACATGCGCATAATACACATCGGAAAGAGTCTCAAACTCTCCTAAATCCCACGTAACTTAATGGGAATTTCCCCAACAAAACACACTTTATTTATGCGTGGGTACGTGGGAATACCCACATATATTTTATGCATAGTCATCGTATGGGACTGCTATCTGGGATCCACAAATTACTGCCACCAGCTTGTTTTGTTATTCTTCCACTTGATTTCGTTATTTTTTATCAAAACTTCTGGATAGAATTGTGACAGATAACATCCAATTAATCAAAAAAAAAAAAAAAAAAAAAAAAAAACCTCGGTCCCAATCACAGACTGACGCGCACTTGAGTTTACAAAATGCTCTCTGCATGTCCTATATTGGTCATTTGTTGGTCAGGATGCTTTAAAATCTTTGTCACAGACGTGCACTGCTCTTTTTGTTTTTCCCTACTTTTTTCTTTGATTTTTTCTTTTATCTTTGTTTAGTAGCAGAACTATGTTTTACCATTTTCACTTCTCTAACCGATTTCTTACCTTGTGTTTCTTCTTCTCAGCCTTCTTACTTGCAAAGGACTTTATCACAAGTAAAACTATGGAATGCCGTTTTCACATTTATTAGTGAATTATTGATATCAAGAATTAATTTTGATATCAAAAATTGATTTTTGGATATCAAGAATTAATTTTTGATATCAATAAATCCATATTTTGATATCAAGAATTCATTTTTGCTATCTGTAATTGTATTCTTGATATCTTTAAATGTATTCTTGATCTCAAAAAATAATTTTTGATATCAATAAATATTTAGAGATATCAAGAAATATTTATTGATATCAAAAATGATTTAATGATATCTAAAATTGATTTTTTGAGATCAAAAATTCAATTCTTGATAGCAAAAATGAAATATTTGAGAGCAAAATATTAATTTTGAGCTAACTTATTGATTTTCTATATATTGATATCAAGAATTTATTTCAGATATCATTATTTCAGACTGATACATTATTAATTTGTATTTTGAAATCTGCAAACGATTTTTTGATCTCAAAACTGATTCTTGTTATCAAAATATCAGTCTATTTTTTAAAATAAAAAATTCAGAAACGCACATCTGTAAATAAATAATGGCTCTCCTTGTATACAGAATCTTTATTTTAATTTTTTATTGTACAAAAAAGATGCAATTCTTGAGATCAAAAATAATGTTGTTATTATTGATCTCAATAATTCAAATTTTCATCTCCAAAATTTAATTGACGATTCGTTATATTTTATGTGAATGTGTGTCTCCCGTAAGATTTTTTAGGTCTGTAAAATTGATTTTTTGATCTCAAAAATAAATTTTTGTCATCTAAAATTCAATTATTGATAGCAAAATATAAATTAATGAGATCTAAATTGATTTATTGATATCAAAAATAAGCATTAAATGTTGAAATGGCATTCCATATAAAACTGCCTCAAGCACACTTCTGAGGTTTTCTACTTCAATGCGCATATAAAACTTGCAGGGTAAAAATTTTGATCATGCCACTTTAAAGGGAAATGCGGGTATCTCACCTACAATTGACATTTTCTTCATACTTTCACAGTTTAATGCTTTGAGGGTATGCATTAAAAAAAATTGAAAAGAAAATGGGGGGTCACCGATGTTATAAGAGAAAAAAAGACACTGAAAGGTCGCGTACTTTTACTATAGAAACCATTGGGAAAACCATGAAATTTCAAGCAAAATGCAAAATTAAAAAAAAAATCATAATCACAATTGACAATCGCCTCATTTTCTCCCTGTTTGAAGAACACGTCATACGAAATGTTTTAAGCAAATAAAAAATATATGTCACCGTATCAATAAGAGAATTATACAATCACTTTGACAAAATCCCATTGACCCAATAGTTAAATGATGAAAACAGTGTAATATGATTTTAATGGGCAAGATATCAACAGAGGCCCTTCTAGGAATAAAATATCAACACAGATCATTTCTGGATACGGCCCTATTTGTCTTTAAAAAGAATTTTTTTGATCTAGATGGAGTTAGTAGCTATTTATACTGTGTGAACACAGATTCAAACTCAGCCATATTCAATGCTATGCGCATTTCGGTCGCTAGATGGCGCAGAGATATCCGCATTTCCCTTCAAGCCGTGAGATATGCTTTTGACCGCCCGGCCACACTTCTGCGTTTGCCTTACGGCGTCTTTTTTTTTTTTGTTTAGACTGTAATCCGTACTTTGAATACACGAAACTTTATTTTCTCGAGTTTTACATAAATGATCCTAATGGTAAAACATAATCGAAATATCGACTAGTGATTATATCCCCACTTCAGCCCAGAATCGTACCCCAGACATGGCTGATAGGACCCATTTGTTCTCCTTGTTCGTCTAGCAAACAGATCATATTATCTTGCTACAGGAAAAAACTGAATCTGGACGGCATATCCTTTTGTTTACTATTTAATACAGTAGCTGCTCACTCATCTACTGGAACATGAAAACAAAAAAAAAAAAAAGAAAGAAAACTATTATTCCATTATCCCGCCCCCCTCCCCTTTTGGCAGATATGTCTTTTCCAGAATCTAAAAACAAATTCAATCTACAAAGCCTACTGACTTTACCCTCGTAAAACACCCGTGTCGGTTGGGGATGCCGATAATGTGCTGATTTTATTGCATTACTGCCCAAGCATGGGCCCTGCATTTCTTCTTTCATGAAGAGTGGTAAAATTGGGGTTTCAACTGGTAAAAAGCTCGACTCTTCTAACCCGTTTATTTCTCAAATCAGATGTAGAAACTTAAAACAGATTGTGTCAGAATCAGCCTTTCTGTTATCCATAATTGAAAATTCAAGCCTTTGACTTGCAAGGGTTATATGAATTTGTCCGAGCAAAATTCGTCCTTTTTTTCTCTTCTTGACAGTTTTTCAAATTTTTGTGTCTTCCTCTCTGACACTATGGGCCCTACGACCATGAAACTTGGCATTTATGAAGAGCTTGATCTGAACATGTGCATGGCACTTTTTTATTTTCGTCTTTGATTTCGTTTTCTTTGTTAAAACGCCATGTGAAAAGAGTGTATTTTTTGCAAGTAAATGCGTAGCATTTAACGACAGCACAGAATACACATTTGCTCAGTGGGCTTTGTGCGAGCTCTCACTGCGTAAATAGATAACACACCGTATGCCTGATCAGTGAATAAAACTTTAAGTCAATAACAACCAAAAACTACTCGGCTTATAAGACGTATTCAAGCTGTGTTGTTTGCAATATATTGTTCAAGAAATAACAAACTGAAGGAAGTATTTTTGCGTTTAATTTTTGCCAAGTGTTTAACATTTCGCTAGCGGAATGAGCTTCTAGTTTTCTTCTGATAGTGGAATCAGGGTTAAAAGCCTTCTTCTCAAGAGTCAGGCATTGGGCTGGCAACTCAACTCCTCGCCGGACAGCTTTCTATACCGGATCCCGACTGTCACTCCAACCAGCCAAAAGCGAAAGGAACTCAACCGCAGAGGTATCGGACCATGGCATGCTTGTAATGCAGTTAAAAGTGCATAAAAATCTATGAAATGCATAGTGAAACTAGAAATGTGTCCGTTGGAGCACGTATAGCCAGCCTGCCCCCATTTGTCACAACCTTGAGTTTTTTGTAGGCACATTCTTGACAGAAGTTAATGACGTAAAGCTCTACACGTGTGCATGTACTGAAAACGTGTATTTTGAGCCTACGTTCGGGCGACCCTCATCGACTGACGGACGGACCGACGCTGGTTTCAAGTTTGGGAGGAGGGACGGGGAGGGGGGGGGGCAGTGAAGGGTGAGGAGGGACGGGGGAGAGGGGAGGAGGGACGGGGGAGGGTGAGGAGGGATGGGGAACAGGGGATGAAGCAAAACCCTATGACAGTCAACAAAACTTTAAATCTGCGCGGATGACCGTTCTGGACCTAAGTTTAGAGGTCACTCACGGAACGACGTACGGACCGACGCCGGCCCAAAGGGGAGGTGCACAACTACAACCCATAAGCCTTCAATCCATATAGGTTTCAAGTTGATTGAAGCAAAAGCCTTGGACAGGTTCAGTCCACAAAACTTAAAATCTGCGCTGATAGCCGTTCTGCGCCTAAGTTCAGATGACACTCACGGACCGACGGACAAACCGACGCCCACCCAAAGGGGAGATTCACAACTACAACCCGTAAGCCTTCAATCCATATAGGTTTCAAGTTGATTGAAGCAAAACTCGAGGACAAGTTCGGTCCATATATAAAAATATATATACATATACCCAAGCCAAGTGCTTTCACAATTTGTTACTTAACAGCCTCTTGTTGAAACCTGCCCAACTATGTATCAATTACTTTCGCAAAGTATAGTCCTTATTAAATTTTTAGATTAAATCAAATGTAAAATTTCGTGCAACTGAAAGAAATGCCTTTTATTCGGATATGTTTGACGTGTCATATATAGCCCTTGTTTCGTGTCTTTAGAAATTACAACAAAGGTATAAAAAGTACAAGACGTTTTTATTTTATTTTAGTCGTGTTTTCTTTTACTTTGAATTATGTGTTTTTTAGTATGTCTCGTATTTGTGGCTGCAAAGAGTGAATGGATTATCAAAACACACTAAGAAAAAAACGAAAATACGTTTTGAACGAAATCAGCTGGAATTGTAACTTTAACAGTCATTGAATTTAACAAGCTCTCAGTCTGACTCCACTTCGTTTTTTTCCCCATGTCTTTTTCGAATTGTGCACCTAGGCTTATGCTTTTTTATTTAATACTTTATGCGCTTTATAAGCACATAAGCAAAAAATCAACTCTCGCGAAAATCGATTTATCTTTTTTATTAAAATAATAAGAATAGAATTGAAATAGAAGCAAAAGGTTTATCTCGAGATAAGTTACAGATCGCGTTTCGATTGCTTTGCAAAACAAGCACTCATGAGCTACACCTGTGTCATTGCTATCCAATTATACAGCTGCAACATCTGTGAAGGGAAAAATCTTGTTTTAATTGGATAAAATTCTGGCCTACGATATGAAGTATGTCGAGTGTCGTTGGATCTCAGCCGGCGTTGGAAAAGCAGATGAATCTCTGAGGCGCTGCAAAATCAATTGGTTGCTATTGCACACCAAAACCTATTTATACAACTAGAGCTATCCTGTCTACCAACGCTTTGTAGTGTGGTTGCTATACGTACAGCTTGCTAAAATGTGTAACTTGAAAATCACAAAATTGGAAAAAAATGATCAATTATTCATGCATTCAAAAGTATCCACGATTGTTTACCGTTTACGAGCAGGTTTTTTTTAAATTAAAGTTTCACTTACTGGGATTCGCAGGCCACAGCGCGGTTTCTCTAGGGCATGTGGGACCACTGTTAACCCACCACAAGCACACCCATGCCGCAGCCTCCCCCACTGTGCTATGAGCAAGACACCCGTCACTGGCTCGACTCACGAAAAAAAAAACTATTAACATTGCACTTTTGAATTATTTCCGTACCTTTTAATGTTACCCACAACATCGGGAGACCTGCCCCACCTCCTCTCTTCCCGACCCGGATGTTCTCTGTTTCTCGCTATAAAACTATTGCAGCGATTAGACTATATTATAACGATGCCCCAATAAACGCTGCCCGAGCTGCTTCGCATAACCCGACATGCGTAAAATTTAAATATGATTAAGACCCACTTTTGCGAGAGTATGACGTCAGTCACTTTATTTCTAGTGCGCTATGACCGGATCGACAGTTTTTACTCTTTATTTACCGATACAATGGGTCAGCTGGTGTTACATGCTATTCATCATATACACCTCTTGTTCTCAGTCTTTGAGTAATGCGTCATCATTCCGGCTCATCTCCTGCAATAAGGACGAGGTATTTCGGGGCATTTGATGGCTAAGTATTATTTCTATACAAATGATATGACAACCATAAACGGTGAATAGCAAAGATTAGTGGCTGATACTGGTGGCTGACCCTGGTAGGGTCCTGGAGGTGGAGACCGTGGCTTTGCCTATGTCTCTGATCACGTGCAGCATGAATGATACTGCTGTGACGATCTGACTACTTTCTCTGATTGAGGTGGCCAAGGACAGCTGAGCGCACTGCTCCCTATGACCAATTGATCCGGATATTGCAATTCTATTCTTTTCGTCCGTGGCTACCAGAAGTCTCAGCAGTTTTTCAGAACACGACAACGGCAAGTAGCTATCCTGTAGCATCGCCTCCACCAGACTCTCATTTTTAACCAGAAGATAGGTTCCGTCGGGCGACCCATGCTCGTCAAACTGATCCCCGATGAACACCAGTACCTGCCTTGGTTTTATTTCTGACTTCTTTAATTTCGAGACCCATGCATTTGTCTATGATGAGGGTCTGCCTGCCCACCCCCTCTTTTCCCGCCCTGAAACAACAGCATAGGAAATCATCAGTGAAGCATCGTCTTCCCGGAACAGCCACCAGCCGAAATATTCAATCCACTGCATTAGCTTAGCTAACGTAACTAGAACGAACATATTTGCAACATATTTGCAGCATGAGGGTTAGGCCTTTTATCAAAGACCATCCCTGTCCGATTTGGCTTGGTCTTGAATGATTTGGCAACGTTATAACCGAATTTTTGATTTCTTCTTGTTTCATAAACGGAAGCAATATGGCTGACGAAGACAGCTCACGACTTTGCTGAGTTTCCCACTCTTCTTCCATTAGTGCAAAACGGTTCGGAGACGGTCCCCCATGGGCACAAAGTTTGACGGCCGTATTTCTGTCCTGACACTTTCTATAGTTATGTCAGAATCACGAGTGGTGCTGACATCGAAAGACTCTAGGCTGAATGTCAATTGTTTTGGATTTAGTCACACTCTTGAAAAAATACCGGTCTTCGCTGTATGGTATATGGGTTGTGACCACATCTGCTTTTGGAAATGCCTACTACGTTTTCTAAGGGTAGCTCCTCCGTCGCTGTGGCCCTTAGTTGTAATGTTTTCACAGTATCCTGTTTTGGAGATCTTGCACGTGCCGGCCGTTCAAGATAGCAAACTGTCTGGGAAAAACTGACTTTCGTTAGTATAGGGACTTGTTGTTCTTAGCTTGACTTGCGACAGGCGACATCTCTGCAAAACATTTTTCCACATTAGCTGACGGCTGATAGAGTGGCTTAGTTGACTTTGATTTTTACATATCACCGAACTTTTCACTTGTTTTAGCACCACGGTTGCCACCGCCGTCTATATTAACTAAAGTCTTGCTACAAATTCAGAGAATGTCGCAACATGTAAGATTGTTCTTGCTGACGTCGACAAATACACCAAATCTGTCTCTGATAAGGCTTTGTCGTCTGGCTTTGATTGCGGAATCCGCACCTGCGCATGTTCTGGAAATTACGTTGGTAAGAATGGGATTTCCTCCAGATGTTGTAAACAAAACGCCTGGTCCCTAATTCCGTGGTCCCGCCGACTCAAGACGAACCTGATCTCGGCAATTTTTGAATTACTTGTCGGAACGGGATGTCATGGGAGGGGCTGAGAATGAAGCCGTGACTCCGCCCCTGTCAAGATGTTAAGACTAAGAGTATTGGAATTCATGGGGATCTGTTACTAGATGCCAGCGCTGCTGTGTCTACCCGGAATTGGAACGAAACCTTCTGTCTTAGTGACGCCACTTTTTATTCTACTTCTTTTAGATCTGCCCTTCTCTCCACTGTGGCTGCCCCTCTTGCTATGTTTCATGTCTTTGTGTAAATTGGCAAGGTGAAGCGGCGAAGACAATCTCTGCTGACGACAATGTAGTTAATGAGCTTCGAAAGCAATAATACTGTGGCCGGTACTCTTTGGGCTGGGCGTTCCATTTGAAAACATGTTGACCCGAAAGCCTCATTTTAGATGTTGCTGTGTTGTGGGTGCACTTGAGGATTGAGCCTCACAGGCGCACTACCCAATGGTGCTAAGCAATGAAGTATATTGCTGGCCTGAAACTCTTCGAAGGCAGAGCAGCCTAAGAAGAACTGTAGAGCATAGAGGGACTATTCCCTCTGGCATGCGATGTCTCCATAGCAATTGCTTTATCTTTCAATTACCTATTGTGCGGGATCAACTTTCTTGAATGGCACTATCCTTTTAAGCTTCAACCAAAGTAATGTGCTATGACAGCTTGGAATGAACATACCTGTCAATTGCAATTAAAATATTGTGTGCATACATTGCTAAGTGATCTCCAAGCGGGGATTATCGCGGGATTATTTTACTGGTACTGTGCTGGGGTACTGGAGCAGATGTTCACCTAGTTGGCTTCTAGCACCCTTCCATTTGGCAACTCATCAATTCGCTCAAACTCGAGGATGTTAACACCCGCACACTTATCAACCAGGACAGTAGAGGCAATCCCCCTAAAAAGCGCGTTCAACGAGAATACGCGGACCTCAATCAAATGGATAATATGGCAGAATCCGAGAAACAAAGACTCAAAATGGCAGGCCACCGCAAGCAGAAAAGTGGCAAATTCACAATATCATTCCCTTCCAAATTTTTAACCAGTGGCTTCACAATGGAAGAAATGTAAACAAATCTGGAACAGTTCTGAAATTGTAACTGGGCTAAAACAAAGACAATTGTTATTGGGCAGCAATGTTCTTAACCTGCTTTGGCAGTGACGCTTTAAAATCTACAATGGATTGCTGCAGATGCAGATGACGAAAAGAACGATATTAACAAGTTTATCAAGCTTTTCCAAAGATAGGGAAACTAATGTAGTGTATTGATACTATATTTTCAACAACCGTGTGTGTTACAGTGATGAAGCATTCGATTGCTTTGTGTCAAATTTACGTCAGTTGCCACTGCCGTGCAATTATGTCGTTATTAAGGATGAATGGAAGAGAATTGTAATAGGGATTTTCGGCTCTCGAGGGCGACGTTTAATGCTAAAAGAGCCGAAACTGACCTTAACTGCGGGTATCAAACGCAATAGACCTCCGCTAACAACATGCCAGCTCAAAATAACACAACTTCGAAAGAAAATTTTAAGTATGTGAAATGTTGCAAGCACTGCGGCAAAGGACGCTCGCATAGAGAGAAATTCTCGCCCTACGGGAAAACCTGCAGTTTTTGCTTAAAAAGGAACCATTAAAGTAATTAGCTGAAAAGAAAACACGAAAAAAAGTTATGTCAAAAGCCAGGTACAAAGAGGAATGCATTTGAGCCGACAACTACAAGACTGAAACTGTATAATACATCCATGACAACAGTGAGACAAAAAATCCAATGAAAAGTGTGAAGAATTGTGGTATCTATATGGTTTCATATACAGTTGGTGGTGATCAAAGGGTAACATTAGTATTAGTCCTTCCGTGCTGGTCAGCAGATAAAATTAGTCACCGTGAAAGAAAATACAGTAGCCGAATCAGAGCAGTCAGAGAAGATAAAAGTGGCCTCACCGAACCCAATGTCAAGTCTTGTCACCATAAAAATCCCGGCGTCAAGAAAGGAGTCTGCATAGACCGCCAGCCGCTCAACACAACCTCTGCTACACGACCATACCAGGTGGCTCCAAGATATTTTCCGTGACAAATATAAATGATAGGTACTGGAATTTACGTCTGTCACTTGAAGCTAGCAAGCTGACGGCCACCAGTACTCGATTCAAAGACACCAGATTTCTGATTTCTGAATCTTCCCTTCCGACTAAAGTGCTCTAGTGACAAGTCCTAAATAAAGTATTAGATGGATAAAATGGAGTATATGGATGACATTTATGTGGTGAGAAAAGGACAAAACGAATATGAAGCAAACATGGCTGCATTGTTGAAAAGATGTGAAAAATCGGTCAGGCTACAAAGATAAAATAAAGCTCCGTTAAAAATACATTTCACGCTAGGGTAACACGCTCACCCCAGAGGGACTGAAAACTGACAACACGAAAACTGAGGCTATCTTGAACACATCAAGTCGACCATCATGACGACTGATGGGTATGGCTAATTATCTGATCATCTATGTACCCATTCTCTTAGATATGATCAATCCCATTCGCAAACAAACACGAAAAGATGACCCATTTGCATGGGAAGACGAGCAAGAAAAGGTGTTTAATGTAGTCAAAGAAATGATAACTAGCCGGCAAGTTGAACTATTTCGACCCCAAACCGAGCAATCGGGTGCTACAGCTTAAGGTTAGGAATCGCTGCAGTATTTCTCCAAGATAATAAGCCAATAGGATTTGGGTCACTGTTGCTCCGATCCAAGAAAACAAATCATGTGCAAATTGAATTAGAACTATTCATACAATTCTACTAAGGAGATTGGATTTCCAACAGATAACCTATGGCACACACTGACAATAAACCCTTTGAAAGCATCGTGAAAATCCGGGCATCTACGCTCATAAGAGACTACAAAGAAAGCTTTTCAGATTTCAAGCACATACTACAACAGTTGCATCAAACACGGGATCTCAGTTTTTCACTCCGGATACCACTTCACGTGCCAGTTTGATTACAACAACAGGTCCAGCATCAGATCACAGCACGCACGAGGGCAAGAATTAAATTTACAGAGTTGTCTGGTGTTGACAAGTTCTTGAAACAGTCTTAGATGTAGATTCATCAAGATTATGTAGAAAATTCCCAGGTTTCAAAGATAAATGTGGCTGTAGATTAATGCTCCATTGAGGATCAAAGAAGATATGATAATTGAAGGCGGGGATTAAATTTACAAAGTTCTCTGGTGGTGAAAAGCTCTTTAATCTGTGACTGTAATTAAAGAATTAGCAAATTAAGTAAGACGTCTGTGGGCTTTATGAAGGATTTTTTCGGTACACGTGATTAGCGAAGTTTTAAAAGTTTAGTTAAAGCGTTATAATGCTCAACTTTATAATTAAACGCAGAGACAGATATGGAACCCTTGATGGCCTCTGATATTACACTATGAGATAAATAAATAATGTATAAATTTATATAAATAAATATAATATAATAAATGAACTGCAAAGTTGTGTACATTGTCTTACGAACACTGGTACACATTTCGTGAATTTTCGTTTTTATCCTCGCACAGTTCTTTGCTTTTCATCCGTGCTAAAAAAACCCGCAGGCGCATCAATAGATTAATTCTCACCATAAGACTATATATATACATATGTTGGTCCAAGATCACAGCACATGCCAAAGAAAATTGTGGAAAGTTTGAAACATGCAGATCAACAGACAATGCACAACAGCACCGAGAAACATAAATTATTCATGAGATTTTGAAATATTTTTTATGTGATACCGATATTTTTATGATATCCCACAAGAACCCACAAGAAATGGGGATAACGAACCCCATCTGTTACAACACAAACGTTTTCTTGAAATGTTCTTAATCCAGGTCTCGCTAGGCGTAACCTACTGACGGGCCATCGATGGCATGGTCACAGCACTGCAACAGGGACGCTATATTGTTCGGGTATTGCCAGAATAAATCTTTTGGTCCAATTTGGCTAGAGTGTGTCTTAGCCTGATAAAATTGCTTACCAATCTAACTGTGTTCACAAATAGCCAGGTCAAAGGTAGAGTCTGTAGTTGTTTCGTGTAAATTTATTCCAGAACATCAATTCAAAGAACGGGTATGTTTAGTTGTGCTGTGGTTCGTGATCATCGGTTATTGATACTAAGGTGTGGTGAAGAACGTCACAAGCAAGGTTATTATAAAAGGTCTTACATGTACAATGTTGCAAAGAAAGACAATGCCCCATGCCAATTAAGTATAAAATAATAAAACAAATATAACTAAAAGCAGTGCGCACTACATTAAAATAGCTTAGCATATAGAACACTTTTACATTTGACTCAGTTTTTTTGCCGAGTATGTAAGCTACCATGTAATTAGCACAGCCCAAGATCCACTTGGTAGCCTATGTGTTGCCATTTATGTCTAAAATTACGCAAAAAGGTAGATAAATTTAAGATGACACTCGGTTGGCGCGGACTGGCCAGAACAGTCCTATACGTTCAAGAAAAAGGCGGACAAAAATGTAAGTTTTTGTAAAGTTTTCCTTCTATGACCACAGTAACATGTGTTGCAGCTACCATCACACGCATGAATGTAGGAGTTAGTGAAATGCCATGTTGAAAATTAAATCTGACACCCTGTGGTTTAGGAGTTAAAATTACGATGGTTTTACAGTTCAGTTGGAAAGTTCGCACTCCAAATTTAGTTGCCGATTTTAAAAGTGATGGCAATAGATATGTACGTGAGTGCTCTCCACTGAAAGTCAAGCCATGGCGGTATGTGCAAGCATTTAATTCTGAAGAGTTTCCTTGAGAAAATTATCTTTCAGCTTGCAGTATTGCATTCAAAGTAAATTAGGAACTCTTTTGGTAATTTTAGTGATACGATAAAATTTTGCTGAAACACACAGAACCCAGGGAGTGGCTTACCACCATAATACCTGTATCCAAAAGGAGAAAGTGGTGACTTCAAGGCGAGACGCAGGAAGGTCAGTTAGAAAGAGGTGTGGTTTTTCATTCAGAACTCCGCGTCTCCCTCAGATTTTCAGAACTGTAACCCCCGTCAAAAGAAACGGAAAGGAAAACATTGTGCACTCATGCCTATCAATGTAATACCCTGTCTATCTTTTGTTCCATGATTGCAATTACGCATAAATATATAAATTGACACCTTCTAATTCCACACGCTGTTTTCACGTTTTATAAACATCCTATAACCGAAACTACCACATAGCCTCGCAAAAAGATCACCTAGAAGATAGGACCACCTTGCAAAAAGTGCGATCTGGCAAATAGTACCTGTCGCAACTAGGACTACTTTTAAATGGTCGCGTTCTTAGAGCCTTCCATTATGAAAAATCAAGTTAATTGATGGACAACACAAATCAAGTAACTTCATACAAGCAGTCACGAGATGTATAAAACAAATCTTACTTGTTACATAAGCTTTTACGGTGAACTTTACCTTAAAGTTATGTCACTTGCGCCCAGTGTTAAAATAACCGGACCTCGATTACTAACATTTTTATTCATGTGTGTTAACATTAGCTGAAACCAAGCTCCACGCCTTTGATCATCATAAATAGGATTATCCAAGAGAGTTAAGAAATTAATTAGAAGACAGATCGGAATATTAGCAAACTCTCTGCTAAAGCAACTTATAGAGAAACATCAGTGAGCCTATTACAAAGTGGCGATAAGAGCAAAAAAATTAACCATCCGATGCACCAGGGTGTGTGCCGCCTTATCCGTAGCAGTGTGTGAGATTTCAGTGGTTTGTATTTCGGTCGTGGTCTTCTGTTTTGCTGATATTTCATTGACACTACGCTGCTCTGTGGCAGTACAGCCCGCGGAAGGTAGGCTTATTTGTTCCGTAGGTGAGAAAATTTCACACAGAAGTGTTGTGCATACGGAATTGGAGCGGAGTGCAGGAGGATATTCACTGGGTTTCCTTGGGTAACAAAGGAGCAATCAGAGAGAAAATGGGTGCTACTGCTGGAATTTGAAAGTTTAGACCTTGATATACATTTCTCTACAGTTTAGAATAGGTATAACTGTAAGGGTTTTAGCCTAAAAATTCCTTTTTGAAATAAAAATATCATTTGGAGATTTCAAAACATTTTCGAAAAAATAAAAAAGAACTACTTCTTTTTGCCTAAATATATTAAGAAATAAAACGAATTTATTTGATGTGCAATAGCCATAATCGGAGATTTTAAGCTAAAGTAGTATGACATTATATTGTAATTTTTAATAGCGCTGTTGATTTTCAAACAGGAGCAAATAAGCTTTTTTCAACTACTATATAAAAAGACTTTAAGGAACCATCCAACAAAAAATAACAAAATATGAATAAGCAATTAGCACAACGGTCGATTGTCCGGTGTGGCGGCAAAAGTCTGTTGCAGCATTAGGCACACCACGACCACATGTTTGATTGTAAATCTTTCAGTAAAGAATCGTAAAAGTCACGGGTAAAAGCCAGCCAAAGTATGATATACTGTAAGTTTTCGGTACAGCTATTTCGTTTTAGGGGGTAATTTATAAAACATTTTAGCGGTTTCAATGACAAATAAAATGAATCCGCACGCCGCTTGAGGTCCTGATGCTGACGAAGGTCTTTCAGGGTAACGTCCATCGATCTGCTTAAACACTGTGAGGTTGCTCAGTTTAAGAGAGTTTTTCTTCAAAGATCTTAACAGCTTGCGCCAAAGAATCTACTTTTACTTGACCACGTACTGCTCATTCATGCTTTTAAATCAGATGAAGTTTACACAAGTAATTATTCCTGTTGTGAAAACGGCGCACTTTACTGGAGACAAACCGCTTAATAAGCCTTATCACAACAACGCACGGCAATAAACCTCATTCAAATAAAACACACCTCAAAAGTCTAAAACTCTTTTTTCATGTGTACTATCGAAATGAAAAGACTTTCTGCTTAGTTATTTTATTTCCATGTAAGCGTTTTCTAATTTCTAAGGAGCATACCTTATCTCTGACGAGCATGCTGGATTTATAACAAGTATGCCGCATTCATACAAAATTTCAACAAATATCAAGTGATCAGAAACGCCCATTCGGAGCAGCTCAGCAAACATCAGGCGATATAAGTATTCATATTTATCTGCATGAAAAGGTTTCTGAAGTATGAAAATTAAGATATTTACAACAATCCATATTTTGACTTTATTTTTGTATCAAATCTTTTCAATGAGAAAAAATGTCTGTTCTGTTAACTAGTGATCGAGATGTGTATCATTGATATAAAAAATTAATCATTAATCTTCAATAATATTAATAATAGTAATTAAAATGAGTTTTCTATTTGCTGAATTGACCACTATTTGTATCACGGTGTCGGTTTGTTATCTACAGCTTCTGTCACAGCTTTGAAATGTGTAGGAGCCGTTTTGTGAAACTTGATATAACAATAAAAATGGCGATATCAAAATATCTTTGGCTCAAAGTTCTGAGCATTAAGAACACTGTTTAAATAATAATAATAATAATAATAATAATAATAATAATAATAATAATAATAATAATAATAATAATAATAATAATAATAATAATAATAATAATAATAATAATAATAATAATAATAATAATAATAATAACAATAATAATAATAATAATAATAATAATTATAATAATTATAATAATAATAGTAAGTATACTACTACTACTAATAATAATAATAATATGAGTTTTCTATTTGCTGAATCGGCCACTTTTTGTATCATGGTGTCTTTTTGTTATTTAGAACGTCTGCACAATTTTAACATGTGTAGGAGCAGTTTTATTAAACTTTCAATTTAAGAATCCCGTGGTTTTACACATCATCTGGTCAACTTTTAGATACTGCACAGTGTTACGCAAGCCGCTCAAAGTATTTCAATTTCACCTATTTACTTTTCGCATATGGATAAACGACAGATAGCAGTCTCATCATTTCATATTTTCTGGTGAGGATCAACGCATAAGCAGATTCTGTCTTAATCGCCATTGAGCCTTGAGTGCATATGTGAAGTATTATTTCGATTCAACCTAAATACTGTAACTGTTTGTGACTGGACGAATAGGGGCAAGCAAAAAACAACACAGAAAGTGAAAACTAAATATATAATATTGCATTTCACAGACTGAGGGACCTTGATTACTAACACTTTTATTCATGTGTGTTCAACATTAGCTAAAACCAGGTTTCGGCATCGTTGTTCATCAAAAATGGGATAGTCTAGAGAGTTCAGACTCTCTGATCCACTGATGGAGAAAAAGCAGTGAGTCTCTTTACAAAGTGGCAATAACATCAAAAGTAAAATAAGCGTCCGACGTAAAAGGATGTGTGTTGCCCTATCCGTCGCCGTGTGTGATATCAGTCATTTGTCTGTCGATCGTTGTCTTCGATTTAGCTGAGTTATTTTGACTCTACGCAACTCTGTTGTAATATAATTCGCAAAATGTAAGCCTACATGTACCTTAGGCAAGATAGCTTGAATTTTTGTTTCGGAAGGGTGTACATATGGGCTTGAAGTGGAGTGTTTGTGTGATAGACTGGGCTTATTCACTAGGTTTCTCATGGTCAGAGAAGATTAGTCAAGAGAAAGTGGATGCGGCTTTTGGTATTTATCATATAACAAATCATGATCTACTGCAGATTGAAAATCCGACTGAGCAAAGTTTTCCTAAATTGATATGTGCTTGCATTTTAGCAAAATGAAAATTCCAAGGAATGGCTTGTCTTCACTGCCATATACATTTGCGACTGTTGTTTTTTGATAATAACTGAAATCGAGCCTTCGTTTAAAACTTACAAGTTCCAGAATAATTGGATAAAAGCTTAATAAATTTGCAATATGATATGTAAAGAAAAAATAAACGAAAATTATTAAAAAATAACCAAAATAATAAAAAATAATAGAAATACCATTATGATGACTACTTGGAGACCCTATCGTTATTGAAATCCCCGGTATATAGTTTTGCTTTTCATTAGATATTTAAAGACCTTATTGCTCAGTTTCTGACCTGCTGTTAGAAAGGTAATGGTTTTTCTCCTGTTTGTGCTATTTAATTAAATACCCTCCACTTTGATGATATTTCCCAGGAAAATAAAACAGGTATTGCTTTGTTTTGGCTGAAGCTATTTATAAATAAAACCATTTTTTATATCCGGTAGCTAAACTTGGAGACAAGTTTTACCCGGGTGTTTGAATAACATTGGTGAGTATTATCACTTTTAAAATCCCTGTTGCTTCTAGATAAGTATCCACAAAACCAACGATATCAATGTTTAGTGTCAGCATTTTGAGTTTTAAGATTTCAATTTTCAACAATTTTGCCTGCATGTTAGTTATAAAAGGATAGCTGTGAATCGCGCTGATTTTAGCCAAAATTTCAGCAAAGACCACGTGATAGTAATCGCTCATTAGGCAACAGTGGAAAACAAAAGGTGGGACAATTATTCTGCTTTTTATGGGTGAAAAACCTTTTAAATTAACACCTTTGTTTCTGATAATTTAAAAAAGACAAGAATTACTTCTTTTTGCCTAAATATATTAAGAAATAAAAGAAAATTATTTGATGTGCAAGAGCCATAATCGAAGATAAGCTTTGACTTTTAAGTTAAAGTAACATGACTATATATATTATAGCTTTTATAGCCCTGTTGATTCTAAATAGGCAGTCAAATAGTTTTCTTTTAACTTTATATAAACACAATTTGAGGAACAGTTGCGGTAGAACTCTCTTGCGGCATTAGCTCACGACCACATGTTTGATTGTGAATCTTCCAGGATATAATTGTAGCAATCACGGGTAACAGCCAGCCAAAGTATAATATATTCCAAAGTTCGGTACGGGTATTTTGTTTTTCAGGGGTAATTTACAAAGTAATAAAATTAGGAAGTTTTGACCACAAATTAAATGAACCAGCACTCCTCTTTATTTCCCAATGCTGACGAAGGTCTTTCAGGGTGGCGTCGATTGTTCTGCTTTAATACTCTGAGGTTGCTCAGTTTAAGCGAGTTTGTCTTCAAAGGCCTTAACAGCTGGCGCCAAAGAATCTACTTTTACTTGCCCACGCACTGCTCATGCTTGCTTTTAAACGATAAATCGGATGAAGTCTTCACAAGTAATTATTCCTGTTGTGAAAAGAACGCACTTTACTGGAGACAAACCGCTTAATTAGCCTTATCGCAACAACCCACGGCAATAAACCTCATTCAAATAAAACACATCCCAAAAGTCTAAAAGTCTTTTTTCATGTGTACTATCGAAATGAAAAGACTTTCTGCTTAGTTATTTTATCTCCATGTAAGCGTTTTCTAATTTCAAAGGAGCATGCTGGATCTCGAGCATTCCGCATTCTTACAGAATTCTAACAAATACCAAGTAATCACAAACGCCTATTCGGAGCAGCTCAACAAACAACAGGCGATATAACTATTCATATTTATCTACACATTAAAAAGGTTTCTAGGATATGAAAATCAAGATATTGACAACAATCCCTAATTTGACTGTAAAAAAAGATTTATTTTTCGATGAGATCTTTAATTTTTATGAGAAAAAATGTATACAGTTTTGCTTTTCATTTGATTTTCATGCCAAAAACCTTATTACTCAATTTCTGTCCTCCTGTTGGAAAGCTAATTATTTTCCTTTTCTTTTTACTATTTAGTTAAATATTCTTCGTTTTGATGATAATTTCCATGAAAGTGAAACAAGAATTACTTCGTTTTGGCTGAATTTATTTGTAAATAAAATGAAATTTTTGTACATGTACTGTGAAATATGTACCTGAGTATTATCACTTTTTAAACCCCTGTTAAATCTAGACACGTATGAACAAATCAAGGGGAACAGGAATGTGGAATTTTTAGTATATGTGTTTGAAACTTATAGCTATTTTTAAATTCCTGTTTTTAAATATTTAAAAACAATTTTGCCTGCATTTTAGTTGTAAAAGAATGGCTGCGGAGTGCTCTGGCTTTATCCAGAATTCCAGCAAAACCACGTGATAATAATTGCCTATTAGGTAGCAGCCCAAGAAACAAATGGCGGCCAAATTTCTCAACTTTTAATGAATGAAAACCTTTCAAAGCAGATTCTGTTACTGATATTTTCGAAAAATTAAACAAGAGCTACATTTTTGGCTATATTTATTAAGAAATAAAACAAAACTATGTGATTGCGATAGCCATAATCTCAGGTTAGCTTTGACCTTTGAGCTAAAGTAATATGACTATATATTATAATTTTAGTACCCTTTATAATTCTAAATAAGCAGTCAAATAATTTTTCCTATAACTTCATATAAAAAGACTTTGAGGAACATCCAAAAAAGAAGGCAAAATATGAATAAGCAATTAACAGAACGGTCCGTTTTGGTAGAAGTCTCCTGCGGCATTAGCTCACGACCACACGTTTGATAGTGAATCTTCCGTTCGTAACACTCACGGGTGAAAGCCAGCCAAGGAATAATATATTGCAACGCATGGTGCTGATTTTTCGCTTTTTCGGGGGTAATTTACAAACCAATAAAATTTTGAGGTTTTGACGATAAATGAAAAGAATCCGCACGACGCTTGAGGTTCGAATGGTCTTTCAGCGTGGCGTCGGTCTATCTGCTTAAACAAGCCGAGGTTGCTCAGTTTAAGTGAGTCTTTCTTCAAAGGTCTTAACAGCTGGTGGTGCCAAAGAATCCACTGTTACTTACCCACGTACAAACCATGCTTGCTTTAAAAAGATAAATCGGATGAAGTTTACACAAGTAATTATTCCTGTTGTGAAAACGAAACACTTCAACCGCGACAAACCGCTTAATTAGCCATATCACAACAACGCAAGGCAATAAACCTCATTCAAATAAAACACATCCTAAAAGTCTTAAAGTCTTTTTTCATGTGAACTATCGAAACTAAAAGAGTTTGTGCATAGTTATTTATTTTGATGTAACCGTTTTGAAATTTCTAACGAGCATGCTGAATCTCTAACTAGCACGATATATTAATAACGAGCATGCTGAATTTCTAAAGAATAAGCTGTATATTTAACCAGTATACTGGATTTATGATGAGCATGCTGGATTTATAACGAGTGTGCTGCATTTGTACAGAATTTCAGCAAATACCAAGTGATCACAAACGCTTATTTGTAGCAGCTGAACAAACAACAGGCAAGTTAACTATTCACATTCATATGCGCGAAGAACAATATAAAGTAGGAAAATCACAATCTTTATGACACTTCGTATTTTGTCTATAAAAGAGAATGTTGAAAATCGACCTCCGCTTATTTCCGATAAGCTCTTTCTTTTTTATTGGGAAAAAATGTGCGTTTCATTGAATATTGACCGAGATGTGTATTGTTTTTAATTTCCATCTAGATGGGTTTATTGTCGGAATGGCATTTTTACATCTAATATGACAATCAGTGACTATCACTGATATAAAGATTAAACATTTTAATCTCAAAAAGTCATTCTTCTAATATCAAAAATTAATTTTTGATATCTGTAATTATATTTTGATATATTTAAATGTAGTCTTGATCTCAAAATTTTGCTTTTGAAATTACTCAATATTTAGGTATATTTAAAGATATTTTTTTATATCAATCATCATTATATAATGTTTGAAATTGATCTTTAGAGATCAAAAAGTTCAATGCTTGATAACAAAAACGAAAATTTGAGGGCCAAATCTCAATTTCGATCAATAAATATTTTTTGATATCACAAATTTTTTAATGGTATCAGTAAATTATTTTTTTGAGATCAAGAATACATATGGAGAATCAAAAATATTATTTTGAGAAAGCAAAATGAAAAATGGCATTTTAGATGTCAACGATTTAAAAGTATTTCTGTGATTGTTGCTCGGGTGAGAACTCCCTCCCTCTTTTGGAAAATGCTCTGTGTATGTTTCCTCACCCGGCCTGCCACCTGTGTGCCTCACTGTCTTTTGTGCACAGAAAGTATTTGCCGTAATGCGCAGGCGCTAATCATACTGTGACGTATCGCAATGAGTAATTGCCTATCAGATGCACTTTGATTTCGTTGTGAAAACACCATATTGTGAGATAAATTTGTCAATTTAAATCGGTGAGATACAGTTTTGAAATTGAAAAAAGGCTTCGGAATTTAATAACTGCCGATTTTTGAAACGGACATGTTAGTACGGATTGAACATTTCTTTATGAAAAGGGGTTTCAAGGTTTTGTTGTGAAAAGGAAATTATAAAATTAATTTAGACGGTTACTAGAAACAAGCTAATCCTTGATATGAAAATATCTTTACCTTTAAGTTTTGACCAGTAAGGGCAATGTTTAAATAATAATAATAATAATAATTATAATAATAACAATTATTATTATTATTATATTATTATTATAATTTATAATAATAGTAATAATAATAATAGTAATAATATAAATAATAATAATAGAAATGATAATGATAACAATAATAGTATCAAAAAGGAGTTGTTCTATCTGCTGAATCGGCCGCTATTTGTACCATGGTGTCTTTTTGCTACTTAGAACGTCTGTTACAGCTTTGTGATGTGTTGGAGTCCTTTTGTGACACTTTCAATTTAAGAAGCAGGATGTTTTACACATCATTTGTCCAGCTACTAGATAATTCACAGTATTTTGCAAGCCGCTCACAGTTTTTCAATTCACCGCTTAAGAAAGCTAGATAGGTTTCACTTTTCTTACATGAATAAACGACAGGTCATATTCGCCATTGAGAATTCGTTACATATGTAAAGGATTATTTTGATTAAGCCTAAATGCTGTAGCTGTTTGTGACTGGACGAATAGGGACATTGAAGGAAACATTAATGAAAAGTAAAAATGAGCATATAATATTCTAGCTGCATTTCAGAGAGTGCCGGATCTCGATTACCAACACTTTCATTCATGTGTGTTCAACATTAGCTAAAACCAGGTTTCCGCGGTTTTGTTCATCACAAATGGGATAGTCCGAGAGAGTTCAGACATTAAATTCAAGACAGAATCGAACATGAGAAAACACCTGGCTAAGGTAACTGATAGTGAAACAGCAGTGAGTCTCTTTACAACGTGTCAGTAACATCAAAAGGAAAATAACCATTCGACGTAAATGGGTGTTGTTGCCCTATCCGTCGCTATGTGTGAGATATCAGCGTATTGTCTCACTGTCGTTGTTTAGCTGAGTTACTTTGACCCTACGCAGCTCTGTGGTAATATAATTCGCGGAATGTAAGCCTCTTTGTACCTTAGGTAAGATAATTTCAACTTTTGTTTCGATATAGGAGCGTTGTGCATATGGACTTGAAGTAGAGGGTGCGGGTGATAGGCTCGGCTTTTCCATTGGGTTTCTTATGGTCAGAAAAAAAATAGTCAAGAGAACGTGGATGCGACTTTTGGAATTTTGTTTTTGTAACAGATCATGACCTACTGCCGGTTGAAAACCCGATTGACCAAAGTTTTCCTAACTTGATGTGTGTTTGTACACTTTAGAATATACAGTGAAACCCCGGATATAGACACCCCTTTATTATGGACACCCCTGAATTATGGACGGCATTTCTCAGTCTGTTTTAAAGGGGCATAGAGTTCTGTTATGTCTAGACCCCTCTATTGTGGACACCCCTCTATTCAGAATAAGGGACACTCTTTTTATCCCGCAAGTACGGTTACACATTTAAAACAACCCCTCTATTGTGGACAGTCAAATTACTGTCCATATTTTGTACGTTATGTAAACAACCCCTATCAGCTTGTTACTCGGTAGTGTTTGTTTTTTCGCTATTGTTATCTGCGGGTATTGAGTACATTATATTGAACACAGTGCAAGACAAAAGGGCTTATTACAAAAGATGTGTGCTTAAGAGAGAAGCTTTATACTACTAAACCCCATTGACGTGCTCCCTCTTTTAAAATGTGTATAAAGGAACAAGCAATTCATTGTCTTTATACTCAGTTAAGATGTTATATAAGGTGACAAGTCTAAATATCGGTGGTGTGAAAAGAAAACGAAACGAACTTTCGCTATCTGATAAAGTTAAAATAATCAAAGCTAGTGATGGAGAAAGTGTAAGAAAAATAGCCAAAGATTTTAGTTGTAGTTGTCAGATAGAACAGCACCTCGAAATTAGGGACACCCCGCCATTAGGGACATAATTATTGAGTCACTTCTTGACCCTAACAGCGGTGTTTCACTGTATACAAATTTTTGAGCATTTTAGCAAAATCGGTGCAACAGCAAATCCATTCTCTAGAAAAATTGGAAAATACCACAGAATGGTCCGTCTTTGTTGCAATATACATTTAAGACTGCTGTCTTTTGATAATAACTGAAATCCAGCCTTCGTTAAAAGCTTTCAAATTCCCCAGTTATTGGAATATATCCGTTTTGAAACTAATAACGATTTTTTAAATTCCTGTTTTTAAATATTTAAAAACAATTTTGCATGCATTTTAATTGTGAAAGGATGGATGTGAAACGCTCTGTCTTTATCCAGAATTCCAGCATAAACCAAGTGATAATAATTGCCTATTAGGTAGCAGCCCAATAACCAAACGACAGCTCAATTTTTCAGTTTTTTATGGATAAAAATCTTTCCAAATACCTTCTTTTATTGCTATTTTTGAAAAAAATAAACAAGAATTACTTCTTTTTGGTTATATTTATTAACAAAAAAAGACAAAACAAAACTATATGATTGCAATAGCCATATTCTCAGGTTAGCTCTGACCTTTGAGCTTAAGTAACATGACTATATACTTTAACATTGAGTACCCTTGTTAATTCTAAACAAGCAGTCAAATAAGTTTTTGCTTAACTCTATGTAAAAAGACTTCGAGGAACAGTTCAAGAAAGAAGGCAAAATATGAATAAGCAATTAACAGAACGGTCCGTTGCAGCGGTAGAAGTCTGTTGCTTTATCAGGTCACGATCACACTGTTGATCGTCAATTTTCCAGGAAAAAATCATAGCAGTCAATATATTGGAAGCCAATATATAGGAAGGTTCGCTTGAGGTTCGAATAGTCTTTCAGGGTGGCGTCGGTCGATCTGCTTAAACCCGCCGAGGTTACTCAGTTTAAGTGAATTTTTCTTCAAAGGTCTTAACAGCTGGTGGTGCCAAAGAATCCACTGTTACTTACCCACGTAAAAAACCATGCTTGCTTTAAAAAGATAAATCGGATGAAGTTTACACAAGTAATTATTCCTGTTGTGAAAACGAAACACTTCAACCGCGACAAACCGCTTAATTAGCCATATCACAACAACGCAAGGCAATAAACCTCATTCAAATAAAACACATCCTAAAAGTCTTAAAGTCTTTTTTCATGTGTACTATCGAAACTAAAGGAGCTTCTGCATAGTTATTTATATTGATGTAAGCGTTTTGAAATTTCTAACGTGCATGCTGGATCTCTAACTAGCACGATGTATTAATAACGAGCATGCTGAATTTCTAAGGAATAAGCTGGACATATAACAAATATACTTTATTTATAATGAGCATGCTGGATTTATAACGAGTGTGCTGCATTTGTACAGAATTTCAACAAATACTAACTGATCACAAACGACTATTTGCAGCAGCTGAGCAAACAGCCGGCAAGTTAACTAATCACAATCATCTGGGCGAAGAACATTCTAAAGTGAGAAAATCACAATCTTTATGACACTCCATATTTTGTCTTTAAAAAGAGAAGGTTGAAAACCCACCTCCGTTTATTTCCGATAAGCTCTTCCTTTCTTATTGAAAAAAATGTCCGTTTCATTGACTATTGATAGAGGTGTGTATTGTTTATTAATTTCCATCTAGATCCATTTATTGACGGAATGGCATTTTCACATCTATTAGGCAATCACTGATATAAAGAGTAAACATTCTTATCTCAAAAAGTCATTTTTTCTTATATCAAAAAATTAATTTTTGATATCTGTAATTATATTTTGATATATTTAAATGTAGTCTCGATCTCCAAATTTTATTTTTTGAAATTACTAAATATTTAGACATATCGAAAGATATTTATTGATATTAATAATTATTATACAATGTTTGAAATTGATTTTTAGAGATCAAAAAGTTCGATGCTTGATAACAAAAACTAAAATTTAAGGGCAAAATCTCCATTTAGATAAAAAAATATTTTTTGACATCACAATTATTTAATGGTATCAGTAAATTATTTTTTGAGATCAAGAACACATATGGAGAATTAAAAATATAATTAGAGAAAGCAAAAAAGAGATGGCTTTTTAGACGGCAACGATTTAAAAGTATTTCTGTGAATGTTGCTCAGGTGAGACCCTCTCCCCCTTTAGAAAATGCTCTTTGTATGTTTCCTCACCCGGCCAGCCACCTGTGTGTCTCATTGTCTTTTGTGTACACAAAGTATTTGCCGTAATGCGCAGGCGCTAATCATACTGTGACGTATCGCAATGAGTAATTGCCTATCAGATGCACTTTGATTTCGTTGTGAAAACACCATATTGTGAGATAAATTTGTCAATTTAAATCGGTGAGATACAGTTTTGGAATTGAAAAAAAAGGCTTCGGAATTTAATAACTGCCAATTCTTGAAACGGACATGTCAGTACGGATTGACAAAAGACTGAAAGGATAAATAATTGGATATTTCTTTATTAAACGGATTCAACGGTTTTGTGGTGAAAAAGGAAATTATAAACGGAATTTAGGCGGTTACTAGAAAAGACTAATCCTTGATATGAAAATATCTTGACCACAAAGTTTGGACCATTATGGGCAATGTTTAAATAATAATAATAACAATAATTATAGTAATAATGATCATAATATTAATAATAGTAATAATATAAATAATAACATTAATAGTAATAGTAATAGTACTAATAATAATAATAATAATAATAATAATAATAATAATAATAATAATAATAATAATAATAATAATAATAATAATAATAATAATAATAATAATAATAATAATAATAATTGAAATGATAGTAATAATAATAGTAACAAAAACTAGTTTTTCTATCTGCTGAATCGGCCCGCTGTTTGTACCATGATGTCTTTTTGTTACTTAGATCGCCTGTTACGGCTTTGTGATGTGTAGAAATTCTGTTGTGACTCTTTTAATTTAAGAATTAGGATGTTTTACACATCATTTGTCAAGTTACTAGATATTTCACAGTGTTTTGCAAGCCGCTCACAGTATTTTAATTTCACTTTTTCAGAAGGCTCGATTACTAACACTTCCATTTATGTTTGTTCACCATTAGCTAAAACCAGGTTTTCGCGACTTTGTTCATCACAAATAGGATAGTCCCAGAGAGTTCAGACATTAAATTCAAGATAGATACGAACATGAGAAAACACCTGGCCTAGGCTACTGATTGTCAAACAGCAGTGAGGCTCTTCACAACGTGTCAGTTACATCAAAAGGAAAATAACCATTCGACTTAAAAGGGTGTGTGTTGTCCTATCCGTCGCCGTGTGTGTGATATCAGTGACTTGTCTGTCTGTCGTTATCCTCGATTTAGCTGAGTTACCTTGACCCTATGCAGCTCTGTTGTAATATAATTCGCAGAATGAAAGCCTACTTGTACCTTTAGGTAAGATTTCAATTTTTGTTTCGCCACAGGAGCGTTGTGCATATGGATTTGAAGTAGAGTGTGTGGGTGATAGGCTGTACTTATTAACTGGGTTTCTTGTGGTCAGAAAAGAGTTGAAAATAGACAATGGATGCGACTTTTGTCTTGTAACAGATCATAATCTACTGCATGTTGAAAACCCTATTGAGCAAAGTTTTCCTAAAATGATGTGTGTTTGTATACTTTAGAATACGCACAAATTTTCAAGCATTTTAGCAAAATCGGCGCAACAGGAAATCCACTCCTTAGAAAATTGGAAAATACCACGGAAAGGTTTGTCTTCATTACAATATACATTTAAGACTACTGTCTTTTTATAATAACTAAAATCCAGCTTTCGTTAAATACTTACAAGTTCCTTAATTATTGGACAACAGCTTAATAAATTTCTAATATGATACGTAAAGAAAAAGTAAACAAAAATTAGTACGAATATAACCAGAACAATCGAAATAACATCATAGTGATTACTTCCAAAATTTATCATTATTCAAGTCCCAGTTATCTAGTTTAGCTTCAGTTTTTGACTTCATGTTAGAAAGTTAATAACTTTTTTGTTTTTGCTGTTTAGCTAAATACTCTTTATTTAGATGATATTTCCCATGAAAATAAAACAAAAATTGTCTCATTCACACTGAATTTATTTAAAAATAAAATGAAATTTTATATGTAGTGGCCAAAATTGGAGACACGTTTTGACCAAGGAGTTTAAATAATATATGCGAGTATTATCACTCCTAAAATCCCTGTTAAATATAGATATCAATAAAACAAAGGGCAAATAAAATATCAGTTTTTTAGTGTATCCGTTTTGAAACTTATAACAGGTTTTAAGATTTTAGTTTTTGAATATTTAAAAACAATTTTGATTGCATTTTAATTGTAAAACAATAGCTGTGAATCGCTCTGGTTTTATCCAGAATTCATGCCCATACCATATGACAATAAGCGAAAGTTAGGCAGCAGTCCAAAAAACAAAACGCGGGCCAATTGTTCAGCATTTTATGGGAGAAAACCTTCCAAATACCCTCTGTTGCTGATATTTACGAAAAACTGAACAAGTATTACTTCTCTTTGGCTAAATTTATTAACAAATAAAACGAAATTATTTGATGTGCAATAGACATAATCTGAGATTAGCTTTGACGTTTGAGTTAAAGTAATATGACTATATATTATAACTTTCAGTAAACCTGTTGATTCTGAATAAGCAGCCAAACAAGTTTCCTTTTAACTATATATAAAAAGACTTTGAGGAACAGTCCGGAATAGAAGGCAAAAATATGAATAAACAATTAACAGAAGGGTACCGGTAGAAGTCTGTTGCGGCATTAGGTCACACCACGACCACACAGGTAGTGGTGAATCTTACAGGAAAGAATGGTAACAGTCAAGGGTGAAAGCCAGACAAATTATTGTATACTGCAAGTGTTTCATGTGAGTATTTCGCTTCACAGAGGGTAATTTATAAAGCAATAGCAATTTAGAGGTTTCGATGACAAATTAAATGAATCCGCACGAAGCTTAAGGGACAAGGGGAATATCAATTTTTAATGTATCCGTTTTGAAGCTTATAACGATTTTCTTAAATTCCTGTTTTTAAATATTTAAAAACAATTTCGCATGCATTTTAGTTGTGAAAGGATAGATGTGAATCGCTCTGTCTTTATCCAGAAATCCAGCATAAACCTAGTGATAATAATTACCTATTAGGTAGCAACCCAATAATCAAAAGATAACTCAATTTCTCAGCTTTTTATGGATAAAATCCTTAAAAAATACGTCCTTTTGTTGCTATTTTTAGTTCTGATCTTTGATCTAAAGTAATATGACTATGTATTATAACTTTTAGTACCCTTGTTAATTCTAAATAAGTAGTCAAATAAGTCTTCGTTAAACTCTATATAAAAAGACTTGACTCACTTAAACTGAGTGACCTCGATCTGCTTAAACACGCCGAGGTTACTCAGTTTCAGCGAGTTTTTCTTCAAAGGTCTTAACAGCTGATGGTGCCGAAGAATCCACTGTAACTTGCCCACGTACAAATCATGCTTGCTTTAAAACGATACATCGGATGAAGTTTACACAAGTTATAATTCCTGTTGTGAAAACGACGCACTTCAACCTCGATAAAACGCTTAATTATCCATATCATAACAACGCACGGCAATAAACCTCATTTATATAAAACACATCCTAAAAGTCTTAAAGTCATTTTTCATGTGTACTATTGAAATGAAAAGAGTTTATTTTAATGTAAGCGTTTTGAAATTTGAAACGATCATGCTAGATCTCTAACCAGCACGATGTATTTATAACGAGCATGCTGAATTTCTAAAGAATAAGCTGGATATATAACAAGTATACTGGATTTATAATGAGCATGCTGGATTTATAGCGAGTATGCTGCATTTGTACAGAATTTCAGCAAATACTTACTGATCACAAACGCCTATTTGCTTTAAGAAAGAGAGGGTTGAAAACCCAGCTTCGTTTATTTCCGATAAGCTCTTCCTTTTTATTGAGAAATAATGTCCGTTTGATTGACTATTGATAGAGGTGTGCATTGTGTATTATTTTTCATTTGGTTCAATTTATTTGCGGAATCACATTTTCACATTTATTAGGCAATCACTGATATAAAGATTAAACATTTTAATCTCAAAAATTCATTTTTCTGATATCAAGAATTAATAGTTGATGTGTATTATTATATTTTTGATGTGCTTAATGTACTCTTGATCTCAAAATTTTATTTTTTAAATTACTAAATATTTAGAGATCTCGAAAAATCAACATCCAAAAAGATTATATAATGTTTGATGGTATCAGTAAATCATTTTTTGAGATCAAAAATACATTTGGAGAATCAAAAATATAATTTTAGATAGCATAATCAAAAAAATAAATTTTTGAGAAAAATTAATCCGTGATTTAAAAATATATTTGGGTCAAATTGTTTACCATTAACGGCAATATTAAAGTAATGATAATAATATAATAATAAAAATAATAGTAATGATAATAATAGTAGTAATAATGGCAACAAAATGAGTTTTCTTATCTGCTGAATCGGCCGCTATTTATACCATGGTGACTTTAGCTTTGTGATATTTAGAAGCCCTTTTGTGAAACTTTCAATTTAAGAATCAGGATATTTTACACATCAGTTACTATATAATTTTTAGTGTTACTAGATAATTTTTAGTGTTGTGCAAGCCACTCAAAGTATTTCAATTTCACCTTTTTAGAAAACTAGATACGTTTCACCTTTCTTACATGAATAAACGACAGGTAGCCATCTCATCAGTTCATATTCTGTGGTGAGGACGAACGTATAAGTAGATTCTGTCTTAATCACCATTGAGTCTTCATTGCATATGTGAAGTATTCTTTCGATTAAATCTTAATGTTGTAGCGGTTTGTGACTGGATGAATAGGGGCAATCAAGGAAAGAATAAAAAGGAAAAATAAATATATAGTATTTATAGTATATAGCTGCATTTCAGAGAGTACATGACCTCGACTGCCAACACTTTTATTAATGTGTGTTCAACATTAGCTAAAACCAGGTTTCCGTGACTTTGTTCATCACAAACAGGATAGTCCCAGAGAGTTCAGACATAAAATTCAAGACAGATACGAACATGAGAAAACATCTGGCTAAGGCAATTGATAGCGAAACAGTAGTGCGTCTCTTTGCAACGTGTCAGTAACATCAAAAGAAAAATAACCATTCGACGTAAAAGGGTGTTGTAGTCCTATACGTCACCGTGTGTTAGATATCAGTGACTTGTCTGTCTGTCATATTATAGTATACTGCAAGTGTTTCGTGTGAGTATATCGCTGCGCTCTAACTAGCATGATGAATTTATAGTGAGCATGCAGAATTTCTAAGGAACACACTGGATTTATAACAAGCATACTGGATTTATAATGAGTATGCTGGATTTATAACGAGTGTGCTGTGTTTATACAGAATTCCAGCAAATACCAAGAGATCACAAACGCCTGTTTGCAGCAGCTGAACAAACAACAGGCAGGAAAACTATCCACATTTGTCTGCACGAAGAACATGCTGAAGTAAGAAAATCACAATCTTTATGACACTCCATATTTTTTCTTTAAAAAAGAGAGGGTTAAAAACCCACTTTCGTTTATTTCCGATAAGCTATTTCTTTTTATTGAGAAATAATGTCCGTTTCATTGATTATTATTGTTTATTAATTTTCATTTGAATCAAATTAAATGAATCCGCACGCAACTTGAAGAACCGATGCTGACGAAGGTAATTCATAGTAACGTCCGTCGATCTGCTTAAACACTTCAAGGTTGCTCAGTTTAAGTGAGTTTTTCTTCAAAGGTCCTAACAACTGGTGGTGCAAAAGAATCCACTCTTACTTGCAAACATACAACTCATGCTTGCTTTGAAACGAGCGAGCAAGTAATTATTCTTGTTGTGAACACAACGCAATTTACGGGAGACAAACCGTTAAATTAGCCTTATCACAACAACGCACGGCAATAAACCTCATTCAAATAAAACACATACCAAAAGTCTTAACGACTTTTTCTTGTGTACTATCGAAATTAAAAGAGTTTCTGCTTAGTTATTTATTTTAATGTAAGCGTTTTGAAATTTTAAACGAACATGCTGAATCCCTAACTAGCACGATGTGTTTATAGAGAGCATGCTGAATTTCTAAGGAACACGCTGGATTTAGAACAAGCATACTGGATTTATAATAAGCATGCTGGATTTATAACGAGTGTGCTGTGTTTATACAGAATTCCAGCAAATACCAAGCGATCACAAACGCCTATTTGCAGTAGCTGAACAAACAACAGGCAGGAAAACTATCCACATTTGTCTGAACGAAGAACATGCTGAAGTAAGAAAATCACAATCTTTATGACACTCCATATTTTTACTTTTAAAAAGAGAGGGTTAAAAACCCACCTTCGTTTATTTCCGGTAAACTTTTTTCTTTTTTATTGAGAAATAATGTCCGTTTCATTGATTATTATTGTTTATTAATTTTCATTCGGATCAAATTAAATAAATCCGTACGCCACTTGAAGAACCGATGCTGACGAAGGTAATTCATGGAAACGTCCGTCGATCTTCTTAAACACTTCAAGGTTGCTCAGTTCAAGTGAGTTTTTCTTCAAAGGTCTTAACAACTGGTGGTGCAAAAGAATCCACTCTTACTTGCCCACGTACAACTCATGCTTGCTTTGAAACGAGCGAGCAAGTAATTATTCTTGTTGTGAACACAACGCAATTTACGGGAGACAAACCGTTAAATTAGCTTTATCACAACAACGCACGGCAATAAACCTCATTCAAATAAAACACATACTAAAAGTCTTAAAGTCTTTTTTCTTGTGTACTATCGAAATTAAAAGAGTTTCTGCTTAGTCATTTATTTTAATGTAAGCGTTTAGAAATTTCAAACGAACATGCTGGATCCCTAACTAGCACGATGTATTTATAACGAGCATGCTGAATTTCTAAGGAACACGCTGGATTTATAACAAGCATTCTGGATTTATAATGAGCATGCTGGATTTATAACGAGCGTGCTGTGTTTATACAGAATTCCAGCAAATACCAAGCGATCACAAACGCCTATTTGCAGTAGCTGAACAAACAACAGGCAGGAAAACTATCCACACTTGTCTGCACGAAGAACATGCTGAAGTAAGAAAATCACAATCTTTATGACACTCCATATTTTTACTTTTAAAAAGAGAGGGTTGAAAACACACCTTCGTTTATTTCCGATAAACTTTTTTCTTTTTTATTGAGAAATAATGTCCGTTTCATTGATTATTATTGTTTATTAATTTTCATTTGGATCAAATTAAATGAATCCGCACGTCACTTGAAGAACCGATGCTGACGAAGGTAATTAATGTTAACGTCCGTCGATCTGCTTAAACACTTCGAGGTTGCTCAGTTTAAATGATTTTTTCTTCAAAGGTCTTAACAACTGGTGGTGCAAAAGAATCCACTCTTACTTGCCCACGTACAACTCATGCTTGCTTTGAAACGAGCGAGCAAGTAATTATTCTTGTTGTGAACACAACGCAATTTACGGGAGACAAACCGTTAAATTAGCTTTGTCACAACAACGCACGGCAATAAACCTCATTCAAATAAAACACATACTAAAAGTCTTAAAGTCTTTTTTCTTGTGTACTATCGAAATTAAAAGAGTTTCTGCTTAGTCATTTATTTTAATGTAAGCGTTTAGAAATTTCAAACGAACATGCTGGATCCCTAACTAGCACGATGTATTTATAACGAGCATGCTGAATTTCTAAGGAACACGCTGGATTTATAACAAGCATTCTGGATTTATAATGAGCATGCTGGATTTATAACGAGCGTGCTGTGTTTATACAGAATTCCAGCAAATACCAAGCGATCACAAACGCCTATTTGCAGTAGCTGAACAAACAACAGGCAGGAAAACTATCCACACTTGTCTGCACGAAGAACATGCTGAAGTAAGAAAATCACAATCTTTATGACACTCCATATTTTTACTTTTAAAAAGAGAGGGTTGAAAACCCACCTTCGTTTATTTCCGATAAACTTTTTTCTTTTTTATTGAGAAATAATGTCCGTTTCATTGATTATTATTGTTTATTAATTTTCATTTGGATCAAATTAAATGAATCCGCACGTCACTTGAAGAACCGATGCTGACGAAGGTAATTAATGTTAACGTCCGTCGATCTGCTTAAACACTTCGAGGTTGCTCAGTTTAAATGATTTTTTCTTCAAAGGTCTTAACAACTGGTGGTGCAAAAGAATCCACTCTTACTTGCCCACGTACAACTCATGCTTGCTTTGAAACGAGCGAGCAAGTAATTATTCTTGTTGTGAACACAACGCAATTTACGGGAGACAAACCGTTAAATTAGCTTTGTCACAACAACGCACGGCAATAAACCTCATTCAAATAAAACACATACTAAAAGTCTTAAAGTCTTTTTTCTTGTGTACTATCGAAATTAAAAGTGTTTTTGCTTAGTTATGTATTTTAATTATAAGCGTTTTGAAATTTCAAGCGAACATGCTGAATCCCTAACTACCACGATGTATTTATAACGAGCATGCTGAATTTCTAAGGAACACGCTGGATTTATAACAAGCATACTGGATTCATAATGAGCATGCTGGATTTATAACGAGCGTGCTGTATTTATACAGAATTCCAGCAAATACCAAGCGATCACAAACGCCTATTTGCAGTAGCTGAACAAACAACAGGCATGAAAACTATCCACATTTGTCTGCACGAAGAACATGCTGAAGTAAGAAAATCACAATCTTTATGACACTCCATATATTTACTTTAAAAAGGAGAGGGTTGAAAACACACCTTCATTTATTTCCGATAAGCTCTTCCTTGTTTATTGAGAAATCCACTGTATTGTTTATTAAGTTTCAATTGGATCAATGTATTGGAGGAATCACATTTTTCACATTTATTCGGCAATCACTGACATAAAGATTAAACATTTTAATCTCAAAAATTCATTTCTCTGATATCAAGAATTAATAGTTGATGTGTGTCATTATATTTTTGATGTATCTTAATGTAGTCTTGATCTGAAAATTTTATTTTTGAAATTACTAAATATTTAGAGATATCGAAAAATATTTCTTGATATCAATAAAGATTATATAATGTTTGATGGTATCAGTAAATTATTTTTTGAAATCAAAAATACATTTAAAGAATTAAAAATATAATTACACATAGCACAATCAAACAATGAATTTTTGAGAAAAATTAATCCATGATTTAAAAATACATTTGGGTGAAACTTTTGCTATTAACGGCAATATTAAAGTAATGATAATAATATAATAATTAAAATAATAGTAATGATAATAATAGTAACAATAATGGTAACAAAAATGAGTTTTCTTTATCTGCTGAATAGGCCGCTATTTGTACCATGGTGATTTTAGCTGTGTGATGTTTAGAAGCCCTTTCGTGAAACTTTCCATTTAAGAATCAGGATGTTTTACACATCATTTGTCCAGTTACTAGATAATTCACAGTGTTGTGCAAGCCGCTCAAAGTATTTCAATTTCACCTTTTTAGAAAGCTAGATACGTTTTACTTTTCCTAAATGAATAAAAGACAGGTAGCAGTCTCATCAGTTTATATTCTGTGGTGAGGATCAACGCATAAGTAGGTTCTGTCTTAATCGCAATTGAGCCTTCATTGCATATGTGAAGTATTTTTTCGATTAAACCTTAATGTTGTAGCGGTTTGTGACTGGACGAATAGGGGCAATCAAGGAAAGAATAAAAAGGAACAATAAATATATAGTATTCTGGCTGCATTTCAGAGAGTGCATGACCTCGACTACCAACACTTTTATTTATGTGTGTTCAACATTAGCTAAAACCAGGTTTCCGCGACTTTTGTTCATCACAAATAGGGTAGTCCCACAGAGTTCAGACATTAAATTCAAGACATATACGGACATGAGAAACACCTGGCTAAGGCAATTGATAGTGAAACAGCATTGAGTCTCTTTACATCGTGTCAGTAACATCAAAAGGAAAATAACCATTGGACGTAAAAGGGTGTTGCAGCCCTATACGTCACCGTGTGTTAGATATCAGTGACTTGTCTGTCTGTCATTTTCTTCGATTTAGCTGAGTTACTGTAAACCTATGCAGTTCTGTGGTAATATAATTCGCGGAATGTAAGCCTATTTGTAACTTTAGGTAAGAAAATTTCAGTTTTTGTTTCGACACAGAAGCGTGGTGCATATGGACTTGAAGTGGAGTGGGTGCGTGATATGCTGGGCTTATTCATTAGGTTTCTAATATTCAGAAAAGAGCAGTCAAGAGACAATGGATGCGGCTTTTGTTATTTGTCTTGTAACAGATCATGATCTACTGCAGGTTGAAAAGCCTATTGAGCAAAGTTTTCCTCATTTGATGTGTGTTTGAATACTTTAGAATGCGCAAAATGTTCAAGCATTTTAGCAAAATCAGTGCAACAGGAAAACCACTCTCTAGAAAAATTGGAAAATATCACGGAATTGTTTGTCTTCATTGCAATATACATTTAAGACTGCTGTCTTTTGATAATAACTGAAATCCAGCCTTCGTTAAAAACTTACAAGTTTCTGAGTAATTGGACAGCAGCTTAATAAATTTGCAATGTGATAGTAAAGAAAAAATAACAAAGGTTGTAAGAAATATAGCCAGAATAATCAAAATAACATCACAATGATTACTTCCAAAATTTACCATTTCTCAAGTAACAGTTATGCAGTTTAGCTTCAGTGTTTGACCTCCTAGAAAGCTAATGACTTTTTTGCTATTTAGTTATATAATCTCTGTGTACATTATATTTCCCATGAAAATAAAACAAAAACTGTCTCTTTTACACTGAATTTATTTATAAACAAAATGAAATTTTTTATATGTAGTGGCCAAAATTGGAGATAAGTTTTGACCCAGGAGTTCAAATAATGTATGTGAGTATTATCACTTTTAATATCCCTGTTAAATCTACATAAGTTCAATAAAACCAAAGACAAGAGAAATATTTTTAGTGTACCTGTTTTGAAACTTTTAGTTTTAAGATTTCAGTTTTCAAATATTTAAAAACAATTTTGACTGCATTTTAATAGTAAAAGAATAGCTGTGAATCGCTCTGGTTTTATCCAGAATTCCAGCCCATACCATCTGATAATAATCACCAATTAGGCCGCAGTCCAATAAACAAAAGCCGGGCCGATTGTTTAGCATTTTATGGGAGAAAAACTTTCTAAATATCTTCTGCTGCTGATATTTACGAAAAATTAAACAAGAATTACTTCTCTTTGGCTAAATTTATTAACAAATAAAAGGAAATTATTTGATGTGCAATAACCATAATCTGAGATTAGCTTTGACGTTTGAGTTAAAGTAATATGACTATATATTATAACTTTTAGTAAACTGTTGATTCTAAATAAGCAGCCGAACAAGTTTACTCTTAACTATATGTAAAAAGACTTTGAGAAACAGTCTGATTTTAGCAAAATCAGTGACTTTGAGGAACAGACTTTGAGGAAAAGAAGGCAAAATATGAATAAGCGATTAACAGAAGGGTAGCGGTAGAAGTCTGTTGCGGCATTAGGTCACATCACGACCACTCGGTTTAATGTGAATCTTACAGGAAAGATTGGAAATAGTCAAGGATGAAAGCCAACCAGATTATAGTACACTGCAAGTGTTATGTATTGGTATTTCGCTTCGCAGAGGGTAATTTACAAAACAATAGCAATTTGGAGGTTTCGACGACAAATTAAATGAATCCGCACGCCGCTTGAAGTACCGATGCTGGTGGTGCCAAAGAATCCACTGTTACTTGCCCACGTACAACTCATGCTTGCTTTAAAACGATAAAACGGATGAAGTTTACAAAAGTAATTATTCTTGTTGTGTACACAACGCACTTTACGGGAGACAAACCACTAAATTAGCCTTATCACAACAACGCACGGCAATAAGCCTGATTCAAACAAAACACATCCCAAAAGTCTTAAAGCCTTTTTTTCATGTGTGCTATCGAAATTACAAGAAGTTCTCCCTAGTTATTTATTTTAATGTAAGCGTTTTGAAATTTCAAGCCATCATGCTGGATCTCTTACTAGCACGGTGCATTTATAACGAGCATGCTAAATTTCTAAGGAATACGCTGGATTTATAACAAGCATACTGGATTTATAATGAGCATACTGGATTTATAACGAGCGTGCTTTATTTATACAGAATTCCAGCAAGTACCAAGAGATAACAAACGCCTATTTGCAGCATCTTAACAAACAACAGGCAGGAAAACTATCCACATTTATCTGTGCGAAGAGCATACTAAAGTAAGAAAATCTCAATCTTTATGATTCCATATTTTTACTTTAAAAAAGACAAAGTTGAAGACCCACCATTCGTTTATTTCCGATAAGACCTTCCCTTTTCATTGAGAAATAATGTCCGTTTGATTGGCTATTGATGGAGGTGTGTATTATTTATTAATTTTCATTTAGATCAATTTATTGACGGAATCACATTTTCGCATTTATCACTGATATAAAGTTTAAACATTTTAATCTCAAAAATTCATTTTTATGATATCAATAACTACTAGTTGATATGTATAATTGTATTTTTTATGTATATAAATGTACTCTTGATCTGAAAATTTTGTTTTTGAAATTACTAAATATTTAGAGATATCGAAAGATGTTTATTTATATCAATAATGATTATATAATGTTTGAAATTCATTTTCAGATATCAAGAGTTCAATTCTTGATAACAATAACGAAATATTTGACACAAAAATTCAATCAATAAATATGATTTCATCTCTCAAACTTTTAATGGCATCAGTTATTTATTTTTTGAGATCAAAAATACATTTGGTGAATCAAAAATATAATTACAGATAGCAAAATCAAAAAAATGAATTTTACAGAAAAAAAATTAATCCACGATCAAGAAATATACTTGGGTCAAAGTTTTGACAATTAAGGACAATGTTAACATAATGATAATATAATAATAATAACTGGACGAATAACTTGTGACTGGACGAATAGGGTCAATCAAGGAAACAATAAAAAATGGAAAATAAATATATAGTATTCTGGCTGCATTTCAGAGAGTGCATGACCTCGACTACCAACACTTTTATTTATGTGTGTTGAACATTAGCTAAAGCCTGGTTTCCGAGACTTTGTTCATCACAAATAGGATAGTCCTAGAGAGTTTAGACATTAAATTCAAGATAGATACGAATATGAGAAACACCTGGCTAAGACAACTGATAGTGAAACAGCAGTGAGTCTCTTTACAACGTGTCAGTAACATCGAGAGGAAAATAACCATTCGACGTAAAAGGGTGTGTGTTGCATTATCCGTCGCCATGTTTGAGATATCACTTGTCTGTCGTTGATCTCGATTTAGCTGAGTTACTTTGTGGCAATATAATTCGCGTAATGTGAGCCTACTTGTACCTTTAGGTAAGATAATTTCAATTTTTCATATTCATTGGGTTTCTTATGGTCAAAAAAGAGTAGTCAATAGACAATGGATGATACTTTTGATATTTGTCCTGTAACAAATCATAATCTACTGCAGGTTGAAAACCCTATTGAGCAAAGTTTTCCTACCTTTATTTGCTCGTTTACTTTAGAATACGTGCAAATTTTCAATCATTTTAGCAAAAAATTGGCGCAACAGGAAAACCACTCCCTAGAAAAATTGGAAAATACCACGGAATTATTTGTCTTCATTGCAATATACACTTAAGACTGCTGTCTTTTTATAATAACTGAAATCCAATCTTCGTTAAAAACTTACAAGTTCCCGAGTAATTGGACAGTCGCTTAATAAATTTGCCATATGATACGTCAAGAAAAAGTAAACGAAAATTGTTAAAAATTCAAAATAATCAAAATAACATCACAATGATTACTTCCAAAATTTATCATTATTCAAGTCCCAGTCATCTATTATAGCTTTTTATTTGATTGTCATGCTTAAGACCTTCATGGTTCAGTTTTTCACCTCCTGTTATAAAGCTAATGATTTTACTCCCTGTGTTGGTGATATTTGCGCTGAATTTATACATAAATAAAATGAAATTTGTTATATGTAGTGGCCAAACTTAGACAAGTTTTGACCCAGGAGTTCAAATAATATATGCGAGTGTTATCACTTTTAAAATCCCTGTTAAATCTAGATAAGCATAAAAAAACCAAGGGCAAGGGGAATATCAATTTTTTAGTGAATACGTTGTGAAACTTATAACAAGTTTTGAGATTTCAGTTTTTAAATATTTAAAAACAATTTTAACTGCATTTTAATGGTAAAAGATTAGCTGTGACTCGCTCTGGTTTTATCCAGAATTCCAGCCAATACCATCTGATAATAATCAGTTTAGGTTAAAGTAATATGACTACATATTATAACTTTTAGTAAACCTGTTGATTCTAAATAGGCAGCCAAACAAGTTTCCTGTTAACTACATATAAAAAGATTTTGAGGAGCCGTCCGAAAAAGAAGGCAAAATATGAATAAGCAATTAACAGAACGGTAGCGGTAGAAGTCTGTTGCGGCATTAGGTCACACCACGACCACACGTTTGACGGTGAATCTTACAGGAAAGAATCGTAACAGTCACGGTTGAAAATCAGCCAAATTATAGTATTCTGAAAGTTTTCGGTGTGGGTATTTCGCTTCGCAGAGGGTAATATACAAAGCAATGACATCTCGGAGGTTTCGACGACAAATGGAATGAATCCGCACGCCGCTTGAATTACCGATGCTGACGAAGGTTCTTAAACACTTCGAGGCTGCTCAGTTTAAGAGTTTTTCTTCAAAGGTCTTAACAGCTGGTGGTGCCAACGAATCCACTATTACTTGCCCACGTACAAATCATGCTTGCTTTAAAACGATAAAACGGATGAAGTTTACACAAGTAGTTATTTTTGTTGTGAACACAACGTACTTTACGGGAGACAAACCGCTAAATTAGCCTTATCACAACAACGCACGGCAATAAACTCATTCAAATAAACCACATCCAAAAAGTCTTAAAGTCTTTTTTCATGCTTGCTATCCAAAGGGAAAGAGTTTCTGCTCAGTTATTTTATTTTAATTTAAGCGTTTTTAAATTTCTGAGGAACATCCGGGATTTATAATGAGGATGCTGGATTTATAATGAACATGCTAGATGATAACGAGCAAGCTGCATTTATAACGAATAACGAACGATTTATACAGAATTCTAGCAAATACCAAGTGATCACAAACGCCTATTCGCAGTAGTTCAATAAAGAACAAGCAGGATAACTGTTCATCTGCGCGAAGAGCATTCTAAAGCAAGAAAATCAAGATACTTATGACACTCGTTATTTTGACTGTTGAAAGAGAATGTTGAAAATCCACATTCTTTTATGTTTGTGTAAGCTATTCGTTTCTTTAATGAGAAAAAAAAATTCGTCATATTGATTGCTGATCGAGGTGTGTATTATTTGTTACTTTTCTTCTGGGTCAATCTCAGAAATTCCTTTTTTGATATCAAGAATAAATTTTTGCTATTTGTAATTACATTTTTCTTATGAGTTAATGAGTTGATGAGTTAATTATATCTAAAATTGAGTTTTAGAGAACGAAAGTTCAATTCTTGGTAACAGAAATGAAATATTTGACTGCAAATCTCAATTTCGATCAATAAATATTATTTAATACCTCAAAATATTGATTGGAATCTGGATTGTTTTGATAAAGAATATATTTTTAAGATATCAGAAATATAATTACAGATATCAAAATCAAAAAATGAATTTTTCAGAATAAAAGTCATTCTTGATATTAATAAATCTTTGGCTCAAAGGTTTGGAGCTATGTGCAATGTTAAAATAATAATAATAATAATAATAATAATAATAATAATAATAATAATAATAATAATAATAATAATAATAATAATAATAATAATAATAATAATAATAATAATAATAATAATAATAATAATAATAATAATAAAATGCGTTTGTCTATCCACTGACTCGGCCACTACTGATATCATCTTGTCATTTTTGTTTTTTGGAACGTTTGTGACATGTTTGTGATGTGTAGGAAACGTTTTGTGAAACTTTTAATTTAAGCATTACATCGCTTTACACATCGTTTGCATAGCTATCACATCATTCACAATATGATGCAAGCCGCTCCACAATGTATTGTTTTTTTAACATTTAATGCTTATTTTTGATATCAAAATATATTCAATAAATCAATTAGATCTCAGTAATTTATATTTTGCTGTCAACAATGATCGATATGGTTCTATTGATCTATTGATTCTATATACGTATCCACAAAATCAAGGTTGAGGAGTGTATGAATTTCTTAGTTTAGTCATTTTGAAACTTTTAACGAGTTTTAATGATTCAGTTTTTAACAGTTTAGCCTGCATCTTAGTTGTGAAAGGATAGCTGTGAATCGCGCTTTTTTTTGCCAGAATTTCAGCACATACCACTTTATAATAATTGCCCATTAGGCAGCAGCTTAAAAACACAAGGCAGGGCAATTATTCAACAGCTTTTTATGGGCGAAAAACCTTTCAAAATAACACCTCTGTTTCTGATATCTTCAAATTTATGAACAAATGAAACGAAAATATTTGATGTGCAATAGCCATAATTTGATCTTTGAATTAAAGTAATTTGACTATGCATTATAGTTTTTAGTACCCGTGTTTATTCTAAATAAGCAGCAGCCAAATAGGTTTTCTTGTAACTACTATATAAAAAAGACTGAGGAATCGTCCAAAAGAAGAAGGCAAAATATCATCAAACAATTAAAAGAACGGCATAGAAGAACGGCGGTAGAAGTGTGGATTAGGTCACGCCACGACCACATGTTTGGTTGTTAATCTTTCAGAAAAGAAATGTAAAGGCCAAATTATAGTATGTTGCAAATGTTCGGTGTGGGTGTTTCGTTTTTCAGGAGGTAATTCACAAAGCAATAAAATATTGGAAGTTTCGACAACAAATTAAATGAATCCGCAGGTCGCTTGACGTTTGAACGCTGACAAAGTTCTCTCAGAGTAACGTCCGTCGATCTGCTTAAACACTGCGAGGTTGCTCAGCTCAAGCGAGTTTTTCTTTAAACTTTGACTTGCCCACGTACAATTTGTGCTTGCTTTTAAAAGATAAATCGTATGAAGTTTACACAAGTAGTTATTCCTGTTGTGTAAAAAACGCACTGAGCGGAAGGCAAACTGCTTAATTAGCCTAATCACAAAAACACAGAGCAATGAACTTTATTCAATTGAAACACAATTAGTCTTAAAAGTTTTAGAAGTCTTTTTCATGTGTACTGTCCAAATGAAAAGAGCTTTAGCTTAGTTATTTCAATGAAATGTAAGTGTTGTCAACTTTTAACGTGCACGCCAGATCTCTAGCGAGCATGCTGTATTTATAACGAACATACGAAATTTCTAAAGATCATGCTGGATTTATAACCAGCATGTTAGAGTTATAACAAATTAATGCTGAATTTATACATAATTCCAGCAAATACCAAGTGATCAAAAACGCCTATTCCCAACAACTCAACAAATCATAGGCGGGATAACTATTCATCTTTATCTCCGCGGAAGGCTTTCTAAGGTAAGAAAATCAAGAATTTATATTTTGACTACAAATATGCTTTCGTTTATTTTTGCATAGCTCTTCATTTTTTGATGAGAAAAATGTCCGTTTTATTGGCTATTGATCGAGGTGTATATTGTTGATTTCTTTTCATCTGGACAAATTTAGAAATGGGACGGCATTTTCACAGTTGTTAGGAATCCTTCATATCAAGGTCAAGAACTCAAGAATTGACAGCATCAAATATTTAGAGATATCGAAGATATTTATTTACACAAAAATTATTTAATTATATCTAAAATTGATTTTCAGAGATCAAAAGTTAAATTCTTGATAGCAGAAATGAAATATTTGACAGCAAATCTCAATTTCGATCAATAAATATATTTTGATGTCCCAAATTATTTATTTATATCAAGAATTATTTTTAAGCTCAAAAATACATTTAGAGATGTCAAAAATATATTTATAGATATATATAGCAAAAAGTTTACAAATGAATTTTATGATAATAATAGCAATAATAATTATAGCAATAGTAATAATAAAAATGGGATTTTATATCTACTGAATCGACCATCATGGGTAAGAATCACATCGTTCTACACATCATTTGGCCAACCAATAGATAATTCAGTGTCGTGCAAGAAGCTCAACCTATTTCAATTTCACCCTTTTAAAAAGCTATATACGCTTTCGATTACTAACAATTCTATTTATGTGTGTTCGACATTAGCTAAAACCAGGTTTCCGTGCGGCTTTTGTAGTCACAAATAGGATAGTTCTAGAAAGTTCAGAAATTAATTACAAGACAAATACGAAGATGACCAAACCTCCTGCCCTGCTAAAGTATACATGAAAAGGGTATTGAGGTTCTTACAAGGTGGTTGAAACATCATAAGGAAAATAACCATCCGATCTAAAAGGATATGTGTTGCACTATTCGTCGCCGTGTGGTCTTTTGTTTTATTGACATTACATGGACAATGTGCTCCTCTTTCAGTGTAAAATTGGTGTTGTGCGAGCTTCTTTGTACTGTCGGTAAGAGAATATAAATTATTGCAGATTGAGACCCGATTGAATAACGAACGTGATGGGCGTTTCTATACCTTGGAGTAAGTTCAAACTTTTCAGCGTTTTAGCTGGAAAACTCATGATGGAGATCGAAAAAATCATTTCCAGATTTTAAAATACAAATGCAAAAAAAGTCTCCTTCATAAATTATGTTATCTGAAATAAATTCTGGATGTCAATAAAACAAAATAAATTACTGAGCTCAAAGTTGAGATTTTGCTATTAAATATTTCATTTCTGCTATCAAGAATTAAACTACTCATCTCTAAAAATCAATTTTAGATATAATTAAATCATTTTATAATTAAATATGATTTCATATCTAAATATTTATTGATATCACGAATTATCTTTGGATCAAGAATACATTTAGGTATCAAAATATGTTACAGATAGTAATAAAATAGAAAAAACTTTTGAGAAGAAAATTGATTCTTGATGTTAAACAATTTTGGATAAAAGTTTTGACACCTAAGCGTAGAGTTAAAATAATAATAATATCAATGATGACAAAATCAATAATGACAATAATAATAATAGTTTTTTATACACTGATTCAACCGTCTTGGTATCATGGTGTATTTTAGTGGTATCAGCTTTTGTGATGCTCAGGAACCATTTTGTGAAACTATTAATTTAAAAGTCACATCACTTTACACATTATTTGTTCAGCTATTAGACAATATACAGTGTTATGCAAGCCGCTCGATCTATTTTAATCTCACCTTTTTAAAAAGCTAGATGCGTTTTACTTTTCGTACCAGAATAAACGATAGGTAGCAGTTTCATCATTCATCATCCTCTGGTGAAGATCAACGCACAAGCTGACACTGTCTAAATCGCCATTGGAGCTTGATTGCATTAGTGAAGCACTACTTCGATTAAATGTAAATGATGCATTTATTTGTGTCTGGACGAATAGAAGCTGCTAAGGGAACAATAAAGAAAACAAAAAATAGATATATTATATTCTGGCTGCATTTCACAGAGTTCTGGACCTTGACATTGCGCTGCTTTCTGCACAGAAGTGTTGTGCATATGGGGTGAGAGCGGAGTGTGACGGGAGGGTGGGCTGGGGCTTTTCATTGCATTTCTTAGGGTCAGAAAAGAGCGTGTGGGTGCGACTTATGGTATTTATCTTGTAACAGATTATAATTTACTGCAGATTGAAACCGGATTGAAAAGTGTCTTGTTTTTCTTTTTCTTTGATTTCTATACTTTAGACTTTCACAGTTCGGTTTCTGACCGCCTGTTTTAAAGTAAATGAGTTTGTTTGTATTTTTGTTTACTTATTGAATTAAATTACCCTCTCTTTTGTTGATATTTTGCTGATAAGAAAATAAAACAAAAATTGATAAATTTATTAACAAATAAAAGGCAATTCTTTAATATGTAGTGTCCAAAATCTGAAATAAATTTTTACCCGGGAGATTAAATAATACACAAGATTATTTTCATTTTTTAAACTCTGTTAATTTTAGATAAGGATCCTCCAGACCAAGGGCAAAGGGAATTTCAATGTTTTAGTGTCAGGCTTTTGAAACTAATGACGAGTTTTGAGATTGCGGTTTTAACAATTTAAGCAACATTTTACCTGCGTCTTAGTTGTGATACGGTGGCTGTAATTCGTGCTGGATTTATCCAGAATTCCAACAAGAAGCACGTGATAAAATCGCCTATTATACAGCAGCTTATCAAACAAAAGGGGGACATTTATTCAGGTCTTTATGGGTGAAAAACTGAACTATCAATTTGCGTTTTATGAGCGAAAAAACTTTCAAAATAACACCTCTTTTGCTGAAATCTTCAACAAAATAAACAAGAATTACTTCTTTTTGGCTAAATTTATATCCAAATAAAACGAAAATATTTGATGTGCAATAGCTATAATCGGAGATTATCTTTATCTATGAGTTAAAGTAATGTACATATATGTCCGTGCTGTAACTTTTAATAGTCCTGGCAGTCAAACAATGTTTTTCGAATGACTGAAACCTAGTATTCATCACAAACTTACAAGTGTCCGAGTAATAAGGCAGAAGCTTAATAAATTTGTAAGGTGGTATTTAAAGTAAATGAAACGAAAATTACTAATAACAACCATAACAACATATAATAATAATTAAATTAATGATAAAATAATAATAATAATAACAATAATGTCGCACAAGATCACGTGCAGAATCATTCATTGTTCAAATCCCGTTTATCTAGTTCTCTTTGTTTATTTGATTTCACAGTTTAGTGCTTGAAAGCTAATGATTTTTTGGTTTTTCTTCTTTATTTAAATTACCATCTCTTTTCCTGATATTTTCGAAAAATAAAGCAGAAATTACTATCTATTGACTGAATTTATTTACAATTAAAACGAAATTCTTTAATATGAAATGACTGAAATCGCAGACAAAATTTCACTCGGGAGTTTAAATGATATATATGAGTATTATCACTTTTTTAGAATTCCTGTTGATTCTAGATAACCAGAAACCAAAGACGAGAGGGAGTTCAATATGCTATTGCTAGCATTTGGAAACTATTAACGAATTTAAAGATTTCAGTTTTAACCATTTAAAAACACTTTTACCTGCATCTTAGTTTGAAAGGATAGCATTGAATCGCGCTGGTTTCATTCAAAATTTCAGTAAATACCACCTGATAATAATCGCCTATTAGGCTCAACAAACAAAAGGGAGTTCAATTATTCAGCCATAATCGGTGATCAGCTTTGACCTCTGAATTAAAGTAATATGAATATATGTCCGTATTATAAAATTTTACACTCCCCTGTTGATTCTAATCAAGCAGCCAAGCAAGTTTTTTCAAACTATTGCACAGAAATACTTTGAAGAATAAGCTAAAAAGAAGGTAAAGCATGAATAAGCAATTAACTTAACGGTTCGTATTATCCGCAGAAGTCTTTTCGGGCATGAGGTCACACCACGATGGCAAATTTCCTTCTGAATCTTTCAGAAAAGAATCGTAAAAACAAAGCACAGTGGACCACGGGTGAAAGACAGCCAAATTATAAAACCACAATAGCACTTAGCAACATCGGTACAACAGGAAATGCGCAACATAAAAAAATTCGACAACTATGAAAATTTCATGGGATGACATGTCCGCATTGCAATAACATTTAGGATGTTGTCTTTTGATGCCTACTGAAACACAGTGTTCATCAGAACTTACAAGTTCTCGAGTAATCAGACAGCAGCTTAATAACTCTACAACAAGATAAGTAAACTAAAAATAATTAAAAATTACTAATAATAACAACCATGATATAATAACAAGAATGATTTAATAATGATGAGAATAATAATAATTGTAGTACTAATACTAAAAATGAATAAATATTAATAATAATATCATCAATGGTAATAATAATAGTTATAATAATAACAATAGTTATAAAAATAATAAAAACATGGTATTGATAACATAATACATATGTTATGCAAACTCTTTCATTGTTCATGTCCTCTCTGTCTAGTTTTGGTTTTTCATTTGATTTCCATACTTAAGCCTTAAGCAGTTCATTTCTGATCTGCAGTTTGAAAGCTAATGATTTTTCTTTTGCTTGTACATATTTAGCTCCATCAGCCTCTCTCCTGCTGATACTTCCGAGGAAAATAAAATAAAATTACGTTGTTTTGGCGGAATTTATTTACAAATAATACGAAATTCGTTACTATGCAGTGGCTAAAGTCGGAGAAAAATTTTTACCCAGAAGTATTATCACGTTTTTCAATCCCTGTTGATTATAGATAAGGGTCCACATAATCAAGGTGAGAGGGGTTCAATGTTTCACTTTTTTAGGGGATCAGATTGTAACGATTTAAATAACGTTTGCCTGCATCTTAGTTGTGAATGGAAAACTGTGAATGGCGCTGGATTTTCCAGAATTCCAGCAAATACCACATGATTACAATCGCATATTTGGCCGCAGCCCATGAAACAAAAGACGGGTATATTATTATGTTTTCATGTGTGAAAAACCTGTTAAAATGGCACCTAATTAAAGCGAAATTATTTGATATGCAGCAGCCATAATCGGAGATCAATTTTGACCTGTGAATTAGAGTAATATAAATATATACATATATATATTCGTATGGTAACTTCGATACCCCTATTGATGCTAAATAAGCAGCCAAGCAAGTTTTTATAAACTACGGCATAATAGGACTTTGAAGAACCATCCAAAAAAATCGAAAACAAAATATGAATAAGCAATTAAGCAAACGGTTCGTACTGCCCGTTCTAGCGGTAATGTGAATGTAAATCTAAATAGATTTAACGTGCCTTTTTCTAAAAAATATAATAAGACACGGTACAAGAATGACATAAATAAAAATTAAAAATGTAGTGATGGATAATAGAAACAGCATAAAAAATCTATTGACTAAAAATGATACGTAAATGCATATGTAAATAACAAGTGGTAAACCTGTCTCCGCTTCCGAGATCAATAGGGAGAACATTCCAGAGGCGTGGTGTGGAGTGCTTCTGACTAGTTTGTAGGGGGTCAATAATTCCCATAAATAGTGCTGTGCACGGCCGTGGATAGCTCGATGAATCAGACACAGTAGCTTGAACTCAGTTCTTTTATTCAGTGGTAACCAGTGTATCTTAATACTGTCTTAATACTGTAGTTATCCTGTCAAATTTTCTGCTATTGGTAACAACACGGGCCGCCATGTTTTGAATCCTTTGAAGTTGCTGTATGTGATATTGTTGGAGTCCATAAAAGATGGCATTGGCATAGTCTAACCTAGACGATATAAGCGCATAGTTCCTCGCAAGCGTTATATAAGTTATATAAGGCGAATTGCACGAATGCAGAGACATTAGGTCATACCACTGCCACCAATTTGATTGTGAATCTTCCCGAAAAATTCGTAAAGGCTAACCACAGTTGACCATAGCTGAAAGCCACCAAAATTATAATGCATTGCAGGTGTTCGGTGCTGGTATTTCTTTCTTGAAGGGGTAATTTACAAACAAAATTTTGGAGGTTTTCTCGAGATATTCAAAGCATCCGCGGATCTGTCTGACAGTTTGCTCAGTTTGCAGTTTTTCTTCTAAGGTTATAGCAGTTGACGCTAAAAATCTACTTTTGTCTGGCCCTTACTTAAGCATGTGCGTTTCATGCTTGACTTCAAGTGATAAAGTGGAGGATGTTTACATAAATAATTATCGCTGTTGTAAAAACAACACACTGTACAAGAGGCAAGCCACTTAATAAGCCTTATCAAAACAACACACCACAATCAACCTTATTCAAACAAAACACAGCCCTAATGTCTTAAAGGTTTTTTTGTGAACTATCCAAATGCAAAAATTCTCTCCTTGGTTATTCCATTGCAGTGTAAGCGTTTTAAAATTTGTAGAATGCATGCTGGAGTTACAACAAGCATGCTGGATTTATATCGAAAATGCTGGATTCATACCGAATTCCAGTAAATACCAAATGATCACAAACTCCTATTTGCAGCTCAGTAAACACGAGGCGGGATAAGTATTCATATTTATCTGCATGTAAACGCTTTCTTAACTAAGAAAATCAAGATATTTTCACTTTCAAGAAGAGTAGGCTGAAAACCCATTTTCATTTATTTTTTGCCATTCGTTCTTCATTTTTGTAATAAGAAAAATGTCGTTTTATTGACTATTGATCGGGGTGTGTATTGCTTATTACTCTACATCTGGATCCATTCATTTATAGAATCAGACTTTCACATCTTTTAGGCAATTATTTATTTCAGGAATTAAATTGTCTCTGAAAGATTAAAAATGATTCTATATACAGGGTCTGGTCATTGTTTTATTTAGAGATGCTTGCTTCAAGATGTTATATATAAAATAGACAGATACTTTGATCTCATAAATTAATTGGTGAGTTCAAAGTATCATTTGCAGATTTTAAAATATAAATAAAAAAAGTCTCATTCTGAAATTATGTTTTCTAAAATAAATGTTTGATATCAATAAAGAGACAATAAATTATTGAGCTCGAAACTAAGATTTTGCTATTAAATATTTCACTTTTGCTATCAAGAATTGAACTTTCGATCTCTAAAAGTAAATTTCAGATGTCATTAAATCATTTTGATAATAATAAACACTATTTGATTCCTCTAAGAATTAAATGATATCAGCAATTAATTGTTGAGATCAAGAATACAAGAATCAAGGGGCATTGAAAATATAATAACAGATAGCAAAAATAAAAAATGATTTTTGAGATAAAAGGTAATTCTCGATATAGAAAATTGATATAGAAAAAGTTTTGGCACTGCTAAAATAATAATGATGATAACAGTAACGATAAAAACAATAATAATAATGAGTTTGTCTATCCGCTGACTCGCCCACCATTGGTAACATGTTGCCTTTCTTGCTATTAGGAACGTCTGTTACAGCTTTGTGATGTCGAGCAACCGTTACCTGTAGTCTTCAATTTAACAATCACATGGCTTTAGAACCATTTGTCTAGTTATTAGATAATTCACAGTGTTAAGCAAGCCGCTCATCATATTTCAATTTCAGTCTTTTAAATAACTCGATACGTTTCACTTTTTGCACATGAATAAACGACATATAGCAGTCTCATCATTCCATGTTATCTTAGGAAGATCATCGCATAAGCTGATACTGCCTTAATAGCCATTAAACCTTGATCACATTAGTGGAACATTATTGCGAGTACATCTAAATGTTGTGGCTGTTTGTGACTAGACGAACAGGGCAACCAAGGAAACAAAAGAAAAGGAAAAATAAATCTATAATATTCTAGCTGCATTTCACAGATTGTCGGACATTATCAACACTTTTATCTATATGTATTCAACATTAGCTAAAACTAGGTTTCCTCGGCTTTGGTAGTCACAAATAGGATAGTCCTAGAGAGTTCAGAAATTAATTATAAGACAAACAGATGTAAGTAATCCTCTTGCTAAAGCAACCGAAAGAGAAACGACAGTGAGCCTCTTGCAAGGTAGCGGTAACATTCAAAGGAAAATAACCAACAATAACATAAAAGGGCGTGTGTTGCAGTATCCTTCGCAGTGTGTGTGATTTCTGTAGTGTGTCTGTCTCTCGTTTCTGTTTTGCTGAGTTTACATTGACACTACAGTGATCTGTGCCAACTAATTTCGCGGAGTGTAAGCATACTGGAACCCTAGCTAAGAAAATTTCAATTATTGTTTCGGCACAGGAGTGTTGTTCATATGGATTTAGAGCGGAGTGTTTGCTTGGGGAGGCTGAGTGGCTGAGAGTATTCATTGGGTATCTTATGGTCAGAAAAAAAGACGGAGCAGTCACAGAGAAAGCTATTATTTCTCGTGTAACAGATCATAATCTACAGAATGAAAACGCTGCTGTAGTTTGGAATGCGTCGAAAATTTTAAGCGTTTTAGCAACAGGAAGTACTCACAATGGAAAAATTCGACAACGATGAAAATTTAATAGTACTGCATGACCTCATTGGCCTCATGCCCTCTTTATACAGGGTCTGGTTATTTTTTATTTACAGATGTTTGCTTTAGATTTTATATATAAAATAGACAGATACTTTGATCTCATAAATTAATTGGTGAGTTCAAAGTATCATTTGCAGATTTTAAAATATAAATAAAAAAAGTCTCATTCTGAAATAATGTTTTCTAAAATAAATGTTTGATATCAATGAAGACAATAACTGAGATTTTTCTATCAAATATTTCACTTTTGCTATCAAGAATTGAACTTTCGATCTCTAAAAATAAATTTCAGATGTCATTAAATCATTTTGATAACTAGACCGAATTTCGCTACACGTAGCGAAATAGCACCCACTTGCAAGGGCAGAGACACAACAAATTTGGTCAAAGACACATTTTTCAGTGTTTCGACATAATTGTCAGCTTCCGGATTATTATCTTGAACGAGGCCATCGAAGTGAATATAATACAACCTCATTTGGGCACAAATAAATCAAATTCAGTTTTCTAACCGATTTTGAGATACCGGTCAACTTTAAGTTTTTGACCTTGACCATAATGGAGGAGGTCAAAATTACCGAGGTACTTCTTATATAACGTCTTTTAGGCCCGAAGGGTCGAAAATGAGCCCAGAAGGTCAAGGTCACCGAGGCATCTCTTATGTAACGTTGTTCAGACCCAAAGGGTCGAAAAGGGTCGAAAATGAGCCCAAATGAGCCCAAATGATCTCTAACAGTTTTCGAGATAATAGTCAACTTCTGGTTTTTAACCTTGACCGTGACCCAGTTGATCAAGGTCACCGAGTTGCCTCTTATGTAGCGTTACGTAGGCCGAAAGGGTCTAAAATGAGCTCAAAATCTCTAACCGTTTTCGAGATAATAGTCAACTTCCTGTTTCTGACCTTGACCGTGACCCAGAAGGTCAAGGTGAAAGAGTTACCTCTGATGTAGAATTGTTTAGGCCTAAAGGGTGGAAAATGAGCTCAAAATCTCTTACCGATTTTGAGATAATAGTCAACCTCCAGTTTTGACCTTTACCGTGAACCAGAAGGTCAAGGTCAACGAGATAAATCTTATGTAACGTTGTTTGGGCCAAAAGGGTGGCAAATGAGCTCAAAATCTCTTACCGATTTCGAGATAATAGTCAACCTCCGGTTTTGACCTTTACCGTGACCCAGAAGGTCAAGGTCAACGAGTTGAATCTTATGTAACGTTGTTTAGGCCCAAAAGGGTCGAAAATGAGCCCAAAATCGCTCTATCTCTAACCGTTTTCGAGATAATAGTCAACTTCCGGTTTTTGACCATGACCGTAACCCAGAAGGTCAAGGTCACCGAGGTACCTCTTATGTAACGTTGTTTAGACCCAAAGGGCCGAAAATGAGCCCAAAATCGCTCTATCTCTAACCGTTTTCGAGATAATAGTCAATTTTCGGTTTTTGACCCTGACCGTGACAAAGAAGATCAAGGTCACCGAGGTACCGTGTAACGTTGTTTTGGTCCAAAAGGTCCAAAATGAGCTCAAAATCGCTCTATCTCTTAAGTTTATCAAGACAACTTTCTTTTTTTTGACCTTGTCCGTGACCCAGAAAGTCGGGGTCAACGATGTAAATCTTATGTAACCTTTTTTTAGGCCCAAAAGGTTGAAAATAAGTTCAAAATCGCTCCATCTCTAATCGTTTTCGTGATAATAGTCAATTTCCGGATTTTGACCTTGACCGTGAACCAGAAGGTCAAGGTCAACGATGTAAATCTTATGTAACGTTGTTTAGGCCCAAAAGGTTGAAAATAAGTTCAAAATCGCTTCATCTCTAATCGTTTTCGTGATAATAGTCAATTTCCGGATTTTGACCTTGACCGTGACCCAGAAGGTCAAGGTCAACGATGTAAATCTTATGTAACGTTGTTTAGGCCCAAAAGGTTGAAATTAAGTTCAAACTCGCTCCATCTCTAATCGTTTTCGTGATAATAGTCAATTTCCGGATTTTGATATTGACCGTGACCCAGAAGGTCAAGGTCAACGAGATGAATCTTATGTAATGTTGTTTAGGCCCAAATGATTATAAAATGAACTAAAAATCGCTCTATCTCAAACCGTTTTCGAGATAATGGTCAACTTTCGGTTTTTAGCCTTCACTGTGACCCAGAAGGTCAAGGTCACCGATGTACCTCTTATGTAGCGTTGTTTAGTCCCAAGGGGTCCAAAAAATCTTTAACCGTTTTCGAGATGAGTCGGCCTGTTGTTAAGGGCGCGTGAAGTCACGTGACCTTTGACCTTGACCCTCAAGGTCAAGGTTAGTGAGGAGGTTTACCCTTTTGTGAGTACGTTTTATGCCTTCTAACTGGGATTTGATCTCTTTTATGGCTACTTTTCGTGATTAATAGGCGTTTGCAAAAATATTTTGACCTCACTTTGACCCTGACCTCTGAAGTTCAAGGTAAAAAATTTTGCGGATTTGACGACAACTCATTACCTTCTATGTCTCTGCCACATACCGTCTTTCTACGACAAATTCTGTAGGGGGAGTTTTCTGGAAACCACTTTGAGATCAAAAAAAGGAAAAAAAGGGCAGAATCTCGAGAAAAACTACAAACTTATACCCATTTGCAAACGAAGTTTGCAAGTGGGAATAATAAACACTATTTGATTCCTCTAAGATTTAAATGATATCAACAATTAATTGTTGAGATCAAGAATACAAGAACCAAGGGACATTATAAATATAATAACAGAAAGCAAAAATAAAAAAATGATTTTTAAGATAAAAGGTAATTCTCGATATAGAAAATTGATATAGAAAAAGATTTGGCACCTACGTGCAGTGTTATGCTGTTTTGCTGAGTTCATATTGACACCACAGTGCTTTGTGTCATTAAATTTCGCGGGGTGTAAGCATACTGGAACCCTAGCTAAGAAAATTTCAATTATTGTTTCGGCACACGTGTGCTGTTCATATGGACTTAGAGCGGAGTGCGGGCTTAGGGAGGCTGAGTGGCTGGGGGTATTCATTGGGTATCTTATGGTCAGAAAAAAAGACGGAGCAGTCACAGAGACAGTTATTATTTCTTGTGTGACAGATCATAATCTGCAGAATGAAAACCGGATTGACCAAAGTTTCTCAACTTCGTGTACGTTTCTGTAGTTTGAAATGAGTAGAAAATTTTAAACCTTTTAGCAACAGGAAGTACTCACAATGGAAAAATTCGACAACGATGAAAATTTAGTCGTTTTGCATGCCCTCATTGCAATTTACAACTAAGACTGCTGTCTTTTGATAATAAAGGTAATCCAGCATTCATCCCAAATTCACAAGTTCTCGAGTAATGGTGCAGCAGCTTAATAAATTTATAACATGATATAACAGTAAATATAAACGACATTTACGAATAATAATTATAGTAACAGTAGAATAATAATAATATTAATAATAATAATAATGAAAAATATCATAATAATAATACTAATAATATCATTATGACAGCGTCATAAAAATTATTTGCAGAATCTTTCATTATTCAATTCGTATTTATTTAGTTTTGCTTATATGTTTGATTTCCATACTTGAAAATCAATTCAGTTTCCGACCTCCTGTGTGAAAGCTAATTATTTTCATTTTGTTTTTAATTATTTAATGAAATTATACCATTCTGTTGCTGATATATCCAAATCAATAAGAAAAAAACATAATTTTCGCTTCGGGTGAATTTATTTACAAATAATATGAAAATCTTTGACATGCAGTAGCAAAAATCGGAGACAAGTTTCGACGTTGGAATTTAAATAATATGTGAGTATTATCACTTTTCAGAATCCCTGTTGATTCTTCATAATAATCCACAAAAAACAAGGGCAAGTAAAAAGGGACGGATTTCAATTTTTACTGTAAGTGTTTTGAAACTAAAAGGAGTATTAAAATTTCTGTTTTCATCCATTCAAATAACACTTTTGCCAGCATATTAGTTGTAGATAAAGCTGTGAATCACACTGATTTTATCCAGAACTCCAGCAAATACCACTTGATAAAAGCCGGCTTTTAAGCAACAGTTTAACAAACACAAGACGGGACAATTATTCAGCTTTATATCGATGAGAAACCTTTCAAAATAACACCTCTATTGCTCATATCTTTGAAAAAAATAAACAAGGATTGCCTCTTTTTGGCTGAATTTATTAACAAATAAAAGGAAATTATTTGATGTGCAGTAGCCAAAATCGGGGATCATCTTTGCCATTTGAGATCAAGTAATATGAATATATATTCGTATCATAACTTTTAGTACTCCTGTTCATTCTAAATAAGCAGCCAAAAGCAAGGTTTTGTAATAGCTACTGCACAGAAAGACTTTGAGGAAATTAGCCAAAAAGAAGCTAAATATGAATAAACACGAATACAAATTAATCGAGGATGTTCCAAGAAAAATCGCTAAGACTTCGCAAAATAAAGAACGGTTGAAACCAGCCAAATTATAATGTATTGCTAGTGCGGACATTTAGCAAAATCGGTACAACAGGAAATCCTCCGAATGAAAAAATTGGACACCGACAAAAATTCCATCGGATGGCATGTTCTCTTTGCGATATGCAGTTAAGATTGCTGTCTTTTGCTTGTAACTAAAACCCAGCATTCATCCTAAACTTTCAAGTTTGCGGGTGAGGAGTCAGGAAGTTAATAAATTTGTCATATGATACATAACGTAAAAATAAACGAAATTGCTAAAAATAATAACAACCATAAAGCAATAATAATAATAATAATAATAATAATAATAATAATAATAATAATAATAATAATAATAATAATAATAATAATAATAATAATAATTATTATTATTATTATAATAATAATAATAATAACAGTTATAAAACAAAATTACCGTATTGCGACAGTTCGCTGTTTTTTATTCTTCACTCGGTAACTTACAAAGCAACAAAAGCTTGGAATTTCCGACGACAAATTCAGTAAATCCTATGAGTGCTTAAGGTCGGAATGCTGACGGAGGTCTTTCCGGATAACGTCAATGGGTTCTACATCCGCCGATCTGCTTAAACTCTCTGAGATTGTTCACTTTAAGCGAGTTTTTCTATTAACGTTTTATCAGTTGACGTTAAAACTGATGCTAACTTGTCCATGTATGACTCATGCTTGGTTTCAAACGATAAATCGGATGAAGTTTGCGCAAATAATTATACCTGTTGTGAAAACAACGTATTTTACGGGAGGCAAACCACTTAATTAGTCTATCATAACAGCGAACCGCAATCGGCGTTATTCAAACATAACACAGCCCTTAAAACATTTTTTATGTGTACTATCCAAATGAAAAGAGTTTCTGCTTAGTTATTTAATTTTAGGCGTTTTGAAATTTATAACAGGTATGTTGGATTTATAACAAACATGCCAACTTTATAACGAACATACTGCATGCTGTGTTTATAACGAGCATGCTGCATGCTGTGTTTATAACGAGCATGCTGGATTTATACAGAATTCCAGCAAATACCAAGTGATGACAAACTCCTATTCGTCGCAGCTGAGCAACAAAGGCGGAATAACTATTCTTATTTATCTGCGCGACAAAAGCTTTTTAAAGTAAGAAAAACCAAGATATATACCACAGTCGATATTTTGACTGCAAAGAAAAGAAGCTAAAACGCAGTTTCGTTACCTTTTGAATAAGCTCTTCATTTTTAATGAGAAATGAGAAATTAGAAAAATGCGCGTTTCATTGACGATTGGTCAGGAAATTTATTGTTTATTACTCTTCATCTGAATCCATGTATTTATGGAACGACAATTTATTCGACAATCATTGATATCAAGATTGAAAAAATTCATCTCAAATATTCAGTTTTTGATATCAAGAATTAATTTTTGCTATCTGTAATTATATTTTTGATACCTCTAAATGTATTCTTGATCTCAAAAATTAATTCTTGACATCATTAAATATTTAGAGTTATAAAAAATATTTATTGATATTTAAAATGATCTAATTATATCTAAAATTTATTTATGCATATCAAAAGTTCAATTCTTGATAACAAAAATGAAATATTTGAGAGCGAAATCTCAACTTTGGGCTCAATAATTCAGTTTCTTTTTGATTTGATTTGATATCAAGAATTTGTTTTTGAAAACATTACTTCAGAATGTGACTCTTCTAATTCATATTTTGATGTTTGATCATGAAAACTAATTTTTGAGCTCGAAGTATCTGTCTGGTTTTATCTAAAATTCAGAGGCAAACATTTCTGAATAAGGCAATTACTGTTCAATGTACAAAGAACATTTCTTTAAATTTTCACTCCAAAACATTAAGCAATTCTTGAGCTCAAACGTTGTATTGGTTTTATTGACATCAATAATTCAATTTTTCATCTCCAAAATTTAGCTGACGATTCGTGTGGAACCCAATGTTTTTTTTTGTAAAATAAAAATAGAAAGATTTATGGAATGCTATTTTTACATTTATTATGCAATCATTGATAACCAAACTCCATCTAAATTGTTAACAAAGATAGATAAAAAAATTATCTCTGATATTAATCTCTGATATTAATATCTTATTAATTACCTAATAAATGTACAAATGACATTCCATTGGTGTTGCTTCGAAATTTTAGATTTAAGAAATAGATTAATATTTTAATATCAAAAATTCATTTCTGAGATTAAAATTTGCAGATTTAAAAATACAAATTGAAAGAGTCTCATTCTGAAATAATGGTTTCGAAAACAAATTCGTGATATCAATAAAACGAAACGAGCACAAAATAGAAACATCAGATAGTTTATATTTGATATCAAGAATTGAACTTTACATCCTTAAAAATCAATTTTAAATATCGTTAAATCATGTGATATCAATAATATTTTTAATATTTCTGAATGTTTACTGATGTCAAGAATTAAAAGAGATATAAAAATAAGTAGAGATAACAGAACTCAAGACATGAATTTCTGAGGAAAAATTACTTCATGACATAAAAAACTCTTTGGTTCAAATAATAATATTACTAATACTAACAATAATAATAACTTAATTATTATAATGATAAAGCAATAATGATGCTAATAGTTACTAGACCGAAATTCGCACAGTGAATTAGCCCCACTTGGAATGATAACTTAAAACGGAAGGTAGATGATATTGCAGTTTGTTAACAATTTTCACATGTCTGAATGTAGAACATCCTCCTAAATACTACTAACCATACCGGTAAAGTCAAGGCTAAAAATTTGCTCTATCTCTTACCGTTTTCGAGATGAAGGCCAACTTCCGGTTTGAGGCTCGAAAGTGATCTGGAGGTCAAGGACACTGGAAATTATACCTTACGTATCGTCGCATAGAGGGTGGAGGTCGAAAATGAGGTCAAACTTGCTCTATCTCTTACCGTTTTCGAGATAAAGGAGAGCTTCCGGTTTGGGTCTGGAAATTGACCTGGAGGTCAAGGACACCGGAAATTACACCTTTCGTATTGTCGCATAGGGGTGGAGGTCGAAAATGAGGTCAAAATTGCTCTCTATCCTTTTTCGAGATAAATCGTTGTTTTTCTTGAATAGCGTTTTCCGGTCAAGGTCAAAAATTTTTATCGTTTGCTTCAGATTACATCGCCCTTTATATATTGCAAAGTTTGGCTTTTCTAGCTTGAATGTCCTTGCTCTAGATGTCTGGAAACTGATTAAACTTTTTCGCGAGTTGACCTTGATCAGTAAGGTCAAGGTCAAAAATTTTTATCAGGTGCACCACTTCAGGTGACCCTCCATACATGTGCCAAGTTTGGTTGGTCTAGCTTTAGCGGTCTCGGAGGAGATGCTGGAAACCGATTCGGCGGAAAAAGAGAAAAAACTAAAAAAGGTTTAAAATAACGCATCATATACTTTTTACTTTATAAATTTGACTAAGTGCTTCCAACTCCCCCTCCCTCCCACCCTGATAAACGTCATTATCACGCTAGAGAGAGAGAGAGAGAGAGAGAGAGGGAGAGAGAGAGAGAGAGAGAGAGAGTGAGAGAGAGAGAGAGAGAGAGACAGAGAGAGATTTCCGAGTGTGTACAGCATAGGAAAAGGACCTACCTTCGATGACAGGAATGTGATATATGTGTAACCGTTTCTGATTCATACGCACACCAAAAATGTTTATCATATAGTAGAATAAATCACTTAATAACAGAATACAGCCATATATATATATATACATTTTTATAGAGAGAGAGATATCCAAACATGGACGATGTAGGCTTGATACTGTACATCAAATAGCGCATACGAAAAGCACGACTACTCCAAAAAATGCAGCAGAAACACACGCAAAAACTAAAAAACTAGCAAAGGATATAAAAACTTGACAGACGATAAGGGAAAAGAAATCTAACACACCAACCTCCCCCCCCCCTTAACAACCACCATCACCAGCCAATATTTGTTACTTTTGGGCAATAAATGTCGATGTACCAAAAGCCTCCATTAAAAAGGTCATACTGAGATAAAGACAGGAAATGTATTTTTGATTTCCCTCGATGCTTGGGATCGTGAACGACATGATAACATTGTGATGGTTTTACTCTCTCAGATGGATGTATAGTTTAATACCGACCACTCATCTATTAAGGTGAGTGGTAAAATGGCTGCAACACAACACGTGAAAAAGTCTTTACAGTCAAACTCCCAATGATCGGAGGCACTCGTGATCTAATAATCCCCCACCTCACCTCCACCCTAATAAGCTTCATAATCACGTTAGCGAGAGAGAGAGAGAGAGAGAGAGAGAGAGAGAGAGAGAGAGAGAGAGAGAGAGAGAGAGAGAGAGAGAGATTTTTCCGAGTGAGTACAGCATAGAAAAAGGACTTACCTACGATGGGAGCAATGTGATATATGTGTAGCTGTTTCTGAATTATAGAGAAGTGCGATAATAAAATCATTCGCACATCCCCCACCAACTTCCGGTTTGGGGCTCGAAAGTGACATGGAGGTTAAGGACACCGGAAGTTATACCTTACATATCGTCGTATAGGAGGTGGAGGCCGAAAATGAGGTCAGAATTGCTCTCTCTCTCTTACCGTTTTCGAGATAAAGGCCAGCTTCCGGTTTGGGGATCGAAAGTGACATGAAGGTCAAGGACGCCGGAAGTTATACCTTACGTAGCGTCGCATAGGGGGTGGAGGTCGAAAATGAGGTCAGAATTGATCTATCTCTCACCGTTTTCGAGATAAAGGCCAACTTCCGGTATCAGACTCGAAAGTGACCTGGTGGTCAAGGACACCTGAGGTTATACCTTACGTATCGTCGTATAGGGGTGGAGGTCGAAAATGAGGTCATAATTGCTCTATCTCTTTCTGTTTTCGAGAAAGCTCATTGTTTTTCTTAAAAAACGTTTTTCGCGATTTTAAGGTCAAGATCAAGGTCAAAACTTTTTATCGTATGCTTCAGATTACATCGCCCTTTATATATGTGCCAAGCTTGGCTTTTCTAGCTTTAACGGCCTTGCAGTAATTGTCTGAAAATCGTTTGAACTTTTTCGCAATTTGACCTTGACCACTAAGGTCAAGGTCAAAATTTTTTGCCAGGTGCACCACTTCAGATGACCCTTCATACATGTGCCAAGTTTGGTTGGTCTAGCTTCAGCTGTCTTGGAGGAGATGTCTGGAAACCAATTCGGCTGAAGAAGAAAAAAAATAAAAAGCGAAGAAAAATATAGGTGAAGAATTCGAGGCAATCCATCCCCTTTTCGCATTTTCAATGCCAGGTGGGAATAACAATAACAGTAATAATAATAATGGTTGAATTGTATCATAGTGTTCTTTTTTTGTTACTTAGAACGTCTGTTACGCTTTATTTTGTGTATGAACCATTTTGTAAAACTTTCATTTTAAGGATCACGTGGTTTCACACATCATTTTTCCAGCTATTAAATAACGCACAGTGTTATGTAAGCTGCTTAACTTATTTCAATGTTACCCCTTTTTAATGCTAGATACGTTATACTTAATGCATATGAATAAACGACAGTTAGCAATCTCATCCGTTCATATAATGTGGTGAGGATCAACACAAAAGTTGATACTGCATTAATCGGCATTAAACCTTGTTTCCATGAGTGAAACATTATTTCGATTAGATCTAACTGATGTAGCTGTTTGTAGCTGAACAACTAGGGCAACCAAAGAAACGATTTTAAAAAGGAAAAATAAATATACAATATTCTGGCTGCATTTCACAGAGTGCCGGCCCTCGCTTGCTAACACTTCTATTTGTGTGTTCGACATTAGCTAAAACTACGTTTCCGCAGCTTTAGTAGTCACAAATAGGATAGTCCTAGAGAGTTCAGAAATTAATTACAAGATAGATACAAATATGAGCAAATCCCCTGCTAAAGCAGCCGCCGATAGAGAAACGGCAGTGAGTCTCTTGCAAGGTGGCGGTAACATCAGAAAGAAAATATCCATCCGACGTAAAAGGGTGTGTGTTGCCCTATCAGTCGCCGTGTGTGTGATTTCAGTGGTTTGTCTGTCTGTTGTGGTTTTCTGTTATGCTGACTTTGCATTGATACTACGCTGCTCTGTGCCAATAAAATTCGAGGAATGCAAGCCAACTGGCACCCTAGGTAAGAAAATTTCAATTATTGCTTCGAAACAGGGGTGTTGTGCATATGGACGGGGGAACGGAGTATTGTGAGGGTAGGCGTTGACGGCATTCAATGGATTCCTGAGGGTCAATAAAGAGCGGTCATAGGGAAAGTTGTTGCAATTTCTGATATTTTTCTCGTAGCAGATCATAATCTGCTGCACATTGAAAACCCAATTGATGTGTGTTTGAATACTTCAGAATACGTATAAATTTTAAGCGTTTTAGTAAAATCGGTGCACAGGAAAGCCTCATAATGAAAAAATTCGGCAACTATTTAAATTCCATAGGAAGACATGTTTCCATTGCAATATGCATTGCTGATTTTCGATAGCAATAATAATAATAATAATAATAATAATAATAATGGAAATAATTGAATTATAATTAATTAATTACAATAATAACATAATAACAATAATAATCGCAATGTGAATAGATATGCAACAAATATTACGGGATACTAATCGCCTATAGGCAAAAGGTCAACAAACAAAACACGAGTCAATTATTAACGTAAATTCATAATAATTTATGACAGAAAAAGCATTTTCAGAATAACATCTGTGTTGCTGATGTTTTAGAAAAAAATAAGAATTACTTTTTTATGGCTACATTTGTTAATAAATCAAATGAAATTATGTTATGTTCAGTAGCTATAATCGGAGATCAGCTTTGACCTTTGAGTTAAGTAATATAAATATATATTCGTATTATAAATTTTAGTACCCTTGTTGATTCTAAATTAGCAGCCAGACGAGGTTCATTTTAACTAGAGCATAGAAAGACTTACAGGAAAGTGCCAAAAAAGGTGCAATATGAACAAGCAATTAACTGAACTGTGGTAATGTCCCTTGTAGCGGTAGAAGTCTGCTGGTTCATTAGATCACACCACGAGCACAAGTTAAATTGTGGATCTTGCTGGAATGAATCGCAAATACTACGCACAGTAGATCATGGGTGAAAGCCGGCCGAATTATAATATATTTCAAGTGTTCGGCGCCTGTATTTCGTGCTTCAAGGTATAATTTACAAAACAACAAAATTTTGGACGTTCGGTAGACAAATTCAATGAATCTGCACACCGCCTGAGATCCACATGCCGACGAAGGGCTTTCAGGGTAATGCCCGTCGTTCTACATCCGCCGCTTTGTTTTGGCATTCTGAAACTGCTTAGTTTAAGCGAGTTTCTCTTTTAAGGGTTTAACAGTTGACACTATATAATCCCATTTGGTTGGCATTTAACTTGCAAAGGTACGACTCATGCTGGCTTTTAAAGGATAAATCGGATGACGTTTAAACAAATAACTATCTCTGATGTGAAAACAACGCACTGAATGGGAGGCAAACCACTTAATCAGCCTTAGCATAACAACGCATCGCAATCAACCTTATTGAAACATAACACAGCCTTAAAGTCTCAACATTCTTTTTTCGTGTATACTGTTCAACTGAAAAGAGTTCTGCCTAGTTATTTCACTTTAGTATAAGCGTTTTGAAATTTATAACGAGCGTGCTGTATTTATAGCGAGTGTGCTGGATTTATAACGAGAATTTCAGCAAAAACCAAGTGATCACAAAGACCTATTCGAAGCAGCTCAGCAAACAACAGGCGAGATAACTATTTTTATTTATCTGCGCGAAAAAGCTTTCTAAGAAAATCAAGATATTTACGACCTCGATATTTTGACTGTAAAGGTTAAAAACCTATCTTCGTTTATTTTTTAGATAAGCTCTTCATTTTAATGAGAAAAAATGTACGTTTTATTGACTATTGATCGAGATATGTATTGTTTATTACTTTTCGTTTGGATCCAATTATTTACATATTGGGTTTTTATCTCAAAAATTCAATGTTGATATCAATTTTTTTTTTACTGTTTGTAATTATATTATGATATCTTTAAATGTATTCTTGATCTCAAAAATGATTCCTGATGCGAATAAATATCTAAAGATATAAGAAATAGTTATTGACATCAATGACATAATGATATCTAAAATTGATTTTTAGAGATTAAAAGTTCAAATCGTAATATTAATTCTTTATTTTGAGCTCAGTATTTGAGAATGAAACTTTTTAAATTTATATTTTGAAATCTGCGAATGATTTTTTTTACCTATAAAATTAATTACTATAATACTTAATTAGCCTTATTCAAACAAAACACCGCAATCGACCTTATTGCAAAAAAATAAACACATAATAGCAGGAGCTCAGAAAACAACAGGCGGGATAACTATTCATATTTATCTGCACAAAGCGCTTTCTAAAGTACCAAAATCAAGATATTTACTTCAGTCGATATTGTAACTGCAAAATGGACAGTTGAAAACCCACCCTTGTTTATCTCTAATAAGCTCTTCCTTTTTAAGAAAAGAAGTAAGTTTCATTGACTATTGATCGGGATGTGTGTTTCCACATTCTGAAATGATGTTATCTGAAGTAAATATTTGATATCAATAAAAAGAAATTAAATTATTTAGCTCGAAATTCAGATTTTGTCATCAAATGTTTCACTTTTGCTGTCAAAGACTGAACTTTTGATGTCTAGATATCAATTTTAGGCATCATTAAATCATTTTAATATCAATCAATATTATTTGATGTTTCTAAAGATTTATTGCTACTAAGAATTAATGTTTTAGATCAAAAATACATTTAGAGATATCAAAAATATAATTACAAATAGCAAAAATAAAAAAATGAACTTGTGATATAGAAAATCTTTGGAGAGAAGCTTTGGCACCGGGGTGTTAAAATAATAATAATAATAATAATAATAATAATAATAATAATAATAATAATAATAATAATAATAATAATAATAATAATAATAATAATAATAATAATAATAATAATAATAATAATAATAACAATAACAATAATAATAATAATAATAATAATAATAATAATAATAATAATAATAATAATAATAATAATAATAATAATAATAATAATAATAATAATAATAATAATAATAATAACAATAACAATAACAATAATAATAATAATAATAATAATAATAATAATAATAATAATAATAAATCGGTCTATCCTCTAACTCGGCCACCAGTGGTATTATTTTTGTTGTTATTTAGAACATCTGTTCCAGCTTTGTAATGTGTAGGAACCCGTTCTGTGAAATTTTCAGTTTAAGAATCACATACCTTAACATATGTGAAGCTATTAGATAATTTACAGTGTTAGGCAAGCCTCTCGTCCTAGCTAAAACCAGATGTTCATGGCTTTGGTCATCACAAATAGCATAGTACTAAGAGTTAAAAAATTAATTACAAGACAGATACGAATATGAGCAAACCTCCTGCTAAAGCAGCTGATAGACAAACAGCAGTGAGCCTGTTACAAAGTGGCGAAAAGAGCAAAAAAATTAACCATCCGGTGTATTAGGGTGCGTGTCGACCTAACTGTAGCACTGTGTGAGATTTCAGTGGTTTGTCTGTCTGTCGCAGTCTTCTGTTTTGCTGAGTTTACATTGACACTATACTGCTCTGTGCCAATAAAATTCGCGGAATGTAAGCCTACTTGTACTATAGGTCAGAAAATTTTAATAATGTTATCGGCACAGGAGTGTTGTTCATATGGACTGAGGGTGGAGGGGGGAGGACTGTGGATTATTCACTGGGTTACTTAGGTAGAAAGTGGATTATGATCTACTGCGGACTGAAAACCCAATTCACCAAAGTTTTTTTAACTTGATGAGCGTTTATATACTTTAGAATACGAATTTTTAAGCATTTTAGCAAAATCGGTGCAACACAAAATCCACAGCCTATAGAAATTCGACTACGATAAAAATTCCATGGGATGGTCTGTCCCGATTGTAACATGCTTTTAAAACTGCTGTCTATTGATAATAACTGAAACTCAGCATTCATTCCACACTTAGAAGTTCACGAGTAATGGGACAGCAGCTTAATAAATTTGTAATATGATACTATAGTGAAAATAAACAAAAATTACTAATAATAATAATAATAATAATAATAATAATAATAATAATAATAATAATAATAATAATAATAATAATAATAATAATAATAATAATAATAATAATAATAATAATAATAATAATAATAATAATTATTATTATTATTATTATTATTATTATTATTATTATTATTATTATTATTATTATTATTATTATTATTATTATTATTATTATTATTATTATTATTATAAATAATTTTTGTTTATTTTTACTTTATGTATCATATTACAAATTTATTAAGCTGCTGTCCCATTACTCGTGAACTTGTAAGTTTGATGAATGCTGGGTTTCAAGTTATCAGCACCAGACAGCAGTCTTAAATGTATATTGCAATTAGAACATCCCATCCGATGGAATTTTCATCGTTGTTGAATTTTTCCATTGTGACATTTCCTGTTTTACCGACTTTGCTAAATGCCCGGACTTGCAATGCAATATAATTTCGCTCGATTTCACCTGTGGTCTATTGTGCGATTTACGACTCCTTTTGTAAAGTTCCACAATCAAATTTGTGGTCGTGGTGTGAAGTAATGACTCAGACTTCTGCCACTAAAACGACCCGTCCAATTAATTGCATATTCACATTTTGCTTTCTTTTGGTTCCTCAAAGTCTTTCGATACAGTAGCTTTAAAAAAACCTTCGTCTTCTGCTGATTGAGAATCAACTGGGGTACCAAAAGGGGTAATTTTGTAAGGTTTTTCTCCCATTAAAAGCTGACTGATTTTCCCGTCTGATAGGCGATTATTATTACGAGGTATTTGCGGGAGTTCTGGACAAGACCAACGCGATTCACAGGTATTCTTTCACAACTGTTGTAGACAAAACTGTTATTTAAATTGCTAAAGCTAAAATCTCACAACAAACTCGTAATAAATTTTAAAACGCCTACACAAAAAATTAAAATCCCCTCTCGCCCTTGGTTTTGTGGATACTTATCTAAAATCAATAGGGATTTCAAAAGTGATAATACGCAAATACAATATTACAACTCCCGTGTCAAAACTGGTGTTCCATTTTGACCATTGCATGTAAAATAATTTCGTTTATTTGTAAACAGATCAGTCAAAATGAAGTAATTTTTGTTTCATTTTCTTTGAAAGTATGAACCAAAGAAATTAATTAAACTAAAAAGGTAAAAATAAAAGGAAAATTATTAGCTTTCAAACAGGAGGTCAAAAATTGCAAAAATGAAGCTCTTATTGATGGAAATCAAATGAAAAAGCAAAATAGATGAAGAAGACTTGAATAACGAAAGATTCCGCGAATCATGATCATATTATGATTATTATTATTTTTCTATGCCTAGTATTATTTATCGTTATTATTATTATTATTATTATTATTATTATTATTATTATTATTATTATTATTATTATTATTATTATTATTATTATTATTATTATTATTATTATTATTATGTGGTTGTTATTGTTATTATAAATAATTTTTGTTTATTTTTACTTTATTATTATTATTATTATTACTATTATTATTACTATTATTAAAAGAAAAATTACTGTAATGCAAGTGTTCGACACGGTATTTCGTTCTTCAATGGTTATTTACAAAGCAACAAAAGTTTTGAGGTTCCGCTAACAAATTCAATGAGTCCCCACGCCGCTTAAGGTTCGGACGTTGAACAAGGTCTTTCAGGGTGTCGTCAGTGGGTTCTACATCCTGCGATCTGCTTAAACACTCTGAGGGTGCTCAGTTTCCACGATTTTTTCTTCTACGGTTTTTACAGTTGCAGCTAAGGAATACACTTTTGTTTGGCCTTTTACTTGTCCCTCCCTACCCACCCCCCCTCCACTACGACTCGTGCTTGCTTTTAAACGATAAATCTTATGAAATTTACACAAATAATTATCCCTGTTGCTCAAGCAACGCACTGTCCGGGAGGCAAACGTATTAATTAACATTATCACAACAACCGCAATCAACCTCATTCAAACAAAACAGTCTTCAAGTATTCCTCATGAGTACTATCCAAATGGAAAGGGTTTCTGCTTAATTGGTTTTTATTTTAGTGCAAGCGTTTTGAAATTTATAACGAGCATGCCGGATTCATAACGAGCATGCCGGATTTATAACGAGCATGCCGGATTTATAACGAGCATGCTGGATTCATGCGGAATTCACAGCAAAAACCAAGTGATCCCAAACTTCTATTCGCAGCAGCTCAGCAGCAAAAAGGCGAGATAACTATTTCTAATTATCTGTGCGAAAAATCTTTCGAAGAAAATCAAGATATTTGCGACACTCGACATTATGAATGTATAAAAGAGAAAATTAAAAACCGATCTTCGTTTATTTTTTACACAAGCTCTTCATTTTTTAAATGAAAAAATGTCCGTTTTATTGACTGTTGATCGAGGTGTGTACTGTTAAGTATTATTTCAAAGGATCCAATTATTTACAAAATGGCATTTCCACATTCATCAGGCACTTACTGATATCGTGAATTAATTTTTTATCCCAAAAATCACTTTTGATATCAAAATTTATTTTGCTGTCTGTATTTATACTTTGATTTCTCTAAATATATTCCTGATCTCAAAAATAATTCTTGATATCAAAAAATATTCAGAGATATAAAACATATTTATTGACATCAAAAATAATTTAATGATACCTATGGAATGGAATTAATTTTTGATCTCAAAAATTGATTTTTTTATATCAAGAATTAATTTTTGATATCAAAAAATTCATTTGTTGATATCAAAAATTCATTTTTGCTATTTGTTGTTATATTTTTGATATCTCTAATGCTATTCTTGATATAAAAAAATAATTCTTGATGTCACTAAATATTTACAGATATCAATGATTTAATGATCTCTATAACTGATTTTTAGATATCAAAAATTCAATTCTTGATAGCAAAAATGAAATATTTGATAGCAAAATTTCAATTTTGAGCTCAATAATTTCGTTTTACTGATATCAAGAATTTATTTCAGAATGAGACTTTTTTAATTTATATTTTGAAATCTGCAAATGATTTTTTCATCTCAAAAATTAATTTTTGATATCAAAATATCGATCTATTTTTTATATAAAAAATTTGAAAGCACATATCTGTGAATAAATAATGACTTGTCCATGTATACAGAATCTTGCTATAGTGGACCTAATGTCCATTGACAGGCATGTTATGTTTTTTGTGTGGTGTTTTCTGCACATTTATATCAATATGAAAAGCAAATAAAATTTAAAAAAAGGTATACAGAATCTTTAGTTAATTTTTTTTACCCTCCAAAAACGAAGCAATTCTTGAGCTCAAAATTGTGTTGTTATTATTGATATCAATAATTCAAGTTTTCGTCTCCAAACTTAAATTGATGATTCGTTAAATTGTACATAAATGTATGTCTCCTTTAAGATTTTTTAAGTTTGTAAAATTGATTTATTGATCTTAAAAATCAATTTTTGCTATCTAAAATTCAATTACTGATAGCAAAATGTAATTTAATGAGATCTCCATTAATTTATTGATATCTAAATATATTTTGATATCAAAAATAAACATCAAATGTCAAAACGGCATTCCATAGATATCTAAAATTGATTTTTAGAGGATTTTTGATGGCAAAAATGAAATATTTGATAGCCAATCTCTGTTGTTTGCTCAATAATTTGATTTTCTTGTGAAGGATATCAAGAATTATTTTAGATAACAGTAATTCAGAATGTGGCTTTCTAAATTTATATTTTGAAATCTGCAAACGATATTTTATCAAAAATACTACTTTTTCAATCAAAATATCTGTCTGTTTTTATATCTAAAATTCAGAACCAAACATCTGTAAATAAAACAATAACTGATTCATTAATTATGTAGTTATTTTTGATATAACTCATTTTTATTTTCACAACTCGTTAAATTTTATGTGAATGTGTGCCTCCCTTAAATTTAAATTTGACTTCAAAAATAAAATTTTGCCATCTAAAATTCAATTATTGACAGCAAAATATACATTTATGTGAGCCACATGAATTTATTGATATCTTTAATTATATTTTCATATAAAAATGAGCATGAAATGTTAAAATGTCATTCCATAGTAAAATTTGGCCTCGAAAATTTAGTTATTGTAGCAAAAGCTAGCGAAGCATGGTGAACGATGAAACGAAGAGATGTAATACATTCGAATCAAAATCATTTAAAATTGAAAATCGATAATTCAAACAATATTGATACAAAATGATGTTTATTTCCTTGGGTACCTAAAACTTTCAGCAAATTTGAAAAGAAGGTCGTGCCTAAAATATATGTTATACCTAAAGAACGCATTAGGCTTAAGTTGTGCCGTGCACTAGTATAAACAGAACAGCTTTCAGTGAACCTATAGCATAAGGGTTGAAGGCAAAACATATGCAGTTAATTAACACTTGACAAGCCTTTGGCTTGCAAGAGTTATATGAAATTGTGCGAGCAAAATTCGTCCTTTTTTTTTTTCTTCTTGACACTTTTTCCGATTTTTTGTGTCTTCTTCTCTGACACTATGGGCCCTACGACCATGAAACTTGGGACTTATGAAGAGCTTGATCTGAACATGTGCATGTCACTTTTTATTTTTGTCTTTGATTTCGTTTTCTTTGTTAAATCGCCATGTGAAAAGAGTGTATTTTTTGCAAGTTAATGCGTAGCATTTAAGCCACATCACACACAGTTGCTCAGTGAGCTTTGTGCGAGCTCTCACTGTGTATGCTAGATCAGTCAATAAAACCTTAAGTCAACAGAAACTAAACACTACTCGGCTTATAAGACGTATTCAAGCTGTGTTGTTTGCAATATATTATTCAAGAAATAACCCATTGAAGCCAGTATTTTTGCGTTTTAAGTTTTGTCAAGTGTTTAACATTTCGCTAGCGGAATGAGCTTCTAGTTTTTTTTATTTATTTTGAGAATTAGGACTAAATTATCGAAAGATAAGTCATTTAGTGGAACAGGACAATTCCCCCAGACAATCCCCCCCAGTCAATTCACCCCGACAACCCCCCCCCCCCCCCCGTAGGACAATTCCCCCCGAGGACTATTCACCCCCCAATTCATTTTTATTTTTCTTATTTTCTCTTTTCTTTGTATTTTTTCTCTCTCTTTTTTTGTTGACTATTTGCGTGGAATTGCCCACAACATCAGGTTTTAAATGGCAGAAAAGACTTTCGTTCCAGACAGAAGAATCTTGCATTTTTGATTTTAAGGTATTTTACAAATAAAGAAATGACGATACCTGGTTGTTTTATTTTTATTTTGGCATTCAAAGTAAAATAAAAATAAAAATTAAGTGGGGGAATTGTCCTATCTGGGGAATCGTTCGGGTCGAATTTCCGCTGGAGTTGTCTGGGGGGACTTGTCCTAGACCCATTATTTAGTCTGGGATAGATCATCGTCATTAGCATGCTTATTATTATTATTATTGCTATTACTATTATATTAATATATTAATCTTTATGTTATTATTATTATTATTATTATTATTATTATTATTATTATTATTTGGGAGGGGGGTGGGTGATGGAGATGACCCAGCACAAGCCCGGGAGCGAAAGTCCTACAGGAGCGAACATAAGTGTAGGAACAGACATATAGCAATACAGTATTTTTTGTTTTGTTGGGGGGGGGGGGGGTAACACTTTTTTTCCTTGTCGGGGTGGCGGTTCCCGGATGGCACTTCTCCTGCTTCCAGCAATACCAGTGCTCGCAGGGAATCCGTATGTGACACCAACAAATCAAATACTATTACTAATTGCATACATGAATTACGGAAGCTGATAACGTGCAACAGTTAACATTAATCTTAAACTTTTTCACAGAAGAAAAAAAAACCGGGAAAGCGTCCCCTTTATCTGGCGATTCCTAAATGATTCACCCTAAAATACAGATATTCTGTAAAATAGAGAAGTTAAATGTCAGGTGGCCTGTGTTAGAAATCTTTGTAGAAAAATGCACATCGAAATGCTTTCTGGAAATGAGAGCGACGAAAAAAAATTAAGAGATTTTTGTCACCAAAGTAATTCAAAAATATAATTTTTGGCAAAATGATGTTAGATTCTCAATTCGGCACTGTCAGTATTTCATTTTTTGTTTATTTGTTTGTTTGTTTGTTTTTGGGGGGTTATTTTGGTCTGCATTAAGTTAAGCACGGGCTTCCTATAAGAAATATTTGCTTAAATTTTGAAAAGAAACAAGTCATGTTTCGCAAATTTCAAACCAGTCTATAGTTATTTTCTTGAAGCTAAGGGTCTCACTGATTTTGAAGCAGAAATTAGAATAGAGTGCACACCTACATCAGTAAATTGTACGCATTAGTGTGATTGTTTTGTCAACAAAATAGCTAAATGTACATAATGCTAAGATAGTGTATAAGAGGTCAAAGCCTTTGGTTAATTAGCGTATGTGTTATCAGGCGTGTCCAAAAAAAAATGGACTTTGAAACGTGAGACAATATAAGGCCGGTGTGGTCCACATTGAGTGCCAGTTTCTTTTTTTTAAAAAAGGGAATAATTATTCATTCAGTACTCCGCGTTCCTAAAGTGGGAGGTGGGGTAAGGGGTTGTTTCGGAACTGCACTCCACTTTTTAACAAAAAGGTGGATAAAAAAAATTGTACACGTACGCTTATCGGCGTGTAGAGATTTAGTTCTATAATTGCAGTAGCTGAGATGCAGTTTTTTTTAAAATTAAATTTCGCACCCATTTTTAAGCGTTGTTGTCCAACAGCCAACCTCTTCGGTGGTTCGGTCTGTTGTGTATAACACCTTTTTACTCTCCTTTTCAAAATATCCATCCGCTCTGTGTTTATACAAAGCAGAGGGATTTCTCAGAGCTCAACTGTTTTATAACAGCCATGTTTAAGGGATTAAATGTGTACGTGACTAGCACCATCCCACCCACCCACACCACTTCCTGTCCCAGACACTGATATGCCCAAGCATGAAATTTGTGGGGATGAAAATCATCTTAAGTGTTCTATTCAAAGAAATTCATCGCCCTAGAGATAATTGGCAAAGCACACACACACACACGTGCGGTTGATTATGTTGAAACACACAAAACACTGATGAAATTCATTGAAGTCTTAATTGTTCTACTAAAAAATAGCGGATATTAACTTCAAAATCGAACCACTCAGTAGATGTATTGTAACATCGCAGAACACTTTGCCATGTAAGCAAATGCCGATCAATATGGAATGTCGTTTTCACATTTATTAGGGAATTATTGATATCAAGAAGATCTCAAAAAATTGATTTTTTAATCTCAAGAATTAATTTTTGGTCTCAATAAATCCATTTTGATTTCAAGAATTCATTTTTGCTATCTGTAATTGTGTTTTTGATATCTCTAAATGTATTCTTGATATCAAAAAATAATTTTTAATATCAATAAATATTTAGAGATATCACAAAATATTTATTGATCTTTATGGTTTAATGGTTTAATGATATCTAAAAATTTTTTTAGATCAAAAATTCAATTCTTGATAGCAAAAATGAAATATTTGAGAGCAAAATATCAATTTTGAGCTCAGTAATTCATTTTCTTTATATTGATATCAAAAATTTATTTCACGTATCATTATTTCAGACTGATACAGTTTAAATTTGTATTTTGAAATCTGCAAACGGTTTTTTATCTAAAAAATTGATTTTTGATATCAAAATATCAGTCTATTTTTAGTAGGGTATAAACGAGAGTTCTACTGCACTTTGTGACGTCATACCGTCTGGAAGTGACGTCATCATGTCTGGAAGTGACGTCATCATGTCTGGAAGTGACGTCATCATGTCTGGACCGGAAGTGACGTCATCATGTCTGGACCGGAAGTGACGTCATCATGTCTGGACCGGAAGTGACGTCATCATGTCTGGACCGGAAGTGACGTCATCATGTCTGGACCGGAAGTCATGATAAGCGTTAGGATAGGCGCGACCATCTGTGACGTCATCATGACGTCATACTGAGATGATGCTGTCTGGAGCGAAAGTGGTTTGGCCGAGTCAATCAACATGAAGCCAACGCACTCCACCTGTCAATCAGTGTAACCATGGCAACAGAGCCTAAAAAGGTCGACAACCCCCCCCCCCCTCGAAATTGTGATTTTTGCAGATTTATCCGTTTCAGACGATTCTGAACATTTTTCATTTTTTCGACCCCCCCCCGCCCCCCCTCGAAATTGTGATTTTTGCATATTTATCCGTTTCAGACGATTCTGAACATTTTTCATTTTTTCGACCCCCCCCCCCCCTCGAAATTGTGATTTTTGCATATTTATCCGTTTCAGACGATTCTGAACATTTTTCATTTTTTCGACCCCCCCCCCCCCTCGAAATTGTGATTTTTGCATATTTATCCGTTTCAGACGATTCTGAACATTTTTCATTTTTTCGACCCCCCCCCCCTCGAAATTGTGATTTTTGCATATTTATCCGTTTCAGACGATTCTGAACATTTTTCATTTTTTCGACCCCCCCCCCTCGAAATTGTGATTTTTGCATATTTATCCGTTTCAGACGATTCTGAACATTTTTCATTTTTTCGACCCCCCCCCCCCCCTAGGCGAGCAACATTCTGTCAAGTCAGCTTCAGTTCCATCAGAGGGGTATATAAGGGATGAGCATACAGCAGTGACAGTCATTTCGGTGAGTGGAGCAAGGAAGTACAAGTTGTAGAACTACAATTGGATCACATCAGATCAAGGGATGGCATCCAGTGACAACTATTTCGGTAAGTGTTTATTGAAACTTTATAAATAAAAAGTGAACTTTGTAAACAAACTTTAGTTATTTGCATAATTGAAACTTTGTAAACAAACTGTGTAAACAAACTTTATAAACACACTTTATAAATAAACTTTGTAAACAAACTTTGTAAACAAACTTTGTAAACAAACTTTGTAAACAAACTTTGTAAACAAACTTTGTAAACAAACTTTGTAAATAAACTTTATAAACAAAATTTGTAAACAAACTTTGTAAACAAACTTTGTAAACAAACTTTATAAATAAAATTTGTAAACAAACTTTATAAACAAACTTTATAAACAAAATTTGTAAACAAACTTTGTAAACAAACTTTGGTTATTTGCTTAATTGAAACTTTGTAAAACAATACCTTTCGTTATACTTGGTCGATTTATATGAAAATTTCACCATTTGATTCAGTTTTATGTAAAGTTTTGTTATAAAGTAGTCATAGGCTATTTGCGCAGCTGGCTGTATGCATTTTTACCGCCATTACAGTGCTTCTTCGCGGATGAATACCATTTGGCAGACCATTTAACTTCACCGTCAGTTAACTTCACCGCTAGATGTCTCTGCTGTGTAGCAGTGCAGCTGTACAACTCGACAACTGTAAGTGAGACATTCATATACACAAGTAAAATTCTGCTGAGTCAGCAATTTTTTAACAAAGTTACACACCATATTTTGATTACATGGAAGTAGTATAAAAGCATGAGTGAAACATGTCAACTAGTCAACTAGTAATACATTCTGTCAACAAGTCAACAAGTGGATATTGTGTGACGAGAAAAGACTTGACAATGTCGGCCTTACTTTTTCACAGATGTATGACTATGGATGACGTCTTCAAAGTGAATTATGCTGACTATGTGTTTTCAAAGCTTCCTGCTTTTGAATCGGATTGGATGCTGTAAGTGAAGAACTTACATCAGCATTGGGAAGCTGTTGGAAAGACCATTCCAAGAGATCGTTTCATCCGCTCGTTTCTACGTGAATGTGAAGATCTACATTTACCGTTAACTTATGACATTGATTTAGCATTTATCAACGTGAATACAATTTGGGCAGTTGAGCTCATGTTAGATGTGGCTGCAAGAATCATTTTACATTATGATGATGATGTTCCATTGAAGACGAATGTATCAGACCTTGTCCGATTCAACCATGGACGAGTTGAAGTGAATTCAAAACTTTGCAAGTTCTTTGAAAAGAAAGCTGACTCAGCAAACAGTTGGGTATAAAAGGGAGTGAACTCAGCAGAGTGAAGTCATTTCTCAGCAGACAGTTGGAGGGAGTGGATCATCAGTACATTGTAGCAGCCATGGAGAACAAGACAAGCAACGCAACGCAGCGCAGCAGCAGCTTTAAAATTAGTGCTAACTTAACCATTACTGTGGAGCATGGAGAATATGGGCCATTTCTACGCATCACACGTGGAGAGAGATGGTGTGCTTATTCACCATCTTTGTGGAAGATTGTATGCCAAAGCTTGAAAAATTTACGTGACATTGGCTTCAAACTGTACTTAACGCAAACGAAGTGGCTTGAAGTCATTTCATACTTGGATATGCGCTATGTGAGTTTTGTGCGCACGTCACGGTTTGAAGGGAAAGAATACACACATCACATCAACATGAATGATGGTGAATGGGAGACACTGCTTCAGGAGATGGACAACATCAACTCAGCCCTATCACCATGTGAGGAATGTCATGACAAGAAAACGATCATCAAGCTGCAAAAGGATGGTCGGATGAAGTTGTCAAAGCTATCCAAGAAAAGGCTGGCTGAAGTTCAGTTGGAGAACATGAACGTACAAAATCAACTTGGACTTACCTGTGACTATTGCGGTGCTTGTGGATATGTGGAGGATTATCATTGCCACTGCCACAAGTATAATTGCAAGTTGTGTGAACCAAGCAACTTCTGCGGCAAGTGTGGAGTACTTAAAGTCAGTGAAGCAAAGTAAAAGCCCACAAGACACACTGAAACAAGATGGACGCATGTTTTAAAAATGCTTATATTGACTTGATGATTGCTAAACTTGCTTGCTGTGGCACTCCAGACTATCAACTTTATCATTTGGATGCTTTTTGGGATGTTGTACATCATAGTCTTGATGTGATTGAACTGCATTCAAGATTTCTTGGAGAATGTCATAAAACTGGAATAGAAGAAGATCCTGACTTTGACTTTGATGCTGCACTTTATTCTGCTCGCACTGATGTGGAAGTATATTTCACCGTGGTTGATCATTTGAGAGATTGTTGTAAAGAAGAAGAGGAAACCGAGCAGCTTTATCAGGTAAGTTATATAAAACCTTTTTTAAACATGTTTATGACAACATAGTGAATTGTTTCTCAAAGACATAACAATGTTTTTCTTACTAGCAAATTTAGTTTTATGTGAGTGGTTTCAACGTAAACAAAGAAAGAATATGATAGAAGAGGCAGCAAATATATTAAAAGATATTTTATTACAGGAAGAAACCGACATGTCAGAATAAAGAAGCAAAGTCAACATGGAGAATCTTGTACTATTCAGCGGTCATAAGGACGTTCTTTCAAATATGTTTCCAACACGACTTGAAAAGTATGGACATGTGTTCAACTCAAGTGAAGCTTTGTATCAATATGAGAAAGCAGTGTTTCATCACCGTCCAGATATTGCTTCAGCCATTGCTTCATGTAGAAATGGATATGAAGCAAAACGTATTGCTAAAGTGATAAAGCCATGTCCTTTATGGCATACAGTGAAGAGAAGCAAAATGCAAGATGTTTTACAAGTCAAACTGGATCAGTGTGTATTGTTTCGCAACAAGTTGAAAGAATGTAAAGACAAAACTTTAGTTGAAGCAACGTATGATCATTGGTGGGGAGCTGGTGTGAAACAAGTGTCATCTGGATATCCTGGTCAGAATATCATGGGAAAGTTGTTAGAACTGTTGTGTGAGGGTTAGAGACTTTTTCATTTGCTTGCCAACCGTCATGGTGTGCAGACGTGTGAACATGTAAATTTGAAGTATGTTTAACTTGTGTTGCATTGATTCAAGACTGCACAATGGCGGACATGACACTGAGACAATATATTGTGCAAAAAGCTTATTGTGAAGAAATGTTATCCGCTGTAAAAAAGTTTGCCTATTTAGTCTGTCCTGCTTGTCAACATGAAGAGTGTCAAGAACATACTTGTCATTTTGCATCTGTTTATACATATTGGAATGAAGCTAAATATTACATGCATTTAGATAAAGTGTTAGAGAATGCAAATCAACGTTGTGAGAAATATGGTGTAGATGCTATTACATTGGATGAACTCAGTCATTGGTTAGTGTTCATTGAAGACCAATGGTCTCCAGTGATTCATACCATTGTATCTATACTTGATTTGTAAAAAACTTGTTAGTTAAGTTATAAATGCATGTTAGTTAAGTGATGTTGGTTGAGTTATAAAATAAAAGCTGTTCTGTTGAGAAGGTGGTTTTCATTCGGTGTGACCATGTCGACGTGGAAAGACTACTTGACTGATATTTACTTCAAACCTGGACAGCCTGGAGCATTTGCTGGTCCTTACAAACTGTATCACATCTTACGAAAACATAATCAACCAGTCACACAGTCACAAGTGAAGAAATGGTTGCAGGATCAAGATGCTTTTAGTTTACTCCAACCTGTCAAATACAGGTTCAAAAGACAACGTGTCATTACACGTGGTATTGATGATATGTGGGATATTGATTTGGCTGATATGGGAAACATAGCTCCCTATAATGATGACATACGCTTTTTACTCATTGTCATTGATGTGTTTTCCAAATATGTCTGGGTACAGCCAATACCTAATAAATCACATACCAGCGTCATACAAGCTTTCCAAAAGATTTTTCATGACACACGACGAAGACCGCGAACTCTAAGGTCTGATAAAGGAACAGAATTTAAAAACAGATGGGTAAAAGCATTTTTGAAGAAAGAAGGCATTCATGCTTATACCACAAAGAATGAAACCAAAGCCAACTTTGCTGAAAGAGTCATTCGTACTCTGAAGGGAATGATGTATCGGTATTTTCTACATAATCAAACTTACCGTTATTTAGACATTCTTCCAGACTTGGTGTACAATTACAACCATAGACCTCATGGTTCTCTTCCTAATAAATATGCTCCAGCCGAGATTCGTAAAGACAACGAATCAAAAGTGTGGAAGTATATGTATGTCGACAAACTGAAATTGAAACCGAAGAAGAAGAAGAAGTACAAATTTAACATTGGTGATCATGTTCGCATTTCTCACATTAAATATGTGTTTCAACGGGATTATCACATCAAATGGACGCAAGAAGTCTTCATTGTCACACATCGTTGTAAGAAGCAAGGAATACATTTATATCGTGTGAAAGACTTTTTAGACGAAGATATTGATGGTCATTTCTATGAAGAAGAACTGCAGAAAGTGACCAAAGATATTGAATCTATTTATAGAATTGAAAAAGTCTTGAAAACACGTAAAAGACGAGGAGGAGGTGTGAAAGAATTATTTGTCAAGTGGTTAGGTTGGCCAAACAAGTTTAACAGTTGGGTGAAAGAAACAGACATTCAACAATGAAGCATCCATTTACATGTTTAGTCTCTGGACCTACAGGCAGTGGCAAAACGTCTCTGGTGAAGGAAATTCTAGAACAAAAGTTGATTAAACCCTCTCCAAAAAGCATTTTATGGCTCTATGCAGCAGATCAGCCTTTGTACAAGGGAATGAAAGGCGTGGAATTTTACCAAGGCATTCCAGATGACATTGAAGAGCGTTTTAACCCGAAGAAACCAAACTTACTTATCATTGATGACTTAATGACGAAATGCCATAGTGATGAGCGTATGACACGTCTCTTTAGTGTCGGCAGCAGTCATCAAAATCTAAGCATTATTTTTATTGTGCATAATTTATTCCATCATGGGAAAGAGATGCGAAATATTAGTTTGAATACACATTATATCATTCTGTTTAAAAATCCGAGAGACAGTCAGCAAATTAGTACATTGGCGCGGCAAATGTATCCTGGAAGATCTCAATTTCTCATAGAAGCCTATCAAGATGCTACCAGCAAACCTCATGGTTATTTATTCATTGATTTAAAACCAAAGACAAATGATCAACTACGTATTCGTACAGGCATTTTACCAAAAGATACACATTATGTATATATTGATAAAGCAGTGTATGAACAAGAACCAAGTCATTTGACCATTCGCAGTCAAGATGTCTAAACGTATTCGAGCGAACCAGCCGTTTCTTCATTTGCTTGCACGCAGTGGGCCTAAACGACGTAAATCCTTGCTACAGCAAGCTACAAAGGAGGAATTAACAAGCTTGTTTGAAATTTGTTTGAATATATTGCAAGGACATTTACCCTTAAGCTCAAAACGGTTTAAGGAATTTAAACGTGAACGTCATACGCTTCGTACTCTAGCAGATAAGAAGATATCCCTTCGACGAAAAAAGAAGTTGATTAATCAGAAAGGAGGATTCATTGGAGTTATTGCTAGATTGGCATTGCCCTTGTTAGCCAAACTACTGCTAAAATGAAACATACGATGAAAATGGTCCTCATTCCTGAATATGAATATAAAATGTTGCTAGAAAAGAAAAATGATATCAAAACGAAAGTGAATAAACTTTTACGTGGGAAGCGAACGCGTGAAAAGGTTATTGAAATGTCTCAACTTCTTGGCCGTCATTTACGAACAAGTCAGTCTAGGCAGCAAAAGCCCTCATCATCATCACCACCTGAAAAGCCAGAAAAGTTATTTTTAAGTCATTTTCAACCTATCTATCATGGAAAAGTAACACAACTTTTAGCAGAACTGAAGAAATATGGTACGACATGGTCAGAGAAGAATGAACTTGTGTTGAAAACGGGCGATATTATAGCAAATTCCAACATGGTTGATTTGATGAAAGAAGCATTGGTGGCGACAAGAAGAAAAGAACGAGTCAAACCACCACATGGCTGGCATCCGTTTATCCAGGAAATTGTTGATGCTAATATTCCAAAAACAATGTTTAGTAAAAAGACCACTCGTGACGACATTACAACAGAAATGAAACAACGTCAACAAAGACGGTTTCCTGAAGGATGGGAAAATTTTTAACATGGCTGAAAGAGCTATGTTGTTGTTGTGAGGAAGAGAAACCAACTATTCCTGTAAAGATCAGATGTACAAGCGCGTGTTGTGAAGGAGAAATAAAAGACCATGTGAATGAGGATGAGATTTGGCATACTTGGTTGAATGACGCGCGCTATCGTGAAGTATATAGACAACGTCAACGCACCTATACCATTTAGTTCCCATCATGGAGTCGACAAGCTTTTACATCACTTTGCCTAGCAATGCGAGTATGACCTATTATCCCAACAACAAGGCTTCGAATTATCAAATTCGTATGCCTCGAACCATTTATCTGAATGGAAGATATGAAGTGGCTTTAGCTGAAATTCAATATCCACATACATGGACAACGATGAGACAGGGCATGGACTACTCTATTCAGTATCGACAACACCTATTCGATGATCCTATTCTTAGCACTCTCAATATTCCTTATGGGTACTATAGAACCATACAAGAACTATGTCAGGCAGTCAATGAAGAAGCGACTAATGCTTTGAAACTTACAGAAGCTATTCGAATAAAGTATGATAAGATTAGACGACGTGTGTTTCTATTTCTCGATTATGGTTATGAAGTGTCCTTTTCCGCTGGATTAGCTGAGATTTTAGGATTTATCCCAGATCAATGGTATACTGAAACATGTACAGCTGACCATAAAGCGGATGTGAAACAGGGGTTTTATACACTGTATGTGTATTGTAGCATTTGTGAACCACAAGTTGTTGGTGATTATTATGTTCCGTTACTACGTTCTGTTGGCATACAAGGTCATGATGGAGATATTATCATGAAAACGTATGGCGAACCGCATTATGTTCCTGTAAACACATCCAAATTTGACATGATAGAAATGAATATTAAGGACGACACAGGCCATAATGTTCCATTTCAAACTGGAAAGGTGATCTGTAAACTTCATTTTCGACCAAAAGCAATATGAAAGCTTATACACACGATCCGTCTGCATATCGCAACCATTTTCTTCGTCAAGTGGGCGGGGAATTACCAGGATTCAAAGGAGCGCGAATCCAATATGGTGATGGTATTGGTTCAATACTGGGATCATTGGCTCGCAAAGCTATTCCACTACTTAAGGCTGGGGCTAAGATCGTTGCGCCACATCTTAAGAAGGCTGCAAAGAATGTCGCGAAAGATGTGACGGGCCGAGTAGCACAGCGTGTGTTTGGTGGTGGTGATGTACATAAAAAGAGAGTGCAACCGACGAAACGTGCCAGAAGACGAAAAACAGCCAGACGGATAACATCAAAATATCGCAAAGATATCTTTTGAAATCATGTCTCTCATTCATAACCATTCGTGTGAATGTAGTCTTTCTCCATTGGAATGGTTTCACGTACCACCAACGCAAACTGCTGTAGAGAAAAGTTATAATGTTGACTATCAACCACTTACAAGCATTAGAGAAGGCGCTCCAATAGAATTCTACATTCCTGCGAGTACAGAAGAATATCTAGATTTAAAGAACAGCAAACTTCATATTGTATGTCGCATTCTAAAGGCTGATGGAACAGCGTGTGGCGCAGATGATAATGTCTCTTGCATCAATGATGTGTTTAATGGGTTATGGTCTAATATTGAATTGTTTCTGAATGATCGTTTGGTTTCGCATAGCAATAATACTCATGGTTATACCAGCATTATCTCTCATCTCATCCATGATTCGGAAGAAAGTCTACATTCTGAGCGCTCTATGCGTCTCATGTACAAGGATACTGCTGGGTCAATGAATAGTCATGAGGTGAAAAGGCCTAATCATGAACAATATGTATCCGGGTTTCATGTCAATGCTGACGGCGGTGACTTGGCTGAGCAAGGCAATAATGGCTTACATCATCGTTATTTACATACTCGTCTTAGCCGTGATGTTATGCTTACTGGTGGTTTAAGGATAGATTTGTTTGAGCAGGATCGTTATCTTCCGAATGGCATCAGTTTGAAATTACGTTTCCATAGACAAAAAGATGACTATGTATTGATGGCTGCAGATAATACCTATAAGGTAGAAGTGAAAGAGGCATTTTTAACCATTCGCAAAGTGAGGGTGAGTCCAGGTATTCAGTTAGGACATACAGATGCATTGATGAAAAGTCCTGCCAAGATCATCATCACTAGAAAAGAATGTAAAGTCTTGGCCATTCCAGCAGGATTTCAGTCTTTTGTGAAAGATAACATCTTTTTGGGTCAATTACCAAATCGTATTGTCATTGGTCTGGTTCATAATGAAGCTTTTGGTGGATCAGTATTGAGGAATCCATACAATTTTGATCATTTTAATCTGGACTATATGCAACTGTACACGGATGGTGAACCAGTTCTATCCAAACCTCTCAAGCTTGACATTACACAGAACAAATACCTGAACGCTTTTGAAACGCTTTACAAATCGTTTGATCGGTTGAATGGTGAGAAAAGTTCCATTATAAAACGGGAAGATTGGCCTAGAGGTTATGCTTTATTTTCGTTTGACTTAACACCGGATTATGATGGTGATGATCATTTCCCCCTGATCAAGCATGGGAATTTGCGGCTAGAAATGAACTTTGCTAGGGCTTTGCAACCTACAATCAATGTCATTGTCTATGCTGAATTTGACAACATTATTGAGATCAGTGCCAATCGCAGCATCCAATTCGACTACCAGTCATGAACACGAAGCAGATTGATGCCATATTGAGTCATGATGTCATGACCAAAGACTTGTTTCAAGGCGTGTTTGCCATGGACCAGTTACCGTCTTTACAACGCGGCGCCTATGTGATCAACACAGACGATCAAGATGAACCAGGAGAACATTGGGTGGCAGTGTATTATGATAAAGACCCTGTGGAATATTTTGACTCTTATGGACTGTTCCCTCTCGATGATCGTTTAGACATGTTTTTAAGAAATGACTATATGTATAATTCTATCTCATTACAAACGCCAATATCATCGTCATGTGGTTTTTATTGTGTATATTATATATTGCATAGAGCTCGAGGTCAGAGTATGTTTGATATTGTGAATATATTAAAAAGAAAGGATGGTGATTTTATTGTAAAGGATTTTGTATATAGACATTATAAACCATTGTTTTATTAATGTTGTTTTATTAATGTTGTTGTTTTTATTAATGTTGTTGTTTTATTAATGTTGTTATATTAGTAGTTAAGTTGTTGTTGTTATATTAGTTAAGTTGTTGTTGTTGTTATATTAGTTAAGTTGTTGTTGTTAAATAAAACAAACCAAGTTTTCAAACAACTGTCTTGTTTATTGTGTTGTACATACGTTTATTTACAAATTCTTAACTACAAACACTATTTACAAAGTTTACAAACACTATTTACAAAGTTTACAAACACTATTTACAAACTCTTAACTACAAACGCTATTTACACTATTTACAAATTCTTAACTACAAATTCTATTTACACTATTTACAAACTTTTATTTACACTATTTACACTATTTACAAAATTCTTAACTACAAACTCTTAACTACAAAGTCTATTTACACTATTTACAAACTTTTTATTTACAAACACATTCATTTTTCAATACATTCATCAATGAATACCATTCATTAGAATCTAAATTGATATAGGTATCATAGACATTACATCCATGTTTGTAAATGCTATGAAAGCTCACATAACACACATCACCAAACTTTATCACTTTAACAGTTACATGTTCAGACAGTTTCAGTTCATATCCTTCTTCATTTATGTCCATCACACGCATAGGTTGTGTCAGCTCAATGGATTTGGTACCTCGTGTAAGCCATATTTCTGTTTCTTTGAATTCAAGCGTTAGGTTCTTTCCAATCCAATGCTTGTAACAACGCGTTCCATTCCACTGTGTTGAGGGTGATGTAATCATAGTTTTCTGTAAGCTCGTCATATTGGCGAAATTGTATAAACACGTCTAAGCAGTTCTCAGTCACACGCACTTCTAATTCATTTGAGACTGTCAGGAGAAAGCCAGGTATCCTGAACTTCTCTAGATGGTCTTTCAACACGGATTGGTCATCAAGTGATAGGACGAGATACTGTCCAAAATGTCTTAGCACAATGTCATCATATTCGTTTCTCAGATATGAGAACCCATGCGTAATTGGTTTATATTCCGTTAAAAAGTCTTCCATCTCGTTCAACAGTCAGATGAACTATGAGCTGTCTCCTTGTCTGCAAAGACGTTTTTTTTATGCTCGCAAGATGGCGAAGAGTGGATGTTGTATCGCTTCTAGGAATCGTAAGACTGCGCGCCAGTTCTTGATATCAAAGATGATCAAATCTGTATATGGTGTATCTGGTACAACTCCCTTATAATCCTTTGGATAATCCTGTAAAAGATTTCTACAGATTTCTACACGTATGTTAGAATCATATTCAGCTACCGTCACTTCCACTTTATTTTCAAGTCTACGTTTAAACCCAGCTTCAAGTGGTATGTTTTTAAAGTCTTTCCACACTTCAGGTTTAAACCGATGATAACTTGTCTTAGAATCTAGTATCACTTCATTCCTCTCATTGACAGTAAGGTAAACACCACCGTTCAGCATGAGTGCATTCATGATTGTTACCTTGTTATGACTTGTCGTCTTGTCTGCGAAGCCTTTTATCCACTTCTTTCACCTGCTTCTTCATCATTTTCCATTCAGGTATTGTCAGCAAAATTCCCTTTTTCGTTGGACGGTTTTTTCCAGTCCCCTCATCTCTGAGGTATTTGCGAATGTTCACCACACCTTCATTACTTTGTTTCATAATCTTGATATACTTTCCATTGCCTAGAGAAAGCATTCCATCCCACGACTGTGGTGTTGGTACCGTCGTCTCCACTTTTAATTTCTTAATGGTAGTATCAGGATGTTTCACTTTCATGTCTTTGACTGTATCAGCAAGAGTATCCATATCCGTTGGTGCAGATCTTTTCCGATTCATGTTGACGCTTCAGTGTTCACACCACAACTAACTCTCAAGTTGAAGTGTCTCCCCCTTATATACTGTAATGCCCATGCGCCAAAGTGGAATAGCCATCACTCATCACATATCGCTTGTCATCAAAGGGAGAGAGAGCCACTTTCCTCAACTTCTCCGAGAAGATCTGGTGGTCATGACTTCGAATGATGTGTCCTGTAGTCATCGTTTGCGTTTGGTTGAACAAACTGTCTCTATACTGCTGATGTTTCATCCGTCTTTGACACGCGCGAGTGATGCCTTTGGCCGTACGTTTTTCTTTCCCACCATACATCATACTATACATTTTCGGCCGAAGTCCAACAAACTCTTCAATGGGAATGCCCGCCGTCTCATCTTTCATTTTCCCAAGCACTTTCTTGTTCACGTTGGAATGTAGGAAATGATCTGGCGGATAGTCACTTGTGTCGAACAAGTCAGCATCTTCCTGCATGTCTTTGTATATATCTTCCGTTTCTATGTCATAACATAGACTGTCGGTGTCGCTGAACAAGAGTTTGGCGTTGGGATACTTGGTCATGATGTAGTTGTAATGAAAGTGGAACATGAGCACCTTGCTGAGGTCGAGAATGGTGAACCCAACTTGAATGGGTTTATCCAGAAGCAGATCCACTTTGCGTAAATGTACCGCGGTCAAATCTTCGTTGAAAATTCTAAATTTGTGGAAGGAAGGTTTGGCTACAAGTTTCTTGAACCGCTTTTCCTGGTGAACAAGTTCCACATTCATGCGCTTTCTTACATTTTCCATGGTTTTGCCAAACACAGAGTTGTTCATCAGTTTGAAAAAGTCTTTCTCAAACGGGTTCTTGGCCAACTTTCTCTTTTCCGTGTTCAAGGAGATGTATTTTGCCAACCATTTGCTCTGTGCAAACATGATGGCACGGTGCACCTTCGTGACTTTCAATCCCAGTGAGACATATTGCTGTAAATTTCTATAATGAAGCACATATTTCTTCTTGTCACACAAGTTGGGAATGAGCTTTTCACTAGGTTTGCCTTTCATGTTTAGATCTTTCCGTAGCTTCTGACTATGTTTTGACAATTCTCCCACTTTCACACATTTCCGTTCTGGAGCCACTGGATAGTGATTATGATGATCATGGATTGAATATGGGTATTCCAAATCCACTTCTAAAATGTATCCAATCTCGTCATCTTCATCCACATCCATAAAGTCAATGGATTCTGGCTCGCTCACCCACATAAATCCACTTTCCGGCATGCTTTGCGACATAGCCCAGCCATACAAGTTGTTTGCATCCAGGTAAGTCAAGTAGTTGGTTGGTTTCAAGGGATCGTAATCTGCTACGTAGGGGTTATTTGCTTTCGCATACTTGTGTGTGATGACAGATATTCCTCCACGTAAACCTTGTTCAACCATTTGGTACATGTCAATGTCGTTGATCAATTCCAATTTCACCTTTGTCGCTTTCAACATGGCATCCCACGACAGTCCTGGCGCTGTATAGTAGTGAGCAGGATCCAATTCATACGTGTTGAGACATACGTGACGAAAGTTTTCAAACACGTCAGCTAGCAGCAACACATCTGATTTCAGGTACAAGTCATGGTATTCGCCAAATGTAGTACAGTGGAATGTCTCCCACACCTTCTGCGCATGCGCATAATCCTCATCGCTAATGTCTTCTTCACTGAGTAGACTGTAAAACTTGTCCTTGGACGGCAGTTGTGTTTCAGCAAACTTGGATGGCTCATCCACGTAATCATAAGGGTACACTCCCTTTCTCAACAGTAACTCTTGTTGGTCGCTATCGTGAATGTGTGACGTCATGTGATAAAAGTTGTCTTTCCCTTCTGCTGCCAGGTTGGAGACCAACTTCTGTAGAGAAGTACTCATGAACTGAAAGCTGTCTGTAAATTTCAGATTGCTCATGGTGAATGCAATATATTTCTCAACGGTGTTGGGAATGACTGTAATCCTTTCGTTTTTGAACTTTCCAATTTCTTCCATGATCAAATGGCTGTCATAGCCTCGTAAATTGTGGAAAAACACAGGAATGATGAAAGAATCTTCAACATCCTGCTGATCTTTTCGAAATCGAAATTGTAAATTGCATTCATTATGTGCAGCTCCGCGGTATTTGCCATTGATATGATCATGATCTCTCACACGATCTGCTCCTAGAGGCTTATGACAAATGTAGCAATCTGTGGCGTTCTTATAATGCTCTTCATCTTCATGAGTCATGACCATTTTCTTTGGCTGTAGCAAGCCATGCACAATACGATCACGTTCATATACCATATGGTCTAAAAAGACTTTCACAGCATTATCGCCTCGATATACGACTGGAGCACGTGTATCATACTGGCTGACAACCACGTAGGCAAAGCTGTTTGGACGATGATGTTGATACTTGTCTCCTTCATGCTTTTTCGTGAAGCATTCAAAGTCTGCATAAATGACAAACGGCGCTCGCTGTTGTTTGGCTACATTCTTGAACTTGATGAAAGGTTCCTTGGGGAATGATAAACGTTGTGCGCCATGCTTGCCACACACTTCACGATGCTTGTCTAACAGATCTTGTCGCATAAACCCATGAAGACAGTTGAAACAATAAAAAGCTACACCATTATGCTTTGATCGATAAGCCATCAGTCTGCTGAAATTCTTGATGAGGCAGTAATGTCTTGTCTTGTCATTGCTAATCAAAAGCAAGTTGATTTCTCTCGCACTGGTGTTTCGACTGAGTTGTATGGGAACAACGACATCATGTTCATATCCAAACACGTTAATGGACACATCATTCTCCTTTTCAAACTTTGGAATGTCTGTAATCGGTGTTGGAAATGTCATGCCTTCCACCTTCAATTCGTTCTCAAATGCTTTGTATTGATGTACACGCTCTGGGTTTACATTTGTTGAAGGGTAAAGGTGAGCCAATACAGACCATAAGAAACATTTGTTGTCTTTATTCTGAATGTTTAACACCGCCTTTGTACTCTTTACTTTCTTCGGTAGTGGGATAAAACTGCTTGCTTCCAGAGGCGCTGACGTAGCTGTATGTACTTCAATGAATAATATGTTATCCAACACCCAGCCAGAGCCTTGTCGCTCATGTTCATCAAACCTGGTAAACAATTCTTTATAGGCTTCTGGCAAGTCCTTCTCAATATCTGTTGGATTGTATGCTGCATACGTTGGACTACTGATGAAGGCATTATCCACTTGTTCTACCATCACACCTTCAACATTTGGTGTCATTTTCTTGAAGCGTGCATGTACCACAATGTACCATTTCATGCCACGGTTTAACGTCTCTAGCAAATGTCTCTTGATTCTATTCTCTTGTTGTCGCATTTCGAGTAGCAAATCCGATCCATCTTCAGGCTCAAACCGTCTTTCCTGTGCGTTTTCACCAAGACTCACTCTTCTCCCTCTCCCTACTTGCACTGTCTCTTTCTTTCTTTGTTCTTCATGAGACACATTTTCCATCTCAGCACATGCATGTGTCTCAAATGCATCCAAAGATGAAAATATCTTGACGCATTTACAGCAGAGGACTGGATCAGGTCTGTCAACACCATCTTGTACGGTTTTTCGTCTCTTGGCTTCAATCTGCTCAACAAGCTCTTCATGAGCACGTTTCATCCTAGCTGGTTTGCATGTATGTGTCACGAACACTTCCAGAGATGGAAATGTCACATCACAATCATGACAGTAGACTGGTGCCATCGTTGTTGCTTCTTCAACTGCTGGAACTGAAATGAAGTAAAATATACGTTTCACTCTTCCTTTTATACCACTTCAATGGTGTGTTGACTCAGCAGAATGTATCACTAGTTGACTAGTTGACATGTTTCACTCATACTTTTATGCTACTTCCATGTAATCAAAATATGGTGTGTAACTTTTCAAACTTGTTCCAAAATGTTAAAATTGCTGACTCAGCAGAATTTTACTTGTGTATATGAATGTCTTACTTACAGTTATGAAGTTGTACAGCTGCACTGCTGCACAGCAGAGACATCTAGCGGTGAAGTTAAATGGTCTGTCAAATGGTATTCATCCGCCAAATGGTATTCATCCGCCAACTAGACCTGAAATGTGATAAAATGTATTCTCTCTCTCACACACACAGACAGACATGTATTGCTTCATTTCATAATATAGGATGGCCCTTAAAAGGGCCTGAAATATTTTAGTATATCAGCAAGTTGGATTCCTGCAGCGGCATTTGTACTTGTAGTACTCCTGCATCGTAAATGGTCTTCCCGCGCACTTGAACGGATGGCTGTCGCAATAGCTCTTCAGCTTCAGAGTCATACCACACCACCAGCAGTCATTACATATTGGTCCTGGCCCAGGTAGCGTCGTCGCAAACTTGTACCAGAGCAGACCACCGCAGGTTTTACAGCAAAAGCGCTGTGGTGCGTTGTGGTGCACCGGGCAGTTGTGTGACTGTCCTTCATATTCCAACCTCACGCAGCACTTGTAGCATTGTATGGTCACTTTCTTAGTAGCTGATGTGTTGTCCATCAGGGGGGGGGGGGGTCGGTACATAGTATGTCCCTGGGGGGGGGGGGGGGGTCGTGGCTTTTTAGGGTCTGTTGCCATGGTTACACTGATTGACAGGTGGAGTGCGTTGGCTTCATGTTGATTGACTCGGCCAAACCACTTTCGCTCCAGACAGCATCATCTCAGTATGACGTCATGATGACGTCACAGATGGTCGCGCCTATCCTAACGCTTATCATGACTTCCGGTCCAGACATGATGACGTCACTTCCGGTCCAGACATGATGACGTCACTTCCGGTCCAGACATGATGACGTCACTTCCGGTCCAGACATGATGACGTCACTTCCGGTCCAGACATGATGACGTCACTTCCAGACATGATGACGTCACTTCCAGACATGATGACGTCACTTCCAGACGGTATGACGTCACAAAGTGCAGTAGAACTCTCGTTTATACCCTACTATTTTTTAAATAAAAAATTCAGAAACACACATATGTAAATAAATAATGACTGTCCTGGGATACAGAATCTTTATTTTATTTTTGTTACTGTAAAAAAAGAAGAAGCAATTCTTGAGATTAAAAACTGTGTTGTTATTTTTGATCTCAAGAATTCAAATTTTCATCTCCAAAATTTAACTGACGATTCGTTATATTTTATGTAAATGTGTATCTCCCTTAATTTTTTAAGTTTGTAAAATTGATTTTTTGATCTCAAAAATAAATTTTTGTCATCTAAAATTCAATTATTGATAGCAAAATATAAATTAATGATATCTACATTGATTTATTGATATCTTTAAATATATTTTGATATCAAAAATAAGCATTAAATGTTACAAAGGCATTCCATAAATCAACAGTTTCACTGTGTGGTGCCCAACAAATTGTTAATAAATCCACGCAAAACTGAAAATGCGAACAAATTTCGTCATTTCAAAAGTTAGATTGCAATATATGTATATATATATATATATATATATATATATATATATATATATATATATATATATATATATATATATATATATATATATATATATATATATATATATATATATATATATTTACACACACACATATATATATATATATATATATATATATATATATATATATATATATATATATATATATATATATATATATATGCTATTTTAGGCATTTTAGGGACCAGGCACCCATATATTATATATATATATATATATATGGCATTAGCGAGAAAAAAAATTATTTTTAATTTTCTAATGTATTTTTTTTTATAAGTTTTTAGTGGTTTTGATTGAAAGTCAATGTAACAGATGTAATATGATGTATAAAACAAATAATAAAAATTATTTAGATTTTTTTATATAAAAAATAAATTCGATATTTTATGGCGGTCTCGCTAATGACTATGATATGCAATACATTATACAACACAAAGTAATAAAACTTAATAAAATAAAATATATCAAAAATATAAAATTTTGCGAAAAATATTGTAGTGCAAATGATGTCGTAATATTACTTCTATATAATAACATTAAAATTGTAAGATATCAACAAATATGTCATACATAGTAAAAAAAAAGGTCAAAACTTATCGGGACCGGTTTTTAGTCCCGATAATTTCCCGGTCCCGCTAATGCCTAAATTAAAGGACAATCGGTCCCGCTAATGCCGAAATAAAAGATATATATATATCAATTGTCTGACCTATTGATAAATGTTGATATTCATGTCAAAGTCGCCATAATTCAAGGTATTCAAGGTATTTGCGTTGTGAAACTTTTAGTAAGTTTCAAGAAAGATCGCAGGAATGCAAAGCTTGCGCTGCAAAAAATTGTATCAGCTGTTTGACCTAGTGACACCCGGTGACCTTGGTGCTGATCTCAACAAAAGCTCATCGATTCTGAGCATTTTGTACAAGCCGTCAAGAGTTATAATGCGAGCCAGGTAAGGGCTAGCACAGGTGGGCGGGCAGGCGGGCGGGCGGGCGGGCGGGCGGGCGGACTCGCCTATAAAATCAACGTGTCACCCGTCGTGCGAGGAGTCAAATAAGGTCAAATTAATGATATTTATTGCAGAAAGTTTGCACGCAGTAAACCAAAACTTCACACTCGAAGAATATGGCTGCGACGAAGACGAATGCACTCATTTTGACCATGCTGCAACACGTGTAAGTCGCCACGATTTACTCATGTTATACTCAGGTTTTGCTAAAACCCTCACTGAAATCTGACACGTATAGGTTAATGAAATAATTTAGTTAAATAAGTTAGCAAGGGCATCCCCATTTTTCTTTTATTTTCTAAATCTTTTCGGCTCGACTCATAAAACATGACGGAGAAACAAAATCACATGATCGCAGAGGGAATTTTTTAAGTGAAACTTAAGTCAGACGTTATGGATAAAGGTTTGACCTACAACAATACGTGGCCTTGTTGATACTAAACACAGTGAGCGGTTGTGTGAACAGGCAGCATTTGTTTGTTGACATCCTGCTTTGTGGCGTAAGAATACTCAAAGAAGCCGACAAGGCGGGAATCGACGATACATAAGATACCTTCTATATACTTCCGATTTCATGCACAATTCAGGCCATTGACCACAATTAATTTTACATAGACTTTCTGTACAACATTTTGAAATCTGGCACTCTCCACAACATTGCACGATCTAAAACAACCACAAAATCAGATGTACTGGGCCTTTAGAAGAACAGAAATAGCCAGAAAATTGGGGGTCTTTCGATTCGATTTTTTTGCTATGCTGATTGGAAAATAGCAGCCGTGGGATTCCCGAGTTCATAAACCAATAAATATTTCACAGCAATTTTTTTCTAGAACAATCCAGCCTATTGTGAATATTTTACAACAAATAACTTTTATTTATTGACTGCACACGTGTTACATAATAATACATTTACCGCGGCACTGCTTTTGGTTTTACTCCTTGCGTGTTTATGTTCTACCAGGAAATGTAATTGTGGTCCATATAGTGGCAAAGCTTCTTTGTGAAAGCAATATTGAAAATATCTGATTGTTCAATTTATTAAACCGTGCTGATAACCGTTTGATACCCGTTTTGATACCCATTTATATCGCATTTAGTCCAGTGCGTGACATTTTCTCATCCATTTTCACGCCCCCCCCCCCCCCGCCCCGTCGATGGCTTTTCTCGGACTGCTTAAATTTTTCCACATACAGAGCCCACTCATAAAAACCCGCGTCAGTGAAATGCCAGACTAAGTGACCTTTTTTTCCAATTATATTTTACCGCATGACCCTTTGCAATAAATAGCCTTTTCAGGTGCAGTTTCTTTGAATTATAATGGGCAGTTTTAGGGAGGAATCAGTAAAAAATTGTCCCTATTACTTTGCAGACAAATTTCACACCCCCCACCCTCCATAACATCCCAACTGATTTAGTTAACTGCACTGAAATATTAATTCTTCAGCCCGTTAAAAGTTTTTTTTTATATAATTGCTAACTATGTAGACATATTTTGATGTTTTTTCAAGTGTATCACTTGAATTAGAAAAAAAAAAACGAAGTGCTGCTCTAGGTGCGTGTAAATCAATTTCACCGTCGGCAGAGACAATGTATCATTAGACTGGGGTGGGGGGGGGGGGGGGTGGGGGGGGGGGCAATGGCCTATAAAAGCATCGAAAGATAGAAGTGAACTTGTATTTATTTGTTTTTTTTTTCTTTGTTATTTGTTGAATTTAAATACTTAAAACATTTTTTTATAAAAGAACAAAATGCACATTTCCCTTCAGGTAGACGCATGCATTATTAATTTCATCGCTACTGTAGATAAGTAATCTTATCAAAAGACTTCACAGACAAACAAAAGACTGTCTTGGGTATGTTTTTCAGACACTCCCATTAACGATTATCGAAATAGTGGTAAAGTCTGGTCTGTATTTCCGCACATCGATTTATCTGCAATTATCTATTATATGCATTAAATTGAATCCCTTTCAACAAAGTTAAGATATTTCAACATGTCAACTGATGTTGAAACAACTGTATATTATTGCACCTAAAAATGAAAAAGTTTCTTATTTGTTTTATGACAGTTATATTCAAGGATATGAATTAAGAGAGGTTATCAATACGATTTTTGGAACGTTAATTACATGTGAACAATCGGGGCCCAGAAGAGCGTAAATGTTTATTAACGCGCAGAAGGCGCGACGAACCATCACAGGAAGGTCCGGGAGGGTAAAGGGGGGGGGGGGGGCATTCTCCCCCGAGAAAATTCGGTTGTTTTTTTTTTTTGCAAATTTAATGAGAGTCTATTTCAATTCATGACGACGTTTGTTGCCTCAATGAGAGTATTTACAGTTATTTTGACAGTCTATAAGCAACAATTAGCCTAATGTTTAAACTGGCTAAATTGTCAAAATACTACACAGGTTAGCCTCAGTATCACCCATCGACACCACTCTCTCTCTCTCTCCCCCCTCTCCCCCACAAGGTGATTTTTGAGGTCTCAGGGGATTTGCATCGATCCTGGAGACCACAAATTTGAAGCCCAGAAGAGCGAAAAAGGCTGAAAAAGATGGTTTCTACGCATTTCCTCCAAAACAATATGGGCTAGAAATATGATGGTGGTCCATGAGATCTGGATCGAAAAGGGTGAAAAAGATGGTTTCTACGCATTTCCTCCAAAACAATATGGGCTAGAAATTTGATGGTGGTCCATGAGATCTGGATCTATGACGTCATCATCAGCGTCTAATTGTGTCAGGAAAATTACAAAGTGAAAAATCTCCAATACGGTGGCTGCTACAGCTTCGGAAGAAAATATATCATAAGACTATGCCTTTTTGGCCAGGAACATTTTGCTGACACCATTTTTTATCTGTGACGCGACAATGACGTAATTTTTTTTATTTTCTATTTTTCAATGAGGGATGTCAACGGAATGAACACAGAAGACTTTCAGGTTTACCCCCGCCCCCCACCTAAACCACCCAAACGTAGCACATGGCATGAGAATTCGCCTATGTCACGCTTATACAGGTCTCTGTACATTTCGTCCTTTTATTTTTTTAATCATCATATTAGAAAATGAATTTTTCTTTCCAGGTGAAAAAATGGAAATTGAACAATGAAACTGTTTCCATGTCCGTGAACATTTCGTCCTATTTATATTTAATTTCATGTTCAAAACGGAAAATGGAAAATCGACCCGATTTTCTTTTTTTTAATTTAAAACGGAAATTGAAAACAATGAACAACATTTTCAAATTTCCGTAGTTCGTCCAAAAAAGAAAATGTAGAGCTGGGTGGCGCTGCAGTCGCTGGTATAAGCGCCAAAAACAAACACACGTGATGTAATGCAAGTTCCTTCGATTCTGACTCAAAAGAATCAACATATGAAATATGTTCAGGGGCTGTTTTTATGTCTTAAATACATCCCCACCTACCTGTCCCCCACCCCTCCCGAAAATATAAAAATAAAATTTGGCATTAATCTCAAGCAAGAATCATTCTTTGTGAAGAAACATAAAGTGCAGAGTGCAGTTATGAATTCTAGCAAAGGTTTCTTCTTCTTCTTCTTCTTCTTCTTCTTCTTCTTCTTCTTCTTCTTCTTCTCCTTCTTTTTTTGTGGCTATGTTTATCTATTAATTTGTGTATCTTTTTGCTGACCAAGCTTAACCAAAATAAGGCTCGACTGCTGCAGTGTTGCGTAATATTGTTACCAATCTCATGACGTCGAGACGCATTGAAACATCATGTTTTGACTGTACAAGAAACTTTTACTGGCCTCACGCTTTACTACCCCAACCCGTGGAGGGGTAGAGGAGGAGATCGGGCGATCTTATTGTTTTATTTTGGTTGTATCCAAATTTTTGTCAGTTTGGCAAATCCGAAACGTCTTTTGCTGTCTCTTTCAGCTAATATGCGAAATATTTTGCAACAGGACAAGTCAAGATCAGGGGTAAAAAAAGTTCTTTCGGAACTTTTTATGCACCTGCAATTGTGGTATTATTTTAATAAGTTTTAAGTGCTATAGTAATGTTTAAAGCCTTCATTATAGTTATTTGGCTCTTCGCAGTGTAAAATTTCGCTACTCAGTGGCGAAATCGGTCTGATTCTCCCTTGTTTTAAGAAGAGGGATGATCCTGGGGCGACTAATAACAGGAAAGAAATAAATTTAAAGTTTAAGCAAGGATGAACTTTTGAATACAAGTTTTTTAGGGGGGGGGGGGGGCTGATTAAGAAAGATGTTGGCTGCAGAATGGTATCGATTACTTTCTTGACCTTTTACAAAACCTTGGTGGAATTTTCCAACCTCAGAAAGACAATCCAGCAAATCCCGAATCTGCCAATAACTATCTTTTCCCATAAAACCTGAGGCACACATGATTTTCCTTTTAGAAAAGCAAGCAGATGTGTTTCAAATCACACGTTGAGATAAAGCCCTTTCCCTTTTCTTCATCTTCCCATTCCTACCATAAACCAGGTTTTTTTTTTTTTTTTTTGAACCATTAGACAACGTGGCACGAATCAGAAAATTTATCAGCTGTCACGCCATAAATAGTGAAATTTTTTGCAAATATAATCCTTTCTTTCCTTCTTGCCTTCCCCATTAACGTCAAGATGTATTATTGTATATTTTTTTTATTTAGGTGGTTGGGTTGTGAATTGTAGAGGTTTGTGGTGTGTGCGGTTGGGGAGTGCGTGGTCGAAATCTCTTTAAGTCATATTCTTCACTCCTTATGACTGAATCTTCTGTTTAAAATTTGCTCTACACTGCAATAACACAGATCCGTCTACTTAAGGGCCTATAGCGTACATAAAGCCAGGCCACAATCACAGGGGGCTGGATTTTCATCCTGGCCACAAGTGATTCAGTAATTTTTGTTTCCGCCAAAACTTTGAGCTGCAAATGTGGTTCAATGCTGCGATTTCAATTCTATTTACGGATATTAAGCTTTACCTAAACAATGTTTTGCTTTAATAAATTTACTCATCGTTTAATTCAGCAACAGAACCACTTCAATTCCCAGCATACACTTCCTTCAACGCCTGAACCAAATAGGATGATTCAAACAATTAAATGGGACAAAAAAAGTTGCTGCCAAGCGAGTTTTCTGCAAGTTAAAATGTTGCCAGCTGTTAAAATGTTGCCAGCTGTTAAAATGTTGCCAGCTGTTGTGGTGCAGACCAAAGTGTAAACAGTAGACCATTATGGACCACGGACAGTGAAGGCTTTGATAAAAAAATGTCGAAAGGAAAACACAGGTCCACCGGATCTTACTGTAGAGCCATTTAAGCCGCCCTCCCTGCCCCCCCCCCCCTCCTCCTCCTCGATTCCCCCTCCTTCCTTCCCCGCTGAATATCCTTCATGAATTGAGATACTCAAGTTAAAACTAACTGGGTTACAGGACGATCGCTTCAGCCATAACAGCTTGAAGAGTTTGTTCATTTAGCAGTTGCTCCTTTGCTACAGTAAAACCTGTGCTAAGGAGACCTGTCTATTTAGGACATCTGTACATTAGGGATACTTTCTGCCAGTCTCTTTTAAAATCTTATTGACTTGTACGTTAAGCGAATCCGTAAATGCCAGGAATTTAGAAATAAAGTTTAAAAATAGAACCACATCAGGCAAACAGGATGATCCAGCATGAGGTAGCACCCAGTGGGGGGAGGGGGGGGGGGTAATAAACTTTTCTGTAAGTTCACATTTCGAAAGATATTGTGATACAGACCAAAGTATGAACAGCAGAACATCAGAAATGCGAACCACGGCAAACGAAGGCCGGGTCACTTTTGCATAAAAAAAGAAGGAAAACACACGGAGAACTGTTTTGCAACCATTTAAATACCACATATTTCAAATCAACAGATCCATGGGAAACAAGATTCAAGCCGATTCTTACATGATATGATAAGTACGCACTGGTTAAGAAAACAAGGCTAGGGTGTTATTCTAAATGCATTTATATGCGAACTCCTCTTAAAATCGTTTATCCTTAACGTTTCCCCCCTCCAAAAAAAGTAACCCTGGGCCAGTTATAATTACCTGATTGTTTCTTAAATGGCAGCGATGATGTCGGCAATACGGTGAAATATCCTGTAGGGCATGCACTTAATGTATTCCATTTTCCTTTTCTTCATACGCAAAGTGACAATATAACATTCTGTGTTATCCAAGCAAATTGATATCACGTTTGACAGATAACCATATCCATGAGTAAGCTCCCAAATGTAAAAAACTGGTTATGGTCAGCGCCTAGTTCGGGTCTTTTTTTTTGTGAAGGTAGAAAGAACGCACAACTGTTTATTATTTATTTTTTACATATCACTACTCGAGAAAAGAAAAACTGAAATCCGGAAAGTAGATTGAAAGTGAGTACATAATGTGGTTGCAAATACGGAAGTCTTTGGGTTTTTTTTTGTCTCTCACGTCTTTACATGTGGCACGAAGGTGATAATTTGTAAGACTTTTATGCTAATGGCACACATGGCTAAAACAATAGCTGACATATTTCCAAGTAGTTTAAAATAATACGAATCCCGCTTGGACCAGGTTGAATGTTTTTGGTATAAAGAGTTGTTGAGATGCTTGAAGAGGCGGGAAAACAAAAACAAAATATTGTTTTCTCTACTATTAACATTTTTCTGACTTGTGAGTACCTTAAAGGGATTTAATGAAAGGAAGAAAGCTCCAACAATCTCGATCTTTTTGTACTCTCTCGGTTTCATCACATGTGTGTTCACATGGCAACGATCAATACAGAGCCTGCAGGAATAATATGAAGATATAAAGCTTTTTGCTATGCCTCTCAAACTATAACAGACTTATCCAAATAAAAAACGCATACAAACTTCAGAGAAGTTTCAACTTTACAAACCAGGTATCAATTTGACACACTTAAAAAATCAAGAACTCTTGTCACACTTGTTTATACTTTCTTGAAACTTTCATTAACAGCGTACGTGGCGCACTATATTTAAAAAGGTACATAAAGATAGTCAAACAAAGTAGTAACACAAAATATCCTTGCAGAAACCGACATTAAAACAGGAAAAAAAACCCCCTGGTAATTGCAAGAAAGTGAACAGTCATAATTCATAAGGCGTAATTAACTGGGGGGCAGCTGGCACATTTTGAAAGGGGTGTGATCAAAGTAAATTATCTTTTCAACACCATGCACATCACTGTGTGCTTTAAATACCTTGTCTGGCGATCGTATTATATAATGATAACATATGTGTAATTTGCTTTCTGGGGTCCGATTAGTGGTTGCGAGTCTTTTTTAAAGTGGCAATTATAAAAGCCACACCACATTGAAGAAAATTTAACGCCTGAAGAATCAGTAGTGAATAACGTTTTTAGCCTGTCCGTGCAGAAACAATATTTCAATACATGTTACAGGCGTGCAGATAGCCTGTTTTACAAGCGGGCGTGCTTTTACATATTCCGTGCAGAAAGAATTTCCGCACAGCTTTATTTTTCAGAAAAAAGTGGCAGTGCCTTCAACCTCTTGGCTTTATTTTATATTTATTACGTATCTCCCCTGGGACACTTTTATCAGTTGAACACGACACTGCATCGGTACGGCAGGTGCTTTTATCCGGTCCATGCGCGCGTTGTTTCTTCTGAAACGTTCTTCAACACGGCATAACATCGGCACGGCAATTGCATGCTTTAAGCCTATCCGTGCAAGCGTTGTTTCCATGTGAAATATTAATCAACACCACACAAAAGCGACACGGATGTTGCGTGCATTTAGATTGTCCACGCAAACCTTGTTTTATATTTCTAATTATTAACAGGAAGGAAAATAAAGGCTATTTGCACGATAAACTCCATGCGACCATCCCATGACTACTTTTTAAATAGGCTGAGGCTGTAACAGCACGGCATTCAGCATGCAAAAAGCATCACACAAGGTGACACATCTTTATCAAACCCGATAAAATAACCTGAAAGGCAATTAAAGGGTACTGGCATGACAAACTGTGTGCAAATACCCTGCCAAAGATTTGAGACAAGGAAAGAAGCTATAAAACTCAGAGGGTATTTGTAAGGCATCCAAACAGCATGCTACCAAGTTAACATCTGTCGTCTGCGGGCCCGTTTGCCTTTCAACTTTGATTAAGTGCTGCTGGCAACTTTAGACCGCATATATCCCATTAATTATATCAACCCGTCCACCCGTTTTTGACAAATTTGTAGAACAAATCAGTGACGGATACAGCTTTCGGGCAAGGGGGGCTGGGGGGTTCAACTTGGACAACACAGAGTAAAAGCAATCAAACTTTTTTCTGCAAAAACACGGAGTTTAACAGTCTATCTTTTTTCGGATTTGGGGGGGGGGGGTGTTGCAACCCCTGAACCCCCCCCCCCCCCTTTTGGATCCGCCACTGCAAATCTCATCCTTTGTGATAAATTTGCGCAAAATTTTTGTTTTGTTTTGTTTGTTTGTTTTGTTTTTGTTTTTTGTTTTTTTTAGTCAATTTGGCGAAATGGTGAAGTTTGCCTAATTTATGCGAAAGATATACTTTCTCTATAACTGAAGTATTCTATGATATTTTTGGCAATCTTCTTGCATTTCTGATGCATTTGATACATGTTGATTGATTCGAGAGCCACATGCAGTTTTGTGCAAATTAGAATGTAACAAAGCAAGAGATTGCCTTAAAACAGTCACGTGATACGCGGCGACCCGTAAAACACTGTATATTGCTTAAAGTAATCAACGTTATGCTTTGCAAAGCAGAAATTTTAATGTTAAATTCAGCAATAGTGTCAGCACAGTGCAAATTAAAATCTCCAGACAGGTTTTCAACAACAACAACAAAAAACTATTGGACAAAGCATTTTAAAACATTACACAGTCAAACCATGCATGCTGAAGATATGAAGTGATGTTATGTTTTTGAATCGAGTAATGAGTGACGCATTGGTACTTGGTGATAAAAATTATCAATCATGTTAAATAAAAACGATAAAAATAACACATTTTGCAGATTGTTCAGACGAGTTCAGACAAGTTCAGATAATGCACCTGACGATCTTCTTTTATTCATACAGAGTACACTGATCGTCCAATTAAATAATATAAATAATAATAATAATAATAATAATAATAATAATATATATATATATATATATATATATATATATATATATATATATATATCTGTCTTGATATATCTATATATATCTATATATGTCTTGATACAGCAAACCCCTTTGGTTCTTCAGGCACCGACCAGACAACACGCGTTTCGACGATTAGGGTGCTCCGTGCTCTGTCTGACTCGTCAGCTAGGTTGATCATTCCTAACTACCTCCGGGGTGACACGCTATATTTCACTATATATCAACACTCATCTAGCTTCACTAGTAAAATCCCGTCGTATTCGTTTTGATTTCGTCTCTTAATTCGATGTGTAAAGTTCCCATGACGTTTTTTCCCAGCCAATGGCTCATCCTGGCAAAGACAATCTGCCCACTAGACCAGTAGATGTCTCCTGGGATTACAGTTCTTGCCTCTAGGAGTTTACGTCTATATGCAGGAACGTCTCTTTCATTGGCTCTAATTCTATCCATCATGACGTCGAGCTTCTCATCATCCCAAGATTGTTCAGCCGGTAATTTCTTCCCTAGTCTCTTGGCCGCACACGGTGTCGTCTGCTTACATATGTTCTCTGCAAGCCGGTCTCGGCCGTAGACCTTCGCCTTAATGAATTGGTACGCGTGTTCAGAGGACCGGATTCTGTTCAAATACTGTCACTTGGCATGGGTAGAAATTACTTAGGACGTCGCCTTTTCCTTTAAATGGTGTTGCATCGGTGGATGGTGTGGTAAGACGTATCGGACATCTTTCTGCTAGCGCCTACTTCAACAGAAAAGCACCATGTCTTCTAACCGTTTACTCGGCACTGGACAGTTAGCTCTGTGTACTTAAGCATCTTTTTCTCGTAGGCCTCCTCAATCCTGTCTTCCCATGGAATGGTTAGCTCTATAATAACGCAAATTCGCTGCTTACTGGAGAAGAGTATGACATCTGGTCTTAAATGCCTCAAAGCAATTTCTTCAGGGAACCTTAGCTGCCGTTTAAGGTCAGTAAGCAGCTTCCTGTCGTCTGACATGGTGAGTATCTGTTAGTGATGCCCATCAGATCATGCGTGTATGAGTAATCAAGTTCTAGGAAATAGGTCCGCTTTAACTAACCACATTCATCCCCGTATTCTGTGCATGCTTACAAAAGATACACATAGCTGAGTAGACGTGTTTTTATTAAATAAACTTAGTAATTGCTTATTAGTTACTTGCATTCTTAATTGGTGTACAACATACACACACCAATAACATGGTGTCAGATGTACTCTAAAAAATTGGAATAACAAAAAAAAAAAAAAAAGCAACAGTTAAGCCTAAGTTCAAGAAAAATCACGTGAAAGTCAATCGGGATAATAGTATACGGATAAATTAATTCATCTAAGTGACTATAAGCTCCCAGTGATTGACAATTAGCAGTATGGCGGCAGCATCAAATTTTCCGATCCCTGCTCCTATGGAAACAAAAGGCGATCTGCCCAACAACTGGCAATTCTTCCAACAGCAATGGAAAGACTACGAAACTGCTACAGAACTCAGGAACAAAGACAAAAGCATCCGAATGGCCACGCTGAGATCCGTAATGGGAAAAGAATGTCTCCGAATTTTCCAAGCGCTACGAATTTCGGACGAAGACAAAGAAGACCCGGAAAGATCTCTGAAAGGTTTGGAAGATTATTTTAAACCTTCGCGTAACGTTGTTTACGAGCGTTACATTTTTGGCACTGCTGGTCAGGGTTCGAATGAAAGCATTGATCAGTACGTCACTCGCCTCCGCCACTTAGCAAATTCATGCGAATTCGGTGAGCTAGTAGACGACTTTATACGCGACAGAATCGTTTTGGGAACCACGGACAGCGCAGCACGCTCTCGCATGTTTCGTGAGAAAAAGCTTGATCTGGACACTGCAATCAATATATGCCGAGTGAGTGAACTTGCAAATCAGCAGTTGAAACAGATTAAACAACTCGATTCAGATGTACAATTTACACGCGAGGTCCGGACTAAACACGTGAAGAAGCCACTAAAGCCCAAAGCACAAGATGACAAAGCAACAAAGAAATGTCGGTACTGCGGAAGTGCACATAAACGCGGCAAACAATTCTGTAAGGCCTATGGTAAAACATGTGGTAAGTGCAACAAACTTAATCATTTCTCCCACATGTGTCAATCCGGAAATGGCCAGAAAACTAACTTTGCTAGCGATGATTCAGATTCTTCAATTTTCATGGTTCAGCATACAGTAAACAATGTGAAAAGCAGTTCCAAGAAAATCAGCATCTCGCTGAAACTGGCAACCACAAAAGACCGCCCAGGAACTGAGATACAATGTTTACCTGACACCGGAACCACGTGTAATGTCATATCTATTGACGACTTACACATGATTGACCGCAATGCCGTAATCAGAGAAAGCTCAACTTGTATGATGGATCATACATGAAGCCCCTCGGTATTTCTACACTTCACACCATGCATAACGGAAAACATTATAAACTCCGTTTCGAAGTTGTGACAACCAAAGTCGCTAGAATGCCACTGCTCTCAGCAAACACGTGCCAAAAAATGGACTTGATAACTATTAAAATTCCAGCATCCATTAATCACATTCAAAGCGCGTCTGCAGAAAGCATTCTGGATAAATATTCAGATGTCTTTCAAGGACTTGGCCGTCTTCCAGGACAAGTACATCTGGGAGTTGACAAGACCATTCCGCCGGTACAGCATACCCCACGCAAAACGCCCATTGCAATCAAAGACGAACTGAAGCAAAAACTCGACGACATGCAGAAACGTGGTATTATCACTAATGTGAATGAGCCCACGGATTGGATCTCGTCAATGGTTATTGTGAAAAAGCGAGGCAAAATGAGAATATGCATCGACCCCAAGGACTTGAATAAAGCCCTGAAGCGAAGTCACTTCCCCATGCCAACAATTGAGGAAATACTGCCCCGCCTTTCCAAAGCGAAAGTATTCTCCGTCTTTGACGCATCCGACGGATACCATCAATGCGTACTAGATGACGAAAGCAGCTACCTAACAACGTTTTGGACACCGTTTGGCCGGTACCGCTGGCTACGAATGCCGTTCGGAATAAAGCCCGCAAGCGAAGAGTATCAGCAACGACAGTCCGAATCGCTCAGTGGAATTCCTGGTCTCCAAATTGTTGCCGACGACCTTCTTTTATACGGCGAAGGCAATACCGTAGAAGAAGCAATTCAGAATCATAACCAGAACCTCGAGAAACTACTCGAACGATGCCGTGAGAAGCAGTTGAAGCTTAACCGCAAGAAAGTGAAGCTCTGCCAAAGCGAAGTGTCATATATAGGACATTTGCTCACGCAAAATGGTGTTAAACCAGATCCAGAGAAGGTTCGCTCTATTACGGAAATGCCGCGACCAACGAACGTCAAAGAAACACAGCGCTTCCTAGGATTTGTAAATTACCTAGCCAAATTCCTTCCCCACTTATCAGAAGTGTGCGCACCACTCCGACGTCTGTGCGAGAAAGACGCCGAATGGGACTGGCGATCTCAGCAGGAAGACGCATTCAAAGAAGCAAAACGACTCGTTACACTAGAGCCCGTCTTAGCCTATTACGATGTCAACAAACCAGTCGTAATACAATGCGATGCGAGTGATAAAGCGTTAGGAGCAACTATTTTACAAGAGGGCAAACCAATCGCATTCGCCTCCACAACGCTCACTCCAACTCAACAAAGGTACGCAGTGATCGAAAAAGAGACGCTAGCGATGTGCTTCGCTACGAAAAAATTCCGTGACTACATCTTGGGGAAAGATAATGTGATCGTAGAGACTGATCACAAACCGCTTGAAGCAATATTCAGCAAATCGCTTCTCGCTGCCCCCATTAGATTACAGCGCATGCTTCTACAGTTACAGCGTTACAACTTGACGATTCGCTACCTCAAAGGCTCCGAACAATACATATCAGATATGCTCAGCCAAGCAGCATTGCCCAAATCTGAAAACGACGCTGTCACAGAATCTTTCGATGTATTCTGGCAATCATTGGATGAGATCAACTTTGCGAGTTATACAAATATAAGCGATAGCCAGATGAAGAACATTCAACAAAATACTGACTCCGACACAACTCTACAAGCCCTCAAAACCTGCGTTCTACAAGGATGGCCCGAGAACATAGAAAATGTCTCACTGCTTGTGAAAGACTTCTGGAACTACCGTGAAGAAATTACAGTGCAGAATGGCATTCTGTACAAGGGACTGCGTGTCATAATACCAAAACAGCTACGCCCAGAAATGCTTCGCAAAATTCACAGCAGCCATCTAGGAACTGCAGCTTGCATCAGAAAGGCAGCCGATTCGTTATTTTGGCCCAATATGCGCAGTGACATAAAAAACCTTGTCGATAACTGCCATGTGTGCGAGGAGATTAACAGCAGTCAGCAGAAAGAACCTCTGCAAACGACTAAAATACCCTCGCGTCCCTGGGCTAAAATCGCTGTCGATGAATTCAAATTCAAAGGCAAAACTTATCTGATCACCGTGGATTATTACAGCGATTATTTTGAAGTAGATCGCTTATACTCGTCCACAACGCAAGCGATCATCAAATGCCTGCATGCTCATTTTGCGAGATTCGGAATTCCCGACGAAGTTATCACTGACAACAACGCCAATTTAGTCAGCGACGAATTCTCCAAATTTGCAACAGAGTGGAGTTTTGACCATATCTCCATCTCACCGTACCATAGCCAAAGCAATGGTAAAATCGAAGCAACCGTTAAGATTGCTAAAATCTTAATGCAAAAGGCTTACAGCTCGAAAACAAATATTTACAAAGCGCTTCTCGAATGGAGAAATACGCCTACGACAGACATGGCGTCAAGTCCAGCTCAGCGACTCATGGCAAGATGAACGAAAACCACGCTGCCAACAAACGTCAAACTACTTGAGCCTGAAATACAGCGTGATGTGAAAACCAAGATCGAGCACAAACGTCAACTGGCAAAGCGATTTTATGACCGAAACGCAGCCCCACTCCCCAAAATAGAAATTGGACAGCCAGTTTATGTGCAGCCACAAAACAGCAATAGCAATGTGTGGACCCCAGGCATCTGTCAAGAAAAGCTGACAGATCGCTCTTATGTAGTTATCTGTGAAGGCAAAAAATATCGCCGAAACAGGATTCATATAAAACCACGAAGGAATAACCACACCTATGAAACGCGAGAGGAACCCATCATAACAACAGAAAGCCAGTCAGAAAGTGTTGTTGACAATACACAACACTCAGAGGTCAGCAAACAGCAACAAATGCCTCTCCGCAGAAGTTCAAGAAATCGTAAACAAGCACAGCCATATATTCATATCCCCTGACCTCGAACTGTAAATAGTGTACAAACTGCAGACACTGGTAAAAAAAAGTATTGTGCTTTTTAGCAGCTTACGCAAAACGCCAGATAGATTAACACATAAACAAGCTTTTGGTTTTATTAATTAATGAATGTTAGAAGGATTGTTTAATTCATTTTATGCCACTTTTTATATTCTAAATTCTTACTGTGAAAAAGGGTTCGAATTTTAAATGAAAACAATTCCTAATTCTGTGTCAATAATTTGCAAATGCTTATTTTGTTAAAAAAAGAAAACCTAATTCTTTTTGGAAAAGGGAGATGTTAGTGATGCCCATCAGATCATGCGTGTATGAGTAATCAAGTTCTAGGAAATAGGTCCGCTTTAACTAACCACATTCATCCCCGTATTCTGTGCATGCTTACAAAAGATACACATAGCTGAGTAGACGTGTTTTTATTAAATAAACTTAGTAATTGCTTATTAGTTACTTGCATTCTTAATTGGTGTACAACATACACACACCAATAACAGTATCCCATTTCCTGTTTTGTTAGTACTTGGCCTTATCATCTGAGAACTCTTTTTACCCCTGACAAATGTGATGAATCTCGACTTAGAACTGGTGGGCTTTCTCTGTAGCGCTATCTCCAGGCTTCCTGCTAACACCTCCAGCATCTGATCATGACGTCATTTATATTTTCCTCCTGCTAGAGCTTTGCTGCATGAGCTCAGAATGTGCTCTACAGTCGCTCGAAGCCCACATGCTGCATATGCTTGGTCATCTTTCAGTCCTCATACTACTAGGTTACTTGGCATAGGCAACACATCATATACTGACGCATTAGCAAACTTCAAGCGGTAGCTCTCAATCTTCCACATGTTGCTCCAGATTAACGTCTTGCCTCGGATACTTTCCCATCTCGTCCAGCTTCCCTGTGCCCTTAGGTTCGCAGTTTTTGCTTTCCTTGCATGCTCTTCCTGGTTCCTTCTTTGGGCCTGCACCATTCCTCTTCGCTGGTCGTTAGATGCTTTGCTCCATTGGGAGCGAGTGATGCATCCTAGGCCCAAGCGGTCTCTACTTACCGCCCAACAATGTCACTATGTCTCAAACATGACTCAGCTTCCTCCAGGGCTTCCTGAACTTGCCATTTCTGTCCTGTCCTTACTTCTGCTCCTGCTTCACAGACTTTCTCGTCCATGTTATCTCTAATGACCATGGCTTTTTTCACCTTGAATTCTTCCACCAGAGACGTCACGGGTAGCTTGAGCACGCTTCCTGCGCTATACAATTCTATACTTGTAAGGCTGTGGGGAACATAAAGCCACTTTCGTAGTTAGGTGCTTAACCTTCTTTCTGTTTTCTCAACGGTAGATAGCGGGAAGTCGTACACAAAGAGTGGCCATATTAGTCTCGGCAATATTCCGTGTTGGTAACACCACGCTTTGTATGCGTTAGGTAGTCCACTTTTCTCGACTTTCGTTAACCAATTCTCTGTCTGCTGGACGGTCTCATCTATATTATCTTGGTCTTTTCCCGTGTTGTTGAACCTTTTACCTAAACATTTGCTCGGTTTTTCCTTCACGGTGGGTATCGCGCGGCCGTTTATCTTGAATGTAATTTGCTTCGGCTTGCCGTTCGTAATGACGAGACTTCCTGACTTAGTCGGCTTAAATTCCATCGGTGCCCAAGTAAAGATGGTAACTAGGTCGTCTATCCTCCAGCGCCCTTGATGGATAGTGCGTGTCATTACAGTCATGTCGTCCATGAAGGCTCTGGGGCGGCTGGACAGTTCCTGAAGCTGAGACAGCACCCCTTGACTTGTTCTCTTTACTCTTTGCAAAAAGATTAACTCAAATACAATAACCGATATAGTGCATCCGGTTATGATCCCTATTTCAAGGTTTTGGCACGAGGTTGTATAATCCTCGACGCAGAAATGCATTTTGAAGTTCTCGAAGCACTGGTTTAGCTTATACCGTATCTTCGGAGGCACGTGGTAACGCTCGAGGGTCAACTCAACCGGTTTGTGGGGTATGGTTCTATAGACATTTGTGAGATCTAGCCAAATAACTGCTAGCTCACCGTGGTTGGCCATTGCTTCTTTGATGATTTGTGTAATAACGCTTATGTGTTCGACGCATCCGAAAACTCCAGGTATGTCTTCTTTCTGCACAGAAGTATCAATACAGCCGTTGCTTAAGAGGTATTTTGTCATTCGCTTAGCAAGTATTGACAAAAATAACTTGCCCACGGCGTTTAACAGCGAAATTGTTCTGAATTGCTTGATTTCTGTCGAGTTCTCTTCCTTTGGAGCGAAAATTCCTTCCCGTGTTAACCAGCATTTGACATCCTTCCCCTTCGCCAAATCACCTTAAACATGTGGAAAAGTCGTTTCTCTAGCTTGGGACAGTTCTTATAGGCCCGGTAAGGGATTCCGTTTGGACCAGGGGATGAGCCCGCCCTGGTCTTCTTTAGCACATCCTGTTGCTCTTTGAACTTGAGAAGTCCGTCATCAAACAGGTCGCGAGGTTCAGTGGGTCTCATCAGGGTATCATTTTCTATTAGCTCTTGTGCTCTTCGAGGGTCACTGTAGGTGAGTCGAACGTATTCCTCAGCCTCTTCCCGAAGTTTCTCTAGGTTACCACTTCGTTTATCACCGGATTTGATGTGAAGCGTGCGCGTTTTCGTCTCATCTCCCTTCTATTCAGTCTATGGTTTTCTGCGCACTTGAGTGACCTAAGTTTTCCTCTGTTAATCAGCGTTAGCTCTGCTAATGTTATCCTTTCTGCGGTGAGGCGGACTTATAGCGCTTACGGAGGTTTTTCAAGTCGCTACGAAGCTGTCTCATGTCGTTTTCTCTTCTATTTGATGTTGGGGCTGTAGCACCGGGCTTTGCTTGTTTGACACCAAAGATATGTTTACTGACACTGTATACCATCGCTGTAATGGTTTCCATCTTGCGGTCTACGCCCCCCTTCAATGTGGCCTCCAGGATACCTTCGAATTGGTCGTCTAGATTGGACAGTCTCATCTTCTCACTTTGTCTTGGCCACTGTATTTTCTCCTTACGATCTAGTTCTCGATTTTGTTCTGTGAACTCTCTTCCTATAGTTCTTAAGGTATCCTTCCACCTGACTGCCTATTTGTTGATTGCCTGATGCTGGGAGGCTCCTCACACTATGGTGTTCTTCCGGGTGTGACTCCTCTGACATCTCACCAAGTTTCCTTGTGCGTTGCACCAAGTCCACAATTGGTGGGCAGCTCATTTTACCTCTGTGAATTTTCAGTCCCTTGACGTTCTTCAAAACTTTCCCACAACTGCAGACACTTCTGTCTTCCGTCGTTCGCCAGTCTCGTAGTCGTTGGCCCTAGCGGCATCATATTCCGGTTGGTCTGTTCGTTGGGTCGTTCATGCTCTCCCGGTCTCGCACGGGAGAGCTTGTTGTTCTGTAGCGTATGTAAGCATAAGGTGCATGGCTTGCCGGGCCTATACACCACTCGTACCGGTCTCTGTCGATTGTCACCCGTCTCTCCAGGTCGTGTGGCCATTCTGTCCACGGCTGCCACTCAGTCTATCCCGAAAGTCACTGTGTTCAACAGTTGAGGGTACCTATAAATACTGTCTTGATACAGCAAACGCCTTTGGTTCTTCAGGCACCGACCAGACTTCAACACGCGTTTCGGCGATTAGGGTGCTCCGCGCTCTATCTGGCTCGTCAGCTAGAGTGATCATTCCTAACTACCTCCGGGGTGGCACGCTATATTTTACTATCTATCCACACTCATATGGATATATATATATATTTTCTTTGCAAATTGCGACCCTGGTATATATCTCTAATTAAGAACTGAAATTAGAAAACACAAAAACTAGACTGTTGTCCGTTTTGCACGATGATGCATCAACCTGCAAGGAAAGTGTTTTATTTTATTCAACACACTTCTTTTTAAATCGCGTATTTTACATTTTATATTTTATATTATAATTTCTTATTAAACAGGCGTTACTTCAACATTTATATATAATTTATAATTGATCAAAGTGCCACTTCAGAAAAACCATATTTCGTGTTCGAAAGTTTTATTTACCAGATGCACTAAAAATTCTGTCTTTATCCTGCGTGATGCTTCATGCTCTTAGGCAGATCTCCGTGTTAATCATGACTCTCGTTATGAATATCCCACCGAGCTACCGGAAATAGCGCCTCAACAGTTTCTCGTCTTCTCCAACCTTTGAAATTATAGTATCACCAATATTATAAACTTATGTTTGCTATTTTATATATGGGAAAATTTTACCGATCGCTAGATTAACAACTAATGTTCTGAAGTACAAACCTGTACCGTTTTCTTTGCAAATTGCGACACGGAGATATCGCCTCATTGATCGACTGTGCTTTTGTCGGTAATCTATAATAAAATAGTCACTCCACTTTAAAACACTTTAAAACTGAAATATTTAGCAATATAGAAGACTTTTTAAACAATGTTAAATGTGTACAACGGCCAAATACAAAGTTGTGTTTTTACCTCTGCTCTAATTCGTCTAAACCAATACATCTTCCATTCCGCCAAATTAATTTCATTTGGTACAAATGTGATTATAATTGAAAGACTTATTAATTTTATGGCAGCTAATTTACTTTACATTTCTAAAGCCTATATTTTATAATTTTGAATTTGTTTTATATTTGCTTGCCGTTTGGTCATTCAAAAAGATAGTGAGATGCCTCAAACCGTAAAAAACATGAAAGATGAAAAGATGAAAGGTTACAAAAATGTTCCTAAATAAAGATTCTAAATATATTTAAGCTGAATACTTAAAGTTTGAATTATACTTTGCGTGTCAATGCCTATACTATGGGATAGAATAAATAATATTGTAAGTTAAATATTCAGTGCTACTGTTATATTAGGATTTGGTTCAAATTTGTATTGGATTCCTTTCCTTTTCACACAATTGTTCCCTTAATGGTTCTCACTCGAAAAATTATTGTTTTGGGCCAAATGAAGGGGGTAGTTGCATTTATAACTTTTTGGTTAGTAATTTTCAAAATGCTTCTACTAACATCAATTTGAATCAGATTACCTGTAAATTTTGAACGATAATAACTTGCTGGGTGGGCTTCCGGTGAAAGTTATTGGCGATCTGCCATGAATTTGCCAAATTTTCCCAAAGGTGTTTTCTTCCACAATTTTGATCTTATTGCATTTAAATGTTGTCTGAATGCTCATTGGGCTGCCTCTCTTGAAAATTACTTTTTACGATCCAACAAAAATTGGCCAGGTGGTTGGAATTTATAATTTGCTGATTGCCAGTTATCAAAATGCTTTGTGCCCTACAATATTGATCGGATTGCGTTCAAAGTTTGCATAAATGTTCACAAGGCGCTTCTCTTTTAAAAAAAGTTTTTGACGATGCGTAAAAATTGGCAAAAATGGGAGGAATTTAAAAATATTTCGTAGCCAATTTTCAAAATGCTTCTTCATCCACAATTTGGAGCGAATTTCTCTAAAATTTTATAAGATATATCAACAACCGGGCAATACAATATGACTATCACTTTTTGGCGACCATATAAGCCTAGTGATACGTGATTCACTGACCTCCGCTTTTCACAATGCCCCTGGACATTCTTGTTATAATTGCGTATTATTAACTGTCAATGCACACAACAGATATACCTTAAAGTTCAGCAATGAAATTAAATAGAAAAATTCTGTTTAACGATATCATTAATATAGACTCAAAGGAAGCAAATTCGGTGTGTACAAAGTAATTTAAAGATGAACTGTTCTCACACTCAGTGATTACGAGTGCAGGCTGATTGGTTTCCTCTGACTCAAGGTGTGAATTATTGGGGTTTAATGATATAACCTGTGAGGGTTCGGCATAGTGCGATTGCTAGGATTGTTAAGGAGTCAAAGATATTTCTTTGCATGACAGGTTTTCATCTAGTGTTTTCTTTATAAGGGGGATAAGAGTGAACTAAAAATATTATTTAACGACATATATTCAAGTAAATGGTAAATCGATATGTTTTATGAAATACAGATTACACCAACCATGGAACTACTATTTTGTTGGTGTAAGTTAGGTGTCATCCATGAAAAACATTAATCGTGTTACAAGTATTGTTAAACCACCTTACTTACAATGTTGAAAAAATAATTTGCACAGAAATAAAGCAGTGTCGAGTGTCTGTCTAAGTTGTGCTTTATAAGAATATGGATGCTTGAATTAAAATACGGTTCTGTCCAAACCAGTTTGGTAAAATTTAAACTCAAGACAGTCCGAATATAATTTAACCCAAGTTACCTGTATACTAAGGAAAGGTACGTTTACAAATCATGTGGATTTCTGCCAAGTTGTAAAAATATGATCTTGGCACATTACCCATAGGTTCCACCGTTGCGACTTTCATCACAAAGGCCCATGCCCATCGCAAATGCCCATGCCTAAAAATTACAACTTGAATCACAAAATATAAACGTGCAAGGGAGGCATTCAAATTTTCAAGTTAAGGTCTGGCATCTTAAATAGTCATACGCTTTGACAAATTGAAGAATTGGCAAATCACACAAGTCCTAAAAACTACAGAAATTATTTGAAATATAAGTGCACAAAACGAAGGTATTCTTCAAAAGCAATACAAAAACTGTCATCCTCCAAAACAGTTACATTGATAGCACCACTCCAGTTCCTTTGTCCGCAATGCTTCCTTTCAACTGATCTGATTTGATGAGCATTTATGACACATACGATTTACTTCTTCTTTAAAATACTATTTAAATGTATAACTCACAGGTAATAATGAAAACAGATGTGCAGTTTGACATGTAGAATGTAAAATGTAGGGATGGAGGGATGGAGGGAGGGATGGAGGGAGGGACGGAGGGAGGGACGGGGGAGGGACGGAGGGACGGAGGGAGGGATGGAGGTAGGCAGGCAGGCAGGCAGGGAGGCAGGGAGGGAGAGAGGGAGAGAGGCAGGGAGGCAGGGAGGGAGGGAGGGAGGGACAGAGAGGGAGGAAGGGAGACGGGAGTGAAGTACACGGGAGCGAGGGAGGAAGGGAGCGAAGGAGGTATTAACGAGGTTGTGACCCCTAAGCCTATTCATCATCGATTGTTCGAAATTTACACAACGTTTTTTTTTCCGACGCCTATTCGATATTAACCAAAACCGGTTATTAGACATCTGGAAAGTTGCGATCAACATCGATTATCCGATTACTATTGAGCGTTGTTTCAAACGTTGATTAAACGTTGATCTATGTTTGTGACTATCATCAATCAAATTATAACCGGAATTATGTTCCAAATCTAATGTAAAATCTATGTTGGCTCGACGTCGGAATGTGTACTCCATGGTTGTGAATTTCTTTAAAAAATTCAGAAAAATGTAGCGTATAGTGGTCAATACAAAGTGCCCCTGGCCCTGTAAACTGCTTTCCCAATAAAACTTCTTATTGTGTTCTAAATTGGCAGAGAGATGAATTAATTGCTACAGCAGTGTCTTCTTGGAATATTGTCTGGGAGATTCTACACGACACTAAAAGATGGAATCTGGAATCAGGGAAGAATATGAAAACAGGGCTAATACATTCTAAGACATACCGCGATTTTGGCACAGTCTACAAATTGCAGGTTTTTATCATTATTAAACCAGAAGTTAATCCAAAAAGTGAAAATTAGAAAGCTTGCCAACTAGGCCACCCGTCCGTTTGTATGTAAACTTTCATATAGTGCTACTTCTCTTTCAGTTACCATGCGATCGCAGTTAAATTTTGTGGAAACATGGCCCATAAAAGTGAAACAATGCCACTTTTTATTTTCTTTTGCCAAACGAACCGATAACCAATTTTGCGAGAATATGTAAAAGAACGTGTCACAGAAATATCATGTGAACAATATGCATAGTAGAATAATTAATTATATATTGGGTATAAAACTAAAATTTCAACATGCATCTTTGTACCTCAATCATAAAGATTATTCTATACGAAATAACACTCTACAGCATTGTAAGAAAAGACAATATGTCACCAAAATATTGTAACGTCAGGACGACTCAGAAACTAGTTTTTGCCTAGTTATTTAGTCTTCTGTGTGCAGTAAGAATAAAGTATAGTGCTATCTCACACTGTTCTGGAAGGTTTTCAACAATTCTTAAAAGTGTGGGTTGTTTCTTTCAGTTTCGTATAGTTTCCTTGAGGATAATTTTTATGTAGCCTGCAAAAGAAGCGTAACCGTCTTTTCTCTGTGGTCTAAGTAAGTTAAACAAAGAAAATTGTGGTTATGTAGTGAATTTTTATCAAAAGTATTGATTGGAATATATGAAAGTCTTATAAAAAGTTACATTGGTTTTTCTTTTAGTATAAATAATATTGCTTTAAACTTCATGTCTCTCTAATTCGTAAAAGCGATGATGATGATGATGATGATGATGGTTATGTTGATGACGATGATGATGATGATGGCGATGATGATGCTGTTGGTGACGATGATGATGATGATGATGGTTATGTTGATGACGATGATGATGATGGTGATGATGATGGTGGTGATGATGATGATGTTGATGATGATGATGATGATGATGATGGTTCTGATAATGGTTATGTTGATGACGATGATGATGATGGTGATGATGATGGTGGTGATGATGATGTTGATGTTGATGATGATGCTGATGATGATGATGGTTCTGATAATGGTTATGATGATGATGATAATGATGATGATGATAATGATGATGATGATGATCATGATGATGATCATGATGATGATGATGATGATGTTATTGTTGTTGTTGATGAAAATGACGTTGATGTTGATGATGATGACCCTTGCATCATCTCGTCACGCAGGATTCATATAAAGTCGGTTTTCATGAATAGTTTTCAAAAGTAGATGAGATAAAGCTTGCTCGGTACTCCAATTCTCATATTTTGCGTCCTTTATTTCGCCTTTTCTCGAAGTGGCCTGTTCAGCTACCATTTATGGAGGAGGTTGTTTTGGGTTGTAATTTCGTTATCTGTACAACGTTGATTTTCCTATATCTGCCCTACGTCGTTTTTCCGATTTCTTTTCATCATTGCAAACAAAGGCATGGCCAGACGCATAGAAAGTTGCGTTTTGGTTGCGACTAAAAGCAAGTTCTTAATAGCGTTGCTTATCCAACGTCTGTTCAGAGATACGGCAAAGGCGTTGCTAAGAAGTTGAGCTATGGTTGCAATCAGTCACAACCAAACTACAACCAGAGTTAATGCTCTGGCTCCATGTCATAATCTCAAATCGTCTTCGGATCGGCACTGCAATCTACACTGGTGAAAAACATTTAGCCGAATGACATATGCATTTTTCTCCTTTATCTCAAAGAGATCAGTGCCATGCAAAAGAGCACGATGACATGAAACAAGACATTTTGTATGGCGTGTGTGAGTTTAATATAGTTCCTCGAATTGTGATGTTGGGGGCTCAATGTGTGAGATCAAAGTTACGTGAATACCGCTTCTAAAATTCCTCTCTTCGTATATCAGACATGGATTTTGTTTTTGGCTCGATTATGTGACCTCGATCTTAAGTTTTATATTTTATGGCAGTTCACAATATGCGAAACTTTTAATAAACGTTAAAGATGCAAAAAAATGGCAAGCGTGGACTTCGGAATAGGTTGGTGGTATCCTTTTGAGAATCGATTGAATGTGGATTGGCAAATTTGTGCACTTCTAAATCAGTCGTGCAGAATAACCAGCGAGGTAAATATACAGTGGAATCTCTGAAATCGGACCACCCTTGGGACCGGATAAAATGTGCCCTATTTCAGAGGTGGTCCCATTTGGGAGACTTGGTCCTACTTGGGTAAAGTTTTGCGGGTTGACCGCAGATTCAAGTTTGATGTCCAAACACATTAATTATCTCAGTTTTATATTTGAGACTTTTGTCTTTTCTATAATCTATCAACTTTTTCTCTGCTTTCCATTTTGAGAAAGTTTTAACAATTTTTTTTCTTATTTAAATTACCTTTATGTGCTTAAATTGACATTTAATTGTCATTATGAATTCGGTGGCATTTGGGTCGGCTTAAATACTAAAAGAATATGCACCACATAAATTAAGATGTCTCGGGTTTGTTTATTGTCAGCCGCTATTGTTTAGACTAGATACAAAAGTATAGACAACAAAACTAAGCCCTGTCTGGTTACACACTTGCTACCATAATCAGTAGTAACAATATTTAAGACGGCAACATGCTCAGTGTTGTAAGTAATGTGCCGCAAAAATACAGTGGATTCCCCACTGACTGACAGTGGTCCGATCTCAGGCATTTTGAGGGCTCGGGACCGAAAAAAGCGGCCCGAAGTGGTCCGATCCGAGGTGGTCCCAATTGAGAGTTTCCTTAACCAATGAAGTCTATGGGGCGCATTCGGGACCGAAAAAAATTGCCCTAATTCAGAGGTGGTCCCAAGAGGGATGTGGTCCGATGCCGAGGTTCCACTGTAGTCCCTAACGGTCCGGTATATTTAGTGTATGCACGTGGACAGTCTTGTCACAGACCACATACCAGCGATGTTTAAGTATTTCATGTGCACATTCGTAAAACAAACATCATCCTGTTGACTCTAAACGTAATTACAGCACTATTTTCAAGACTCATTGAAAAATAATTTTGGTGTGTTATAATGTTTACTACATAACACGTTATTAAATATATTTCATGTGTTCGATGTACGATTTTAAAACGATTTTGGCAACAGTCAAACTGTTATTTTAAAGAGACACTGTCGTTGACAGGCGTATGTAGATTGCAGCCCACAAGAATTGTTTGATGTGATCGTAACAAACTCAAAAGATTTTCCCAAATGGTCTTCTATGTTCGAGCGTTCACAGGTAATGCTTCTAGCTTCAACTTCAAATCTGTCTTATCTGTTGTTTAGTTTTCTCTGTTGTTGTGAAATTATAATAGAAATGATCGGAAGAAAAACTTTGTGTGATTTTTGGACCATCACACAATCCGACAATGGTAGGAAAAACAGAATCGTGTCATTAAATGTCACATAAATGGCGTTGTACATATACTTTACCTTTAAATGTTCCCCCATAAATGCAAAGAAAAACTAGTTCTTAAAAATTCGTCCAGCTTTTGCAACAAAATTAAAAGAAGGAGTTGATTTAGTGTAGTTAAATAAAACGAGATAATGCTGAGTGTGTTTATGTATTTTTACAGACTAATGTTTGATTTACCTTAAATAGTACTATTGAAAACTGAAAATAAAACAAAATATTAGGGAGAATTTTACGAAATCAAGAAACCTTCACACGCTTTTGTGTTAAAAAAACTATAAATAAGACAATTCTGCCAAATTGCAAATATTTCCATCAAAGATTAGCTTATTTACTGTTGTCCGTAAAATGTAAACCAATATCTTTAGCTTTTAGAACAAATAACAGAGAATATTGAGATCGAATATTCAGTTTCACCTTCTCAGTATGGCGAGTTTGTTTCTCGAAGGTACTGTGGTATTACAAACTGTATAATAAATTATCATGTTCACATATTTTTCAAATGTACCTTTCCTATGTATTAAAAGTTATGACAAGTTTAAAATTTGTGGAAGGCCAAAGAATTATATTATTATTTCCTTTTCTCTTTATTTTTTATTATTTTTATAAGTACATACTGAAATGCTCGTGTAAGTTTTACGTTCTCCAAAGTATTGAAATAATATGATGCCGATACTGACTTCTATCTACTTAAGTATTTTAACACATTATAAAATCAAAACCTTTACAGAGATTACGTAACCTTACGACACTGGAAAGAAAGGGATAACATCACACTCTGTACAGTTCGATCTATTGAGTATCCAGAGAAACCTCCCGCCTCAGATATCGTACGGTAAGTATTTGCATTAATTGTATGCGTAACAGGCCGTACGTAAAGGAATGATAGACAAAACGAACAGTGCAGCATTTTCAAACACCTATTACAGCCTGTCTCATTTTAGGCATATTTTCAAGACCTTAATTGTTCTTATGGTTTTCGCCTTGAAAAAGGAAGGGAAAACATTTCCAATTTTTCAAATTATTTATGTGAATTCAGTTATTCAGAAAACTTACCAACAATAACATCGCCAATAAATACGCAAGCAGATAAACCATACCGCGTCGCCCCAACTAAGCATGCAGAAGGAGCATATAAACTATAAACTAAGCACAACAAGAACAAAACTATCACTGATGCGAGGCATATATTATAATTAACACGCCATTCTATATGTACAGAATGTTATTTATTGCCTTCATTGTACGAGCACGTACGAACTTCCCCTTCGGGGCCCTTGCAATACAGCTCATTCTGCACATGCGTATTTCTATCATATGCAACACCACATAATACCCAAGTTCTTTAAGACAGATCTTTTAAAAATGCAATTGTTTTACTTCCCTAGAACAACCAAGAAATCGAAAAACGCACCGTACTGCTTTATAAGAAAGCTTTTGGGGAATTTGTTAAAGCAATTCACATTAATATGTATCAATAATGTATGATTTCAGTGGTTACCATAGACCGAGTGGAATGTTATTCCGGCCAATTGACGGACAAGCAAACCGATGTATTTTAGAATGGTCTTTCAGTACTGACATAAAAGTAAGACCTTTTGCGCTATATTTTTTTAATTCCCATTTAAAAATAGCAAATATTTTGTTGTGATTGCTATGTTAGAAAGTTATTCAAATCATACAGCAATTTTTTCACGGTGTAACCCATCATTTGCTCAAACAAATGACGGAAAAATTCTATTTTCCGTTTGGGTTATGTAAAAATTAGACTGTTTTTATTCAGCATTTTTAATTATTAAAAGGAATCCCGAAAAGGTACTACATGTGACCACCTCATAAATAGAACCACTTTTTAAAAACCCGTTATACATGTTTTCCATTTAGAACACAAAACCAAAATAGCTGGTCTCCTTTTCTAAGATCACATAATAATTTTCTCTCAGTTGTATTCATGAGCCAATCATCTTGTGTTGTGGCATTTCTATTTAGGGGTGGATACCAGAATGGCTGTTAAAACAAGGAATAACTTCCGCCATGCAAGAGTTTCTCAATCAGCTGAAAGAGTGGATAAAAACTTTGCAAAAAGGAAGAGTTTAGATTTTGGTGACAGTCAAAGAGCACACTTCTGCTTTTCGGTTTCTTCAATCACTGCAATTATATGTGAAATAGCGAAAATAGTATCAATTTACGAGTTGCTATTTTGAAGGCTTTTAAGTGTTACCATATTCACCATATTACGTAAATTTAGAATCAGAATAATCTAAGAAACGCTATACTTTAAAAATGCATTTTAGTGCTAGAAATAAGTAAGTATTGTAAGTAGGCTTTTTCGAAAAACTTTAATTGTTGCTTTATTTCGTAATGCACTACGTTTGTCTAAAATATTTTTAAAGTTTGTATTTTGCATACTGACCGCGAAAATGAAAATATAGGCGAAAACCAAAAGCAAGGTACACAACTTTTGGTTAAGACTTAATCTATTGCCCAATATAAATAAGAGCAGTGTTTTTTTAAATTTGTTGCATTTGAAATGTTTCCAGGATATGTGTTGTAAGGGATAGTCATAACTGAGTAGGAAATCAGTATGTATCATATAACCAGTATAAGCACAGAATAACAGCAGGGCATGCGTTGATAACGGTATTAAGTTCAATTTCAGTTTGTGTATTTGAATGCTTATATCATTAATTTGTTAAATAAACGTAAAAAAATATTTCATTTCACAGATTTCGAGTTTTGTTCTTGATATCTGATGAAATAAATTTGAAATTGACACTTGCATAAAGTAGTATGAAATTATATAATATATAAAATTGCATTAATTGCTAAAATATCGTGACACTATTTGTAACTTTCGGATGTTGTTACTTTGAAAATAATAAATATACTAATAACTTTTGTAGCTTTCACTGATTATTAGCTTTTTGTCCACCATCCTGTTACGTATAGAACAACACCGACTTTGCTACCGAGACCGAAATTAAACATGGAGATGCTAAATCACATGTATAATTAAACTACGAAGTTTTAAAAGCAATAACAACAAAAACAAACAAACACATAAACACATAATATGCTTGAATATTTGTAGTATAAGATTTTAACCATTCAACGTTTTTTGGAAAGTGAGGCTACGCATATGAGATCTTGAGGCTTCCCACTTGCATTTATGCTGAATTCATTCCCCAAAATATATCTATTTCAGCAGTAAATGGACACCAAATTTTAATATCGATGATAAGTCCTACTTTTTATAGCCAGCTTATAGCACAGATACACCATAACTGCTCACACGTTCAAATTTGAACGATCAATATGCCACTTCTTTGTGCCGCTGAGGCTGTGGTTTATACATGCGATTCAATGGCAAAGTGTCAATATCCTTTAGACCTGCTACACATGTATATTTGGCCCATAGCACTTACCAACTAGTGTGCCAAACAAGTGTAGCGTAGGTGAGACAATGGAACCAGAGAGAAACACAGTACGAACTCAATGAACTATGGGAACAGAAATCTGTAAATGTTGAAAAGTATCCTTTTATTAATACTACAAATATTGTTCAGAGTAAGTTCAATCTTGAAATGTAAACCACCTTCTCTTATTATTCTCTGTTACTATTAGTAGCAAAAGCATTCACTTTAGCGTGTCTCAGAAATGAACACAGATTTTCGAAAATACGCCATCGGCTTCTGCAAGGAAACTCGAGGATTATAAGCTGTCATTTCAAACTAAAAACCAAGGACACGGGATTGCTGTATTTTAGGCTTTTGCCTGCTTGAACTGAACTCATATTTTAGACAAAATCAGTTTTCCTTAAATCCTGTTAGAATTTCTTGTGTTGCGAGAAATGATGCATCAAAACAATGTGAAAGAAGTGAAGTAATATTGCAAAATGTCACCCTTTTAAAGAGGTTCGATGGTTCCAAGTTAGTTGATGAGTACACAAAAATAATTCTTCTTATCTTGCTTATCGTAATCTGATACACTTTCTCAGCAAAGCAGTACCGGATAGCGAGTAACCATGGAACAGGAGCAGACACCCTGGCCACAGTCTATAAGTTACAAGTCATTCAACCAATTGGTGACTCGGATTGTTTCAATTACAATTTCTTCGTTTTTCTTCTATATTTTTCTATTTGTTCGATTGCAGGTGCATCTCTATATGACCTGCATTGTGGGCGAATGGGATGTTAAACAAACAACAACATGCTGCACTGTATTGATATTTTTACTCAGTCAGTGTCATTGCCAAACAATTACCGGGTAGTAACTGCGGAGTAGATGGAAGAGCGTATATGCGATCATTTCAAAACCAAAACTACTCGGGAAAAGTTTCCAAATACAAGCCGCGGGGCTTTTATGTGTAATTTGCTTCCTTCGGAAACTCCCGGTTATTTGTATAATTTTGCCGTCTATTATTAAAGCCTTAAAACAAGCTTTTAAAAACATCTGGAAAGGGTAAGATATGTTGATTTACCCAACATCACTGATACTCGTATAAGTAAAGGAAGTATTAAATTCATGACCGGCTTCAAATGGACAAAACCTTTTGTAAAGTCTTTGCTTTTCAAAATGTGACTGCTTTCTCACTTGTACTCAGCCTGCTGCCTTTTCAATTAAACCTTCATTGTAAATTTCTTTGTAATAGACAAACGTGAATAAATCAAAAAAGCTGTGTAGCCAGCTGTGTGGAGATAAGAGACAATTGTGTTTTATTTAGTCCCACAGCTAAATGATGACGCTCTGATCAATGATAGATAAAGATAGTAGCAAAGATGGGAAATGAATGATAAATTGCTATTTCTTGCTTTGGTGAATCCTAAAATTCGGAAATATCCAGATATCAGTTTTAGATTTTTAGGTAAAAAATATTTTAAAAGCATTTTTTCATAACTGAATATGTTAATAATAAGGAAGGCAGGTGGAAAATATGAAAAACCTTTTAAAATTGAATAAATATGTGCAACCCCATTTTATTATTATTATTATTATTATTATTTTTATTATTATTATTATTATTATTATTATTATTATTATTATTATTATTATTATTATTATTATTATTATTATTATTATTATTATTATTATTATTATTATTATTATTATTATTACCAAGCGAAACCAGCCTCGCTGACCTAATGGTTAGAGTGTCCGCCTCGATACTGGAAGAGCGTGAGTTTAAACTCCGGTCGGGTTATACCTAAGACTTTAAAATTGGGACTCCTCCTTGCTACTCTGTGAGGTACTCCACATGTAAGGGTTAGAAGGAGGGCTGGAATGCCCCATTTCAGTATAATGTGGTAGGGGGATCCCGATATGACCATAGCAGTTGAAAGGGATCTAAAGAACAATACAGTACAATGCAATATCATAAAGCGATAAATTTCTTTGAATGGAATATTGTAAACTAAAAACAGACATTTATATTTTACATTTTTAATGTTTAATTTTTTTACGCCTGTACATATTGCCGCTTATGCCTGAATTCTCGAATGAGAGCGAATCAGATCTACGCACGGAGAAATTCCCTTTTAAACGCAACTGGCACTCAGTAGATCTGCATCTGACTCGAAATTTGTTTATCTTTCAACGAGTATTGTTACGCAGTCATTTAAATAATTGATGTCTTTTATAATTAATTGACATCAGGTCACTGAAAAGTGTTGATTAATCAGTGCCAGAATGTTCAAGTATTTATGGTATGACACTATACAAGTCACGTGATGTCTGTAGCATATAAACAGTTTCTTCCCACCTTTTGACTAATAGTTTCAAGTTTCGGACGGTGCGTGATCACATTTAGGAAAATTGGTAAGATTCAAATTTCTTGTGATTGAGAATTCAGTAATTTATTTATTTGCGAAATTATTAAGACTAAATTCAAGATATATCAAAGTAAATTGATTTAAGAGTTTGGTTTAGTGTTTAGGTCAGTCGTTAAAGTTGTGTTTCTTTTTAACCGGCATTACGGCTCTACGGCATCGGCTTTTACGGCATTTTCAAGATCACCAAGATACGAAGTCGCGTTCGCAATAAAATATGTTATGATTATTCAAGCTCTTATTTTCGTATTCCCTGATCACGCAACAGTTTGCAATTTTTGACAAAGTTTCGTAAAGTTTTTGCTCATTTACGCTGTCCTCAGTTGCGTTAATATGACTGCCATGAATGACGAAGCCAACGTCGATAGCGTGTCAGTAATGTCAGGAGGCTCAGGTACCTCAGTGTCACCCGCTAATGCTATGACACGAGGGGAATTCGGCTCTCCTCGTGAAGCACGCTAGGGAACGGGCCCATTTGGAGAGGCTGCAGCTTGAGACGGAGCAGCGCAAGAAACAGCTTGACGTTCAGTCAGATATCGGGGCCCCAAACGCCGAAGAAAGGTGCTTGTGGAGGTCGAAGCGGCCATCTCTGGGGCACAGCCTGTGAATGTAACGTCAGTAGAAGGTGCCACTGCGATGGCATCCTAGCCTTTGTCTGCATTCGCCATGCCATTTAAACAGCAAATGTGAATACTGAATTTGAATTTGACCACGCTCAAGTTTACACGATGTCCAAGTCATTTGATATCAGACCACGTGAAAATCCACCTCCTCCTGACAATGTACCTCCAGTTTGCGCAAAAGATCTAGTGACATCAAAGCCATTTGATGTCAAACCACCCGATAGTCTTCCGATTCCGGACAGTGTACCTCCCGTTACCGTTAAACATCCGGCGAAGTCGAAGCCATGTGATGTGAGACCACGTGACACTTCCTTCGATTGACGCTAGTGCAAAGTACGGTCCAGCTTATGACAGGTTTAGTGGTGTGCCTAGTCCTATACAAAACGTAGGACAGAATGCATCAACGCTGAAGGCTGAAACAGCCTCCCCGTTCTCGCATCAACCACGTCAAAGTTGTCATCTAGCATTGGAGATCATTTCAGTCGCCACCGAATAAGCCCCTACCTGCTGAAAGCATCCAACAATTAGCTGCCTTGACTGTTGCTGCTACATTACCCAAAACTGAAATATTGAGATTTGATTCTGATCCAAAGAACTACGTCGAATTCATCACTAATTTTAAGATAAATATGGAATCAAAGGTCTATGAACAATCGGTTTTACTGAACTACCTGATCAGCTACTGCACAGGAGAAGCCAAACACCTCATAAAGAACTGTGTTCTTTTAGGCAACGAAGGCTATACACATGCGCTAGAGCTTCTCAATGAACGCTATGGCCGCAGAAATGAAATCGCTCGTTCACGTATAGATTCCCTTATGAAAGGCTGCATTGTCAAAGGAAAGGATTCTCGTGGTCTTATCGCTCTGAGTGACTTTACAGTCGATAGTGTACGAAAGCGATTTGAACTGTACGCCTACACTGAAGGCAGTAGTCATGCTTTTGCCCAACTACATTAGAGTTAAATGGGCTGAGTTCGGTTACAGTTTCTCGCATCTGCGTCACCCAGCGTTTAATGATTTGCGTGTTTTTGCAAAGCAGCGCGCAGGGTCTCGTAATGTCAACATACGGCGAGATGTTGCGGAGAAAAGAAATCACAGTTAAGAAACCAAAGCATAATACAAGCAAGACAGCATCAACGGTAATGACAACGCATACCAAAAGCCAAGGTACGAAACAAAAGCTTCCTGATTGTACAAAGTGTGGAGGGCAGCATTCCATTTCCAAGTGTGCTGCATTTCTGGAGAAGACGTATGCCGACAGAGTGAAGGCAATCAAAGACAACCGTTTGTGCTTTAACTTTAACTGGCCTAGGCCACGTTGCTAAAGAGTGCAGAAAGGGCTCGCAGTACTCTCACTGTAAGTCAAAACACCACGAGCTAGTTCACGACACAAACTATTGCAGACGTTCAGAACAAAAAAAAGAAGAAATTAACAACATTGTGAAAGTACACCGGCTGATTTGTCAACGGTTAACTGCGTCGCAAACCCGCGTCCCACAAGTTTGTCTTCGAATAGTTCCAGTCATTATTCGTGGAAACGGATTTGACATAGAGACGTACGCGTTACCTGACGAAGGGTCAGACATAACCTTATGTACTGAGAGCTTGCTAAAACGCCCAAGGCTTCGAATCAAAACAGCAAAATTGAATTTAAGTACCGTGACTTCAGCGAATGTGTCCAAACCTTGTACTGAAGTATCACTCACTGTGGCATCGCTTGACCAAACAGGCACTAAAGATATTAACAGAGTCTTTTCAGTCGAAAACTTGCCTATATCAATGCGTGCTAAGGCTGATGATGTAACCATTTCACAATGGCCACATTTGTCCGGGCTTAAGTTTCCATGCGTACATTCCTCACAAGTCGATTTGCTTATCGGAGTTACCGTCCCAGAAGCCTTTTGGAAAGAAGGCGAACGTCGAGGAAGTGTCAAAGAACCCTGCGCAGTGAAGTCAGTCCCTACTAGGGCCGCTTGATAGAACCGTCTCGAATACAAACGCTCACGTGAACTTTCAGCAAGGTTGTGCACAAAAGGTTGTACTCTAGGCGAACGCGCTAAGGTTATGAATTGCTGGTACTTACCTCATCACCCAGTCATCAATCCAAATAAACCGGATAAAATTCGCATAGTATTTGATTGCGCGGCTAAATACAGGGGCACTTCATTAAATGATTGCCTGCTGCAAGGCCCAGATCTGGTCAATCCTTTGATCGGAGTGCTACTTCGCTTTCGGCAAGAGCCTATAGCAATTGTTGGTGACATAGAAGCTATGTTCCATCAGGTACAAGTTTAAGAGAGGGTACGTGACTGCCTTTGTTTCTTGTGGTGGTAAGACGGCGACATCAAGCTCCCACCAGAAGTTTACGGAATGATAGTTCATATCTTCGCTATGCGCAAGACGGCCACTGACAACCAGTGTGAGTTTGATGCAGAAACGGTGAAAACAGTGCTGTGAAACTTTTACGTCGATGACTGCTTAAAATTTTAACGGTGGGCGGTAAAACGGGTTCGGGTATTGAAAGAGCTGTCGGAGTTTTAAGCAGAACCAGTTCGAGCCGGTATTCTGACGAAGTAAGACGTGTTTTTGTGTAGCTGTTAAAATGTATGAAATGTATAAATGTATGGACTTTAATGTATGCATAAACTTTAATATATATGTTTAATGTATAAATAGTGAACGCACACTATTTCAATGGCGTCAGAAGCTGCTGATGTTGACAATATTTGTCAGAAGTAGAACCCGCACGATGTGAGTTACGTAATTCTTACGAGTGTCGCAGCACTACGTGAACCTCCACTTGGCAATTTTCATATATATTATAGAATGTGAACATCATTATTGAATAAATTGTATTTTTCTATATCGAACCTTTCAATATTCGAAAATTTTAAGAAATTTCGCTGGAATTTAGCGGATTTTGACTTTGACATTTAGTTTGCGAAAATATGTGTTCGTGTCGTGTCATCGTGGTACGATCCCGTCTCACGGTTTATTTTCCGCATAAATCTATAAAATGTTCACCAGTGTTATTCACTGTAGACTTAATTTCACTGTTTCATCGGTGTCATAAGCTGCTGCTGTTGGCAATATTTGTCAGAAGTAGAACCCGCACGATGTAAGTTACGTAATTGTTACGAGTGTCGCAGCTCCACGTGGACCTTCACTTGGAAATTTTCATATATATTATATAATGTGAACGTAATTTTTGAATATAATTGTATTTATCTATATTGAACCTTTCAATATTCGAAAATTTCAAGAAATTTCGCTTTAATTTAGCGAATTTTGACTTTGACATTTAGTGGACGAAAATATAGGTTCGTGTCGTGTCATCGTGATACGATCCCGTCTCAAGATTTATTTTCCGCACAAACCTATAAAATGCTCACCAGTGTTATTCACTATTGACTAAATTTAAATTTTATTTCGGTTCTTTGGCAAATATTTTCCGATATAGACTTCGAATATTTTGCAGTCAGATGACCGACAGTTTAATGCGATAGTTACCTGGAACTGCATCAGAACTTAAACACTGCTGGTGTTTCAGGATCAAACTGTGAAAATAACGGAATCCTGTTTATGATGCAGATATTCATTGTTTAATGAATGAACTATATGGCTTATATTTAAACATTAAATAGATAACCATATCGTGCATCGTAAATATTAGTGTTTAAAGAATACATCATTTTCTTAATCTTGTATTTGGATTCAGTTTATATCCTTTGCTGAACCTTGTTGTCAGATTCAGGCATATATTTCCAAATTCTGCATATTTATTGAACCGTATTTATATCTGGATTGAATTAACTTTCGGATAGATATTATAAGCTGCATATTATAAAACAAGTTGTCATGATCATTTCGAAGAACTCAAATTGTTGGGATTCAAATGCAGAGTGTTTTTCTGACGGCATATTCATGACATAATCAGAGTGTATTTGATGTCATTAGTTTATCATTGACTGTATTGAACTGTATATGCAACGGAATAATTATCATTCTTGGATAAAAATAATAACGCTAGATCTAAAAAAATGATATAATCCTGAAGCATAAAGACTTCATTCATTCTTCAATCAGGATTCGTCCCATTGTGTTTAACTTTTGGTATTATTTAAGTTTTAAATAAGAATGTAGTTAAGGATTCTTGTACCTAAAATCTCTTTATTTATTGCCTCAAGTGATTTATTTCAATTTAGTCCAAGTAGTAATAAAATTTGCCTAAAGATTCAAGAATCTCGTCCAGATTCTTGAGAGTTGTACCACGACTGTCAGTTTCAGATTTTTAACAATTGTGTAGGGATCTAACACGGATTATTGTAATTATCAGCTCATACTTCAAAAACTTCATGAAATCAGGTGAAGGATATAGAAATAAGTTTATTCCTGTTTATTGTTGGCGACAACAAATTTACAATAAAAACTGGGACAGATCTAGAGCATTATTTTGAGTGCAATGACTATGTCACAACTGTACAACAATCGTATTTGGATATATATTCTTGCGTTATACTTTTAAGTTGTCACCAGTACTGCTATTTTTGTGCATGAAGTCATTAAGTTATTAGATAACTTTTATAATAAATTACGGACAGTTGGATATTTTTATAAATCTTCATCTGGACATAGATTTGATATCGCATACCGTGCATGCCATTTGGATATATCTTAAATATTAACCAACAAACTCTTCTGCTTGGATATGAGAACATCTTAAAGTCGGAAAAAGTTGAAGAACGACATTTGGATATTCATACGTGTTAAGCATACGATAAAAACTTAAACTTTATTTTGAAACATTTTTCGTAGGAATGAAATGTGTTTTCGTATACATTTATATTTACTTTATATTTAAACATAGACTGAAAGAAGTAGATTTAATTTAATTTGATAAGAATTTTTGTAGACTCTTATTTGAAAATAAATTTGGTTGATATTGAAACTTGGAAAAAAATTCTGCATCATTTGGATATTGTTTAATAATTTGCAGATATTGCTTTGCAACTGATTTTAAAGTAAGCGAGGCAGTTCTTATTGTGCGACCTGTACTTATTTATCTGACTTTCATATACTTCTTAGGAATCTTACCTTATCTTAGATAACTTTTGTAATAAAATACGGACAGTTGTATATTTTTATGAATCTTCATCTGGATATAGATTTGATATCGCATACCGTGCATACCATTTAGATATATCTTAAATATTAACCAACAAACTCTTCTGCTTGGATGTGAGAGCATTTTAAAGTCAAAAAAAGTTGAAGAACGACATTTGGATATTCATACGTGTTATACATACGATAAAAACTTAAACTTTTTTTGAAACATTTTTCGTAGGAATGAAATGTGTCTTCTGCTACAACTTTATATTTAAACAGAGACTGAAAGAAGTAGATTTAGTTTAATTTGATAAGAATTTTTGTAGACTCTTATTTGAAAATAAATTTGGTTGATATTGAAACCTAGAAATTGAATTCTGCATCATTTGGATATTGTTTAATAATTTGCAGATATTGCTTTGCAACTGATTTTAAAGTAAGCGAGACAGTTCTCACTGAGCGACCTGTACTTATTTATCTGACTTTCATATACTTCTATGGAATCTTATCTAAGAATCTTTTAGATACTTATTTCACTAGCGGAAGCATACTTTTAACAGAACTCAAGAATTTTCTTAGATTATTTAGCAAACCCATCAACCAATTAACTGGTGGTAGCTTAGTTATAATTTAGCTATAACAAGTTTTGGTAGTAATTTTTATTGGTGCATTGTGTGCGTAACAACTCAAAAGAATCTCTTTGATTCTTATTAGTACTGTTAGCAATAAATCAATCAAAGTACAACTAATCCAACTAAAAAGAGCAACCCTATTCTTAGTAGTTAGTTGTATTTTACAGTCAACGGATTTTATCACAGAGAAATCACAGAACGAATCTCTTTAGATTCTTATATTAACAAAATCGGAAGTAGAAAATATATTACAAGCCGTATTTAAACATGGCTTCAAATGTTAGCATAAGAGCATCACCGCGAAAAACAGAACAGCTTGTGAATGTCTACACGGCAACAAAAACTAGTCTTCTTATTATTAGGATAGTAGGCTTAGCTGCTGTGGATTTAATCATGAAGGCTAGAAACAAGGGTAGACTAATTAGCCCATCTGATTTGAAAAAGGTTAGTCCACAGGCACTTCAGCGTCTAGATTTTCAGTGCCTGCTGGCTATATTGAAGGCAAAAGCAAACAAAAGTCCAGTTGTAATTCCGAAAGCGCAACCAAGACATGCATCCACAAATTTCGAGGATCTTGACTTGACAAGTATTCTACCACCGGAAGCTTTTGAACCTCGCAACACAAGAGTGGAACTTTCCAACGTGGCCTACAGCAAAAGGAGAACAACTACAACCCCTATTTCTCCTATTTTGGCTCCAGTATCTATCAGAGATACTGTGATCACAGATCTTCCGTTGTATACTGGCCCATTCTTGTCAGCATCCCCATGGCAGTTAGATGTTGACAATCCGATTACTTCTTTGCGCAATACTTCGCTGAACGCCAATGTGTTTTCAACACTCGACTAACCAATGACAAGCAGAGACAATATTGAAGAATCTTCAGCTCCTCAACCACCTATGGCGTTAGGCAGAGAATTTACTAATCAGCCACCTCCGGCACAACGTGTTGATGTCAGCTTTCTAATGCCAGGGCCTCCAATGATAGAACGTGAAAGAATGAATATGGGGCAGAAAATTCCATACCAAACAAGCTCAACGACTGCTGTGTCGAAATGGCTTGTGGTTCCTCCATTTCTACAACGCCAGCCACAAGTGCTATCCACTATGCCTCAACACCAGCATTTCCTGTCACCGTTGGGCAGTGTGTATACACGACCAAGGATGCCATTCTCAGCTGTAGAAGGAAGTCATCAACAACAAGACCAAGCCCAGCATCAAACGATGACTACAAGTACTATTCGTCCAACTCAACATCTCGATGTTGAGTTCACCAAGTAGTACAAGAGTTGGTGGACTTTCTCAAGACGAATACAGTGAGGATGGGGCACCTGAATGGGGCACCTGAGTGGCACAAACAAAGAAGGGAAAGGAGCCGACCGACGTCTCGGAGCCAGTTAGAAACACGCGATTGGGTCAACACGATGGGTCAACAAATTTTGACTCATACGAGGTGCAGTTCAACATCTATGCGCAGAATGCAAAGTGGACTGAAGCAGAGAAGTTGGATATGGTTGCAATCCTGGTGGAAGGTAAAGCACTGGACTTCCTTGTTAAGAATAGACCTACAAACAGGAATTACCGGGATGTCAACGAAGTGTTCCAAAAGTTCAGAAAACGATTTGATAGAACTAAACTACCACACTCGCTGCGTAGCCAGTTTGGACAACTCGTCAAAAATCGGAAGAAAGCATAGATGAATGGGCTGACCGAGTACAGGCAATGGGTGCTGATGCATTCATTGAAGTTGGAGACGAATACATGCACGAGGAAATCATCCGGAAATTCTGCCAAGGACTTGCAGATAAAGAGGCAGCAACCATGGTTTGGACTAGCTTACCGAGATCCTTGGACGTAGCTTTGCAGCTGCCAAAAGAATATTTCTGTAATCAAAAAGCCGTCTATGATGAGAACCGGGAACTGAGGTGTGTTTCATTTGGGGATGAAGATCCAACTGTATGAAAGGTGTCAACAGAAACAAAAACGCCATACCATAGCTAAGACATTGCCGCTATAAAGGACATACTGGCAAATTTTGTGGAGAACTTCTTGAAGGTTACAAACAAATCTACACCATCAAAGAAACGCAAACCAAGAAGCTTTGGGTCTCCAGTTAGGTCCTCAATGTCCAGAACCTCTGACCAACTGTATGAAAGACCTAATGTAGGAAAGACGGCCATTTCAGTAGAGAGTGTTTGATCCAACGAAAAACAAAGCGAGAATCTCCTTCAAGACCTTTCGTGTGCTTCCACTGCAAAAGAGAAGGTCACATGATGCGTGACTGTGAGGAAGCAAAGGCGTCGCCGAGAGCAAAGCGATAATTGTTTTTAAACTCGTCCCGGTCAAAGTAAGTGGCCATTGCTCGACCAAGGAACAACCATGGCCACAAATCTTGAACGCACCAGCTACTTTCTATCGTGTAATGACTTTTGTTCTAAAAGGAATGAACTGGAAAGAGGTTGTAGCATATCTGGACGACGTCAATGTGCTGAGGAAGACCTTCAAAGAGCACTGCAAGAATCTCACAGAGTGTCTTACTACATTCCGCAAGTATTACTTGAAGCTAAAACCCAAGAAGTGTTCGTTATTCAAGAGTGAAGTTGATTTTTTAGGACGCGTCGTTTCAAGGAAAGGAGTGTCAATCAATCAATCAATCAATCAATCAATCAATCAAAGACTTTCAAGTGGGAAGGGGAAGAAGAACAGGAACAAGCTTTCAATGGCTTGAAGAAAGCTATGACGACGACACCTGTGTTGGCTTATCGTACTCCTAACGGACAATTTATATTGGATTGTGACGCATCTGGAGTAGCAGTAGTCGCAGTTCTGTCACAAATCCAGGATGGGAAGGAAAAACCTATTTGCTATGCCAGTTCTTCCTTAACACCAGAGCAGCGCAGATATTGTACAACACGACAGGAATTGTTAGCCATCATCCGGTTTACCAGGCAGTTTCGCCATTACCTACTTGGAAGATCTTTTCTTATTCGAACCGACCACAGCTCACTAACCTGGTTGATGCGATTTAAACTTATTGAAGGTCAGTTGGCCAGATGTCTGGAAGAGCTTAGCCGATATCATATGACTCTTGTGCATACAGCAGGAAGAAAGCATCTCAACGCCGACAGTTTGAGCCGCGTCCCAGACTCTGTGGAACTTTGTGACTGTTACGAAGCTGGAAGAGAATTGTCTACCGTATATCGGCTGTAAGTATTGCGAAAGGGCGCATAGGCAGTGGCACAGATTCGATGAAGAAGTAGATGATGTGATTCCCTTGGCAAGACGCTGTACACCAAAGGTTCGAAAGTTTGACAAAAATATCCATGATTCTGATGTTGGCAAAGAAGACATCATTTCGAACGATCAACAGAATCAAGGAACTCCCCTAGTTCCTTTACCAAAAAGTCGAACAGAACAGCAGACGAATACAGGAACTAACCCAGAATAGGTTACTGGATGTACTCTGCAGGACATTTCTGAACGTCAACAAAATGATGCTGATCTAAAACCTATCTTTTGTTGGAAATCCGAAGAAGCTGACCATCCCAACGATGGTGATCTTTTCTTACAAAGTAAAGCTACTAAGTTCTACTGGATAAATCGACGGCAATTAATCCAAAGGAATGGCTGCCTTTACTACAACCTATCTCGACTGCGATACGAAAGAGAATCGACTTTGGTTGATTGTTCCAAGAAACATGAGGAGTCAAGTCTTGAAAATGTGCCATGATCTACCATTAAGTGGACATAACGGAAGGGACAACACTCTGTCGCGTCTCTGCACGAAGTTCTATTGGTACAGAACGGTGAAAAAAGTGCTGCGAAACTTTCACGTCGATGACTGCTTATAATAATTAGCGGGTTCAGTTATTGAAAGAGCTGTCGAAGTTTTATGCAGAACCAGTTCGAGCCGGTATCCTGACGAAGAAAGACGTGTTTTTGTGTAGTTGTTAAAATGTATGAAATGCATGAATGCATGGACTTTAATGTATGTATGAACTTTAATATATATGCTTAATGTATAAATAGTGAGCGCACATTATTTCCAAATCTTTACCAACTGTACCTCAAGCAATCAGGCTAACAGCACAACTGCAAGAACTACTTGAGAGAGGTGGGTTCCATTTGACCAAATTATTCTCAAATAACAGGGAAGTTTTGTCGTCAGTCCCAGTATCCGAAAGGGCCCCATCTGTAGCAAACATTGGCATTGATGATGCATTGCAATACGAAAGGGCACTGGGTTTATGTTGGAACGTTGAAGATGATACGTTAACATATAACGTGAAGAGTGTACAGAAGCCTATGGCGCGTCGGAGTTGCATCTTATCTGCATATTTACGATACGTCAGGACACTTTAAGTGTTCACTCTTTGCAGGCAAGTCGAGACTAGCACCCATCAAGTCTGTCACTATACCGCGACTAGAGCTATTAGCTGCTGTTGTCACAGTACGGTTGCATCAGATGATTACAAGTGAATCGAATTCGAAATCTTACAGGCTTACTTCTGGACGGACTCAACAGCTGTTCTTAAGAACATACGGAACACAAAGACGCGTTTTCAGACGCATCGGTGATTCATGACATCACAAGACCAGAAGATTGGTACTACGTCCCATTAAAGCAAAACCCAGCCGATCTCGGGTCGCGTGGAATTTCTCCTAGGGACACATCGAAGTTGAAATTTTGGGCAAGTGGTCCAAAGTTTTTATGCAATGCGCAAATTGTGATGCTTTCACAACCAGATTATGGAGGCCTTGGGCGACAGTTGCGTGTGTGACGTCCGAGATAGATCCTTTAAGTTCGCTGATCAATCGCTGCTCTTCGTGGGGCCGCTTATGCGTATCTTTCGCGTGGTTATTGCGGTACGTTGTGGTTTATTTGGTACATTACGCAAAAACGACAGAGAAACTACCTCAAGGTAACGTAGGAATTGAAGAACTACATCGTGCTCGAACCAAGATTATCGCGATAGTGCAGCGTGAATGTTACGCATCTGAATTAAAACGCCTGAACGAAGGTGTAGACGTTTTAAGAACCAATCCCATTGCTAAGTTATTCCCCATTCTAACTGACAGTATCATCAGAGTGGGAGGTCGCCTAGCTGAGGCGTCAGTAGACTACGGTTTTAAACACACAATCATCCTACCAAACATCATGTCACTGAATTAATCATCTGACACATTCACGGACGTAATGGACACGTCGGGTTACATCAGGTTATAGCTCTAACACGCAAGGAATACTGGATTAAACAAGGTGCTGTTGCAGTTAAAAGGGTTATAGGAGCGTGTTTTTTTATGTAAACGTCACATGCGCACGACGCTTACGCAGCAAATGGCTACGCTACCTAAAGAGCGACTGAAGCCAGATTTACCTCCGTTCTCCAACGTCGGGGTCCATTACTTCGGCCCCCTTTTTGTCACAAGAGGACGTACAACGGTAAAACGTTATGGCTGTCTGTCTACGTGCCTGGCTGTGCACCTAGAAGTGGCTTTCAACCTGGATACAGACTCTTTCCTGTCATGTCTCACACATTTTGTGGCACGCAGGGAAACCGAAAAAGATTTTCAGTGACAACGGCAAGAATTTCGTAGGTGCGGAGCGAGAATTGCGTGAACTGTTATCCGATTTCGACCAGGCGAAAATAAATAACACATTGCGACAAGACTCCGTTGAATGGCACTTCATTCCCCCAAATGCCCCGGAAATGGGATCATGGTGCGATCAGTAAAGGTGATATTCTGAAAGCTTGCGAGTGAACAGCTTTTAAACAACGAGGGCTTAGCGACATTATTTACAGAAGTCGAACGTGTAATTAATGACCGCCCGCTGACTTCTGTGAGCAATGACGCACGTGACCCGGAAGTGCTCACACCAAGCAAAATTCTTCTGCTGAGCAACACAACCTCGTTACCATACGGCAGTTTCAAGCCGTATGACAATTACACTCGACGACGATGCGTCAAGCTCAATATCTGGCTGACGTTTTCTGGCGCCGTTGGCTCAAGGAGTATGTCCCCTGTTGGAATCTAGATCTGAATGGATTAACAAGCAACGGGATATTGAAAAAGGAGATGTCGTCTTGATTGCCGATCAGCAGTTGCCACGTGATCAATGGCCTCTGGGAATTGTGAACGATGTACGCCAGGGCCGAGACGGTCACGTCCGCGCGGCAGAAATAAGAGTCGGAAAAAGTCTGACCCATCACAAAAGTGCGCTTGTTAGAAAGTGCTCGTAAAGATTAAACGCCATATAACTTTCAAGAGATCTGTTCATAGGGAATAATTAATGCGTTTGCAATTAATACTGAAAGAGACTAAAAGATTACTAATAAACCCATAGAGGCGTAATTATTGTACATGTTGGAGCCTCAGGATGGATTCTTGCTTCTAGCTGTGTAAGGTTTCCTGAAATATGAAACGTTTAGTAGTAAAATGGCATTGCCTATTAATTTGCATAAGTGGTTTATAAGTTTTTTACTTACCCTTTAGAAGTTTGGAAGTCCACAGCAAAGATGTTTTCCCGCAGGCAAAATTGAATATTCATTTCAAATATGAAATGCCAAATTATGCCCGCAGTCATGTTTCTTTAATTTACTTTCGTATAATTTAATTGTATTTTATCCGTTTTTAGTTTTAATTAATAAGTCTTAGTTCAGCAATTTATTCAAAGTTCATTCATTTCTGTGTGTTTCCATATATGACGATAATTAAAGATTTCCATTATTAATCTTATACTATCTATGATTATTTGTATAGCGCTTATTTATGCGAAGCCACTAAGCGCACACGATTATAACACTGATTTAAAAGTAATACTGCTATTTTCTAAGATAAAGAATCACGTGTATAACAGTCACTGTCTTGTAAAAAGTCGTATTTAAATATTTTGATTTATCCATGGTAATTTTTTAACATACATATCTTTAATCTTTTCTTGAATTAAACAGTTGTTGGTATGGTTTTGATTTAATTGGGGAGCGCATTCCAGAGTGTGGGAGCGGCATAACTGAAACATCGTTCTCCATATCTCTGTCTTGTGCAAGGTATTTTGAGCGTGTGGTAGTCTGCTGAATGCAGCACTCAACTAGCAGCTCATGTAGATATTGCGGTGCTTCATTATGGAGCGCTTTGCATATGAGTGTTATAACGTTTAACTCGACCCGTTGACGCACAGGGAACCAATGTAGTTCTTTCAGTACGGGTGCGATGTGATGGTGGCGAGGGATACGTGTGACCAGTCTAGCTGCTGAATTCATCAATCGTTGGAGCCGTTGGATAGTGTATTCAGGGAGATTGAGTAAAAAGGAATTGCAATCATTTTTGCTTATGACCAGAGCATGGGTGACAGCTTTCGCTGCCTCGGTTGTGAGACAGCTTCGAACTTTCCTAATCCAGTTCAGATAGTAGAATCCAGTCCTGCATACATACGTACCTGACATGATCTATCATGGACATGGAATTGTCTATCACAACATCCAGGTTTTGAGCACTTGAGAATGTGTTCTCAGTGTTAACATCTAAGTCAAGATGGTCAACACTAATTAAGCCTTGATTTTTTGCGCTTACGATAACAATCAATTCGGTTTTCTCTTTGTGGAGCTGCAGCTTATTGTTAAACATCCATGTCGCTACAGTGTTGATGGATAGTGTCGCACAGAATAACTGGTTGCTGATACATTTCGGATTTGCTGGTTTCCAGAGTTGTGAATCATCAGCAAAGAAATGGAAATGCAGTTTTAGAATCCGAAGGGGAGTGCCAAGAGGAATTGTATATCCAAGATACTTTTGAGGGCCAAGAATAGATCCCTGTAGTACAGCACAATCAACAGGAAACTCCTTTGAATAACGGCCATCAACGCACACGCAGACCGAACGAGAAAGAAATTTAGGGGCATAATAATCTATGTATAGAGTTTGCTTCAGCCTTCGCAGCAGAATGCTGTGGTCCACCGTATCGAAGGCTGCCGGCAAATCCAGCAAAGTGAGAGATACGGCTTGTCTATTTCTAATTGTTACAGGAATTTATCAAAAACTTTCACCAAAGCCGTTTTTGGACTATGATAGGCACGATACGCCGACTGAAGAACTTCGTGTAGTCCATTCTGCTCCAAGGGTTTTGTAAGCTGCATGTTGGCGGACTGTTCTATCAATTTAGAAATGTACAGTAGATTGGAGACTGGACGACAGTTTTTCAAAATCCTGTCTAGATTGGGCTTTTCAGCAAAGGACTTATTATAGAATTTTTGTAAGTCTCAGGCATAGTATGATTCCTGAGAGAAAGGTTTACAATTCTGGTAATGACAGGAACAAGTTCCGTGGCGCATTGTTTCACTAAAAACGTAGGGATAGGGTCGAGTTCACAGGATGCTGATTTTGAATTTGTTATAATTTTAGCAACAGTTTCCTCACTAACTGCATCGAAATTCAAAAGAAATATTCTTTATCTGATATATTTGCGGAATTGTCAAAATCGAATGCGTTTTCAATATCATCTGAAAACTTTTCTTGGATCCTGTCTACTTTTGATTTGAAGAACTTAAGAAATATATCTGGTAAGTCACTCGGATTTGTTGTTTCAGGCATGGGGTTAGGCTTTGATCTGTGCATGATCCGGTTCACTACTTTGAAAAGATATTTTTTATCACCTGTGGTCTCAGAAACAATGTGGGAAAAGTACTTTTCTGTTTCTCTTTGAAGGGAATGCTTATAGGCATCTTGTTGTTGAATTAATTCTTGGCGTCCATTTTCGTTGTGCCAGGGTGGTTTGTTTGCAATCGAAACCAGCTTTTTCTGCAGTGGGGCATGTTTGTCGAATATCTCGCGAAGTTGTTTATCGTACGCATGAACCAACGAAGGTGCATAATTTCATAGGATTTTGCCAAATTTGATCTAAGAATATCAGTTTTAAAACTCTTTTGACATAAGTTCTTTAGATTTGGGTGTGTGATTTCTTTCCTTTCATGCCTTGGTTTTTGAATGCTTACGTTTGCTGTCACCAAATTGTGATCTAACAGGCGGTCGCAAATCTGGACATTGGTCAGAGAAATATTGTCTGATTGTCGACTGATTGTCGAAAAATGTTTCCTTTTACGTGAGTCGATTCGCGCACATGTTGGATAAGGTTAACAGCATTTAAGTTACTAACATCTTTTTGGCGGTTTTATCGTCATAGTGAATATTTATGTCACCGGTAATTATAATGGGAGAACCTCCCAAGCACATTTCCTCTAAAAGGGTGGCCAGCTCGTCGTGAAACAAGACACCAGATGAATTTGGAGGTCCTTAAATAACCAACACTCTGAGGATACTTGGAGTAGATCGCAGCTCGACCATGCAACACTCGAATGACTGAAATTTCGGGACTTTCAGCTCTTTTGGTTTTAGGATGTCATGGCAAACAAGGGCAGTTCCTCCACCACGACTGTCTCGGTCACGTCGTATGAGAGAGTATCCGTTTGGTACAAGATAGGAAGCCTCGATGTTTAGTATTAATCATATGGTATAAATCACTTAAATCGCTTCCACAAGGCTCAACTTCCGCTATAAAGGTTATACTATTTAATTTTAATGGTGAAATAAAATCGTACACGAGCCTTAATGCGGCCGTTGAGCGCTGAAGAAATGATTTTTTCTGTGTGTAGAAGAGCTTCTGTTTAACATAGGAAACGTTCGGTGATGGTGTAAGACCACACCAAAATACGGTCATTTCCAAATTCGTGTGGTTTCCCTTCATAATGCATTAGCATAATTGTGGATTTTGTTTAGAAATATTTCGTGAGAGTCTATCATGACAGCATGAAACGGGTGTGGTTAATATGCTAAATGTTTCAGGGAAGTTAGGTATCGTTTTTCCACTCTGTGGTTTAATATTGCTTTCGGAACATATCTTTTCATATTTACTCTTATGGTTTAAATGATAAGGTGTATAATATTTAGAAGCCAGTGTCATAAATATGTAAAGTGTGTTTATTTTGAATACAGCTACATGATCAAATGTAATTTTTATGTTGCCACCCCTACAATAACTTGCATCTACCACCCCTATGGTTTATGCAAGTGGCCACTGTGTGTGACCCAAAAGTATTCATAATTCAACATATTGTTCAGTGTCTTAGAATGAGTGTACTTGATACTATTGTTGTGTTCCATATAGGAGGTTATAATTATGCGGGTTTTTCTGTTTGTCTGTGTGTTTGTTTCTTTTTACTGGTTTACTGTACAAGCAAAGAAATTGGCATAATCAAATGTAAATAACTGCTTTAAATTATTAATGATAAAATACCTTTAAGTTATTTTATTAGGGCCGCTGTTACGCAGTCATTTAAATAATTGATGTCTTTTATAATTAATTGACATCAGGTCACTGAAAGTGTTGATTAATCAGTGCCAGAATGTTCAAGTATTTATGGTATGACACTGTATAAGTCACGTGATGTCAGTAGCATATAAACAGTTTCTTCCCGCCTTTTGACTAATAGTTTCAAGTTTCGGACGGTGCGTGATCACATTTAGGAAAGTTCCGATAAAACTGGTAAGATTCAAATTTCTTGTGATTGTGAATTAAGTAATTTATTTATTTGTGAAATTATTAAGACTAAATTCAAGATATAACCAGGTAAAATTGATTTAAGAGTAACGTTTAGTGTTTAGGTCAGTCGTAAAGTTTTGTTTGGTTTTTGTTTTTTTTTCTTGGCAAACCGGCATTACGGCTTTTACGGCATTGACCAACATCACCGAGATACGAAACCGCGTTCGCAATAAAATATGTTATGATTAAACAAGCTCTTATTTTCGTATTCCCTGATCACGCAACAAGTATTTTTTGGGACACGCCTGGTCACATATATGCTACCAAGTGGCCCTGTGGGCTTGATCTGACATGTTGTTGCAACATAATATGCCTTAGCAAGAAAGAGACTTGCTTCTGTTCTCAAAAACAGAGAAGAGTACAAAATTTGAAAGATTTTCCTGTGCTGCAACTTCACTGGTGTAGGTGTGCATTTGTGTTCTAATTTCCTTTCGGTTCCAAAACCAATGACACTCTTAGCTCAAGGAAAATAATCAGCATGTTTACTTATTACAAACGTGACTTTTTCTCAGTGTTCACGTTAATATTTCATAGAGAAAGCTCATGCTAATTTATACAGACCACATTGTTCTTATTTCTTGCAAATGGTTCTTATTCCTTTTGGTGGCAAAAATGTTACTTCCATTTATTTAAAACAATTTTAAACTTTAAAATTTAAACAATGATGTGCGACATCTGTATCACTCTTCTGTCTTGCGATCCTCCTCCCCCTCCCCTCAGTATATTTAACGGGTGTCAGACAACTCACCCAAAAACCAACTCACCCAATTTTGGACAACTCACCCAAAAAGTTTGGACAACTAACCCAAAATTTTGGACGACACACCCAAAAGCTTTCACGACTCACCCAAAAGCTTTGGACAACAGACCTAATGTTTTTAAACTATTTTGATATTTGTGTTACTGCCTTGGAAAATGTTACATACAGTCCTCTTGGATAAAGAAATTTTAGACATTGCTAAAAGAAGGGTTGGGTCGGGGAGGGGATTATCTCAAAAGATTAATATGTTGCCCGAGTTGCCTCGCTCACCGATACTTTTTAATTGCAATTAACGCTGCACATTTTACACTGCGTCAGGTGCTAAATGTTACACTCGGCGAATAATCATCGATACTTTTTAATTGCCGGATATCTGACAAATTAGCGCAACTCCTAGGATGGTCCTTTAACCACACGTTTAGGGTATTTCATGATTTTGTATCATGATAAATATTGTAAAATCCTTCTTGTATTTAGGCACATAAGCTCTTCATGTATAAGTTTGCTATGTAAGAGGAAAAGCGTGTCTAGGTTATTTTGGCAATTGATCATACGCGTCTGTGATGTCTATTACTTTTTATTCATTTATCTGATATCCAAAGCAAGAAGTTTCAAGTTTCAAACATATTCAAGAGTCACTACGGAAGGGATGGGGAAATAAATGAAATGAAATGAAATGCATTCTTATCAAGATATTATGTTATAGATAAACCATAAAAAGAAGTGGATTCATGAAATATAATGCATCGAGGATGGCGTAGCCACCCTTGATGTATTATGTTTCACGAATCAACGACTTTGAATGGTTTATCGGACTTAAACCACCCCACCCCACTCCAATAGAGTGTGAAATATAGTCACAACATAATACACTGCACCTGGATCAGAGAAAAGTTTTCAGTGACCATGATTTCAATTAATCGATTTAAAGTCCTTTGTTTTTCACAATGCAGCGTATGCCAGATCAGTAGTGTCTAATATTCTCACTACATAATACACTGTCTATCCAACATTTAAACTCTTTGCTTCGTGCAAGCGCTTCAGTCTGTTCAATTACCTGACCAGTTTACAACCGTGGATAGCGGGGACGAAATTTTTATAACCCAAAATATTCTGCCGGATAGTACTATTTTCTAATCAGTCTGACGAGGAATTGCTTCAAAATACTCAAACTTTGAAAAACAATTAGAAGAAAATCGGATGAGGAGACATTTTAAGTTTAATTAGGCGGTGTATAATACAGTGTATTAGTGACAATTAATACACACCACAAACAAAAGATTAGATAATTCGGAGTGATTTAAGTGTATACCTTGTGAAAATCTATGCAAACACGTCTTTATTGTCACTTTTCGAGGAAGATATACCAGAAAACTCAGGCGTTAAATGGGAGCAGACAACTCAGCCATAAACCACCTTATCCAAAATTTCTTGGACAACTCCCCTAAAAACCAAATCACCCAAAAACTTGGACAACTCACCCAAAACGTTTGGACGACTCATCCAAAATTTGAACAACTCACCCAATGTTTTTATTGCAAAGAAAACACATTAAAACCGATCCCTTTATTGCAAACTATGCCAAAATAATGACATGGCATGGTTAAAAAGATGACGTTTCGCATAAAAACACATGGAAATTCTGTGAAAACTACTCGAAAATAAAATAGGAAGCACACGTTTCGCACAAAAGCCTGAGTTGAATAATGAGTTGAGTAGGGAGTTGAATAACTTAGCAGGGGCAGCCCTTCTTATACTCGTCAGCGGGCGTGCCAGTTAAGATCATGCCCAATAACGGTTAAGTGGGTTTAACGACTCCGGAATATCGACTCCGATGTTCACTACTGGAAGAACTACTCGGAAGTATTCGCCGAGGTGAACGACAGCTCGAGCGACGTTAAATAAGGCTCGCGCTGTTTTGCATAATTACAATTAACATTTAGCATCTGACGCAGTGTAAAATGTGCAGCTTTAATTGTAATTAAAAAGTATCGATGAGCGAGGCAACTCGGGCAACATATTAATCTTTTGAAATAATCCCCTCCCCGACCCAACCCTTCTTTTAGCAATGTCTAAAGTTTCTTTATGCCAGAGGACTGTATGTAACATTTTCCAAGGCAGTAACACAAATATCAAAATAGTTTAAAAAACGTTGGGTGAGTTGTCCAAAGCTTTTGGGTGAGTCTTCCAAAATTTTAGGTGCGTTGTCCAAACTTTTTGGGTGAGTTGTCCAAAACTTGGTGAATTGGTTTTTGGATGAGTTGGTTTTTGGATGAGTTGGTTTTTGGGTGAGTTGTCTGACACCCGTCAAATATACTGAGGAGGGAGGGGTAAGGGAGGGGAGGGGGAGGAGGACGATAGAAGAGATATCGCACATCATTTTTTTTAATTTAAAAGTTTAAAATTGTTTTAAATAAATGGAAGTAACATTTTTGCCACCAAAAGTAATAAGAACCGTTTGCAAGAAATAAGAACAATGTGGTCTGTATAAATTAAGCATGAGCTTTCTCTATGAAATATTAACGTGAACACTGAGAAAAAAGTCACGTTTATAATAACTAAACATGCTGATTATTTTCCTTGAGCTAAGAGTGTCATTGACCGGAAAGTAAATTAGAACACAAATGTACACCTACACCAGTGAAGTTGCAGCATAGGAAAAGCTTTTAAATTTTATAAGTATTACTTGAATTTATGCCCATCATGCTCGATATGTTGTTAAAGAAATATAAATTGTTTATATAAGAGTTACTTACGTGGAACACGGCAACCAGATACCTCCAAAAGCATCAAAATGTGATTATACTAAGTGTGCACGTGTAAATGTAAGTGTCTTGCAGCTATTCCAATGGGAACAGATCATTTAACTATTGTATTTCTATCAGTGTTTCCTTGGAATATCGTAGTTGAACCATCTATATTTCGATTGAGGACCCAGTTGACAGCATCCATGCCTGTGATATGCATAATAGGTTTGTAACCATTGGTCAGCATCTTCCCACCCTTGTGTGGCGATATCCCTGACTATAATATCTGTCTTAAATGCCACTCTTATCCACTGATGCTCATTATTACCTCCAGCAGAGCACGCCCCTTTAAATGTTATAATCGTATATTCTTATTACGCAATGTACATAAATGCGTACTTTAAAAGAAAATATGAAAATAATTGCATTTTTGGCATGTTTGTCGTGTTCTCCTCAGGAAAGAAGTTTCTAAATCAATTACAGCTTTTGTCATTTGTGACAGTTTGACAGTTTGTTCATAATATTGGGGGTTAACCTGTTTCATCAATGCTTCAGTATAATAAACATAGATCAGACGAAAAGTTTGCAACATGCCACTGTCATACAGCTACACTCATAGCGTTTTTCTCATTATAATGCAAAACATATTAGAAAACGTAGCGAAAACATCACCTGTATGAATAATGGCATGATCGAGCCAAGTACTGCCAGCTGTTACACTGTCATAACGAGTATCTTTCTGGCATACTTGATCAGATGGAGAGGTACATAGTTTCCCTGTGAAATAATTAAAATTCTGACTTTTCTTTACAATTTCCTTCTACTATTTGATTCCATTTCTGTTCTAAGGTATTTACTCTATTGTGAAATTACAAAGGAAAATTTTCTTAATAAAATAAGCTAAAACAAAATGTAATAAGCATAGATATTTCCTAAGGACTCTAAATGTCTTAAAGTAGCATGAACAAATCATATTGCACCTTAAGGACTTTAAATTTGAAGAAGCGACTTTAATAAAGTTGTGCAGAAAATAAGTATGTACGGGTTCCTTATTTTTACAAAATAATGTGTCCAAATGATGCATGCCATTCTTAAGGATAAGTTCATAAGCAATAATTGTTAAATTTTAAGTAAATTAATACCATTTATGAATTGTAGATTGAAATATAAACATGTTTTAACTTGCGATATAGCGATTGATGAAGCTGCTACTTAATTTGAAATAATATATTCACGAACACATTAACTGCAAAAGCAAATAGAACTTACTTGCATCAGCATACTTTATAAGCAAAACCATCATTTTAGCAGAATTTCTAAGAATATTAGTTCGCGTTAATAATTTCCTAAACAGAAGCTAAACAGAAACGTTAATCATATGCTTTAATGTCACAATTCGTCACTCACAAAGTCTATATATGCTGTATTGAACAGAGCATCTTTAGGATATACATGAGTATCTCAGCTATGCACAAGTATTGTTTTCTTTTGTTTATCTGGTTTGTTTCAATTCTTTTTTCAAAGAAAGGCTTTATTATCTATTGTCTTTATTCGGAAACAGGTGCGGTTTTCTTGAAGCTTTCTTTTTACCTTCTGCATTATCAGAAACAAACATTTTTATATCATCAATCTACTTCTATTTTCAGATTTTTATGCAAAAGGGATTTTCTGTTCAATAGCATATTTTGATAGGTTTCATCATGTTTTTGGAGCTTGTATTTAATACGAAAACAAAGATATTTTCTCTTCACGTATTGTCAGTACTCTTTTGCGCAGCTAGAGATTGGGATAAAGACGTACAAAATGGAGTGTTTTATATTATTTTAGAGATATCACTCTTGGTCAACCCAGATGTTAAATATTTGCTCAAACGATATTTTAGCTATGTCATATATGACACTTTTATTAATTACACCAATCTAAGCGAAATTCATTTGATCATTCAATCTGTGTCCAGTTACAGTTATCTTAAATTGAAATGGAGACTTTTAATACCAATCCGCGTATTTTAATTATGGTATGAAACTTTAAACTAGTTGTTTGATTCAGTATGAGCAAAAAAGTTTTCCTGATTATTTTCTTCAATATCATAAATATGACTGCGTTATGTCTCCAGTATTTAAGGAAAATATTAAACAGTCGCAAAAAGATACATAAAATCTGTTGGAGAAAAGACATGTCTTTTTTGTTGATTGCGTGTGACCGGCAAACCATACCTGTGTTGAATAAAAAAAGCAAATAAAATGTAGCAAATTTGCCCATTATGAACGCATTAGTTTTTAATCACCATAAACATCTTTGATCTCAGTCTTTTATAGATATAAGTAATAATGATGAGATAATAATAATAATAATAATAATAGTAATAATAATAATAATAATAATAATAATAATAATAATAATAATAATAATAATAATAATAATAATAATAAATACTTTGAAACACACAGAACATCGATGAAATTGGTAGAAAAACTTAAATGTTCGACGAGCAAGTATCTAAGTCTCTTCTTCCAAGTTGAAGAATTCAGTAGTTTTATTGCAACATCGCACAATACCCACACTGTCACAAGAACAAACAAATGCTAGTCAATGATTTCTCAGTGTAATAGCTAGCACACAGTTACTAAATATTTGCATTATTAAATATACAGACAAATTTCATCATTTTACAAGCCAAGCTTCGAAAATTCGACCAATCGGTCTTCATTTTCGGGCAAGGTCGCCAAAAGTTATTCGTTGCAATGCATTTGCGTTGCGACAACTTCAGGAAACTTTCTCCGAAAACAGTCAGTGGAATGCAGACGTTTTTATGCGTCAGTCAGTGGGGAATCCACTGTATTTTTGCGGCACATTACTTACAACATTGAGCATGTTGCCGTCTTAGATATTGATGCTAGGGATTGTGGTAGCAAGTGTGTAACCAGAGAGAGGCTTAGTTTTGTTATCTATACTTTTGTACCTCGTCTAAACAATAGCGGTTGACAATATACAAACCCGAGGCATCTTAATTTATGTGGTGCCTATTCTTTTAGTACTTAAACCGACCCAAATGCCACCGAATTCATAATGTCACCTCTAAAATAGGGCACATTTTATCCGGTCCTAAGGGTGGTCCGATTTCAGAGGTTTCACAGTAGCTGAATTGTGTCCATTCATCCACAGTAACTAAGCTTTCTATTTACATTTTGCTTAGCAGTTGTATAGCATATATACACACCTATATTTCTTGATTACGTCATGTTCTTGATAGCGTCATGTTTCTTGATTGCGACATGCTTAAGCCAGAGGGTTATCACTAGAAAAGCGGCTCGAAAGAAACATGCAAAAAGTGATCCTTTATGAAGCAGACATCTACGGCACATTACGCAAAAAATGCGTAAGATTCTACGCCAGTGACGCAATCAGCAGGACTATAACGAACCTTCCCCAGTGACTTAAAATCACAATCAGTTTGAGTTTTGGTATAAATAGTGGTTTAGATGCTCCTTGTTTGTAGTGCTGTTGCATAAGTTTTCTACAAAACAGCCTGTTTTACGTAGAAAAAGCCTGTAAATTCACCTGTTAGCGCATTACCTATAAGATTGGCATAGAAAGGGGCCTTTTCTACGGGTGGTCTACAGGGAAAACTTACTCTTCAAGAGCGTAATTTCTCCCTGCGTGGATAAAATTCAGTTTTAGAGGTTATGTCTCCCTATCGAAAGAGGAACAAAGAAACAGCATATGGAAAGAAAATCATTGAAGTAATGAGTTCACAGGTAAGATATACGGGCCTGGCTGTAGAAAGGCCTTTATTATTATTATTATTATTATTATTATTATTAACACATTTATATCGCGCTTACAGTGGTATAACCCAAAACGCAAACATTATAGGTATTCTAATAAGAAATTAAAAATTGAAAATTGCCAAAAAAATTTAAAGCATTGACTAGAAAAAATTGACGTTAACACATTAATTGTATTCCAGTCTAAAAAGGTGAGTCTTAAGTAATTTTCTCAAAGCTAAAATATCACGTTTTTGTCTTATTCTAAATGGTAGAGTTTCATAATTTGGGGGCTGCATTTTGGAACACTCTTTCCCCGTAGGGCGGATTAGATCGACGCTCTTGGAGAAGATACTGATCAGACGACTTCAGGCTACGCGATGGAGTATAAGGTGAAAGGAGCTCTGTAATATACTCAAGTGCTGAATTGTTGAGGACTTTATGGCTCAAAAGGGCAGCTTTAAACGTAATACGCTGCTCAACCGGTAACCAGTGAAGAGCCATGAGTTTTTTCCTTAACACTTTCTTCACTAGATGGTCTCACAATGTGTGCAGAGTAATTAAGGACGCGCTGAAGCCGCTTGATTTGCGTTTTAGCGAGGTTGATTAATACACTGTTGCAGTAATCGATGTGACTGATCGCATGCACGAGTTTCTTTGCAGCATCGTCGTTTAAATGATAACGAACATCACGTATCCAGTGCAGGTGGTAGTTGCACGTTCGAACAACAGAGTTTATTTGTGCCTCCATTGTTAAATGCGAGTCAGCGAGCACTCCCAAGACTCGAGCAACATGGGAACGTGTAACAACGTCATTGTCGAGGTATAGGCTGGACCCGATGTCATTCAGGACCCGATATCTTCAGAAACTTGAGCAAGGGCAGTGTCCTGTTCTGAGACTGAGCGTGGATTGACCAGACCAGAATCATCCGCATAAAAATGATACGGTAATCCATGCAATTTTATCAGAGAACCCAATGGCTTGGTATATTGAGAATATTCTCGTGGTCCAATTTTGGAACCTTGGGGTAGGGTGCAATCCAAGGTAATAGAGACGGAAATTAATTATCGACCTTAACACGTGCACTGCGATCATGATGATAAGAGGTAAGATGATATGCAATCAAGGGCTCCACCTTCGACACCAAAAGAGCACTCCAACCGGCGTAGATACATCTCATGATCTACGTTGTCAAAGGCGGCAGAAAGGTCGAGTAATGTGAGAAACACAGCTTGGCGGTTATCCAGCCGGATCAAAAGGTTATTGAACAACCGAATAAGGGCGGTTTCAGTACTATGACACTTGCGGTAAGCTGATTAATACTTTTCTTTCGAACTATGAGAGGGGAGATGGATATTTAATTGTTGGCAAATTGCCTCTTCAAGGATTTTGGATATATAGGATAAACCGGGCGATAGTTCTTCGGAATAGTATCGAGGCTTTTTTAGAAGAGGATAAACGATTGCTTGCTTGAAGGGGGGCCAGAAAAGTGTTAGTATAAATTTATTAGTTTATTATGCTGCAAATGATAGGGAGGAGTTTATCGATACATTGTTTCATTGTTTGAGCAAGCACGTTGGGACTGGGTCGCTATCGCAAGACTTGGCAGATGAAGACATTATTATTTTCCAAACCCTTTCCTCATCGAGCGGTCTAAAATTAATGAGCGAAATACCATCAAAAACGTCACCAAACAAAAAAGGATAAGCGTCTGTCGAACTAAAGGACGCTCTAATATTGTCAATCTTTGATTTGAAGTATTGGTTAAAAGTGTTAGCCAATGGTACATGAGATTCAGCGTCAGGAAGCGAGTTTTGTGTTCACAATGAGTCCTAAGGAGCGGTTTCTGATCTGAACGCTGCGTAATCAAGTTACTAATCCGTAAAAAGTCCTTTTTGCAATTTTAGCTATCCAGGTTCAAAGGCAATATATTTGTAAATTGATTTTTACGTTTAAGACTTAAAGGCGTAGAAAAGTCATTTCCTAAATAAAACTAGACGTGAATTTCTGACGCACAGGCCATTTTGACGCTACTTTCCATAAAAAATATTTTTCCTTTTAGCTATCAACTTGTAAATGGATTTTTAAGTTAAATGATGTATTTATGCCTCATGACGTAGAAAAGTCATTTCAGTAATAGAATTACATGGATTTGTCACGCACAGGACTTTTCTACGCCACTATCCGTAAAAAATTCCTTTTTGACTTTTAACTATCAATCTTCACAGTAATGAACCTGAAAATGTAATTTTAAGGTTGAATGACATATTTATGTCTCAGGACGTAGAAAATTTTTTTCTACAATAAAACTAGACATTTCTTTTTATCCTGAGTGCTTGGCCCTTCCCCGCATCCCTCCTAATAATTGTCTTTTAATTTAATAAATAAAATCCTGGAGGGGAGGGCACTTGGTAACATATGTATTTCCATGCGTATCCAATAACAAAACGTGGAGCAAGTGGACAATTCTGAGGCCAGACACGATCCTCGCTGAGTACCGCCTTTTCCACAAAAGGGGGTTGTATCACAGTAACACTCCGCTTTTGGTTAAAATGGGATCTTATTTTAAAATTAGCAATCCGCGTTTAGGGCTCGTTTTAATAAGTCACAGACACGCATAGTAATCATTCGGTATGCGAGTGTCTCCCCCACTACTTCCCCGGATGAATTCATTGCAGAATATATTTGAATTCTAGAACATTAATTCTAGAACTTTGTGCGTGTGTGCTAGTTTTTTTCTGGGGCACGGAGGTGAGTAGAGTGCAAATAAATAAATGGAGAGGGCATGTTACTTTGTTTTCTCCCCACCCCCAACACGTTTTGTCAAAGCACGAATTACCCTTCTGTATGGTAATTTTGGGTAATCCGACCAGTTAATATTAATGACGAAACACACTCACAGCGTTCGATACATCATCATAGAATATATATCGAAATATTTTTTTCGGGAGAAGGAGGGGGTTGGGGACAACGTATGAGGGGTGACGCTTAGGCAATAGGCACAATAAACGAGTTTGCTAAAATAAAATTCAATTAACCAGTTTCTTCCTCAGTACCACAAAAGTGCACCATGCAGGACCACCATTGGAAAACTCAGTGGTACATGCTTTTGAAGAGGGGTACGCAGCTTTATGGGGAGAAACAGTGTAGATTCAACAAGCAAATTACAAAAAACTGTCAATCAATACACAGCGAAAATTTACGCACAGGGAAAAGTTATGCAATTGTGAGCGTTTTCCATGCACGTAGAAAAGGCCTTTTTACGAAGTGCAAATCTTACGACAGGGAAAACTTACCGTAAAAGTGCGTAAAATGTCCTTCAGGTGATGAGATATCTCGCTAAACATAAGAACGTTTTTGTTTGATTGTGAAAATGTTATAACGTTTTCCTATCAAAAAGCGAACCCTTTTGGTTGCAAAAGCGTTATATTCAACAACCAAATGAAAACTTTATTTTACAAACCAAAATCAAATCTAATTTGATTGCAAAAACGTTACATTTACCAACCAAATAAATTTTTTTTAACCAAAAACAAGCGTATGGTATTAGAACGTTATTGAGCTTGATTTTTACGGAACCAAAAACAAACCAAATTGACTTTTAAAGAACCAAAAACAAACGTTTTCTATAAGAACGTTATTTTATCGATTTTCAAGAATGTCATATACTGTATTACTTTTGTAAAGTAATTTTAGAAATGAATAATAAATTCGCGATAACAAGAATTACATTTTAGATGCGATGCGAATTCAAATCCAGTTCACATATATTTAACTAATTATAGTAATCTATAACAAGGCATTAAATATGCAGATAATAAGAACCCGTAAAAGGTTAGGGGATAGACCTTGGGGAATTTCCGTACTGGGGAATTGTTCGAGGGGAGGTGGATTCGAAGTGGGAAGGGTTAGGATGGTGGGAGGTGTCTCAGGGGAATTGTGTTAGACGCACTTTGAATAGATGCGTCGTGGCGTAGAGTTAAGTTCGTCGCTTTGCATGCGAGAGATTCCCAGCTCAAACCCAGCCAGGTATGAATGTTTCGTGAAATGTTAGTTGCAAAAAATTTAATGGTAGTTCTTAAAAATGAACAATGATGTGATGATGGTGCAAGATGCAGCCTCCCAGAGGGAATACTATTTTGAAGAATATTAAAAGATATTTTTGAAATCTTTTCTTTTACGCACTTTTCACAAAAAAGGTTTTCTTAAGGTTGTGTATGAAACGCTCTAAAACGGTTTTTATAAAGCGTTTTTTCTTAATATTGCGAAAAAAACGTTTTTCGGCATTTCATGTACAACCTTTAGAAAACGTTTTTGCACCTTCAAAAGGTTCTGGAAAAACGCTTTTAAACCGCTATTTCAAACAAATTTGTTTTACGGGATGCTACTCGCAGGTTTACAGGAAACTATTTTTATTTACTCAACCTAGATTTCGTCTTTTGTTGTGCAAAGGGGTCTGGGAAATTTCTCCAAGACAACTCCCCCCGAACAATTCCCTCCGTAGGACTTTTTCCCCCGCTTAATTTTTATTTTTATTTTACTTTGAATGCCAAAACAAAAATAAAACAACCAGGTATCTGTCATATATTTGTAAAATACCTTAAAATCAAGATTGCAAAATTCTTCTGTCTGGAACGAAAGTCTTTTCTGCCATTTAAAATCTGATGTTGTGGGCAATTCTGCGCAAGTAGTCAACAATCTGTCAGTTTTCAAAGTTGCTGACTATTTGACGAATGCGCTGCTCAGAGTCGGCGTACTGGCGGCGTGTTGGCTCGGGCAAGTGCCCACCCATAATTTGATCAGGTGCACTGCGAACATTGCTTCGCTGCTCTTCGTCGATTCGGTCACCACCGTCGCTTCGGTCAGCATCGTCACCTTGGTCAGCATCGTCACTTCAGTCATTGCCGGCATTTCGATCACAGTCTTCGATTCGGTCATTGGCCGCGCTTTGGTCACCATCGCCGCTTCGGTCAGCATCATCTCTTCGGTCATTGCCGACGATTCGGTCGCTTCAATCACCATCGTCAACCGCTCCTGTGGCCAATGAAAGGTCTTTGAACATAGTATTAAAATTATCTAGTCATCTGTTTATACTGACATTTGTACATGTTCCTTCGTTACCGTGTATAATGTGCCATTTTATGTATTACTTTTCAACTTTTAGCTACAATGAATAAAAATATTATTATTATTATATTTTGTGAAATGACTGAAAATTTTGGGCATTTCACTGATTAAACAGACTGGCCGTTACATATACATATGTTACAGCGTGTGTGTCAAATCAGCGAAAGTGCAACTTCGCTGAAATTTTCAGCGAATGTGTCAAATCGCTGACTCAATCGGCGAATGTGTAAACTCGCTTAAATTTCCAGCGAATTACACATTCGCTGACTTTTGATAAACCTTTGATCGTCGATTACCGATTGACTCATATTTGGCATAAATTTGACCCATTCGCAGAAATTTTCCTGATTTTTTAAGCTATGATTGCCGATTACACACGATTGCTTTCAAGCATAACAAAAAGAGTAGTATTGTCCAATTAATAGCTCTTTATGCATATTGGACTGTCTGATAGAGGACTCAATTAAGGCGTAAAGGAATTGAAGCCTAACCTCTACTCTGGTTCAACAATTAGTACATTGAAACCCCGCTATTAGGGACAGAAAGTAACTGAAAAATTTTGTCCCTAATGGCGGGGTGTCCCTAATTTCGAGGTGCTGTTAATTTGAGCTCTATCTGACAACTACAACTAAAGTCTTTGGATATTTTTCTCACACTTTTCCCATCACTAGTTTTGATTATTTTAACTTTATCAGATAACGAAACCTCGTTCCGTTTTCTTTGCACATCACCCATTAGTCGTATAAAGGTTCTCTCACACATCTTTTCTAATAAGCCCCATTGGCTTTATATGCACTGCGTTCAATGTAATGTACTCAGTACCCACAGATAACAATATAGAAAAACAAAGACTGTCGGGTAACAAGCTGATAGGAGGTGATAACGCACGAAATGTGGATATCAATTTGACTGTCCACAATAGAGGGGTTGTTTCAAATGTGTAACCGTACTTACGGGATAAAAAGAGTGTCCCTACTTCTGAATAGAGGGATGTCCACAATAGAGGGGTCTAGATATAAAGGAGATCTATGGCGTTTTAAAACAGACTGAAAAATTTTGTCCATAATTCAGGGGTGCCGATAATAAAGTTGTGTCCATATCCGGGTTTCACTGTACTATGATTTATGGTAAGAGGTGCACAATTGTAATTTTGCTTTATTGTAATCACATTTAGAATACTCATTGACTCCTTACACCTATAAATATTATTTTTAAAAGGTAAACGCTCGCAATTCTTTATCTTGTTATTCAACTTTTATTGTAGAACAGATATTTCTAAAAAGTTATAAACTACATTTATTACCAGTTAGATATTATTTTACATGCATTCTATTACTTTGACGAGATCGTACCATCAATATAACTGAACAAATTAAATATTCTAACTTGTCGATTTTTAACCGAAACAAGAAAGATAAAAACGCGAGCAACTTTAAACTTACAAATACAAATATTAATTTCCAGCCATCCAAATAGTTTGTTTTTTTTCTCGGGTCGGGAGTATTTTACATCTTGTTCAGGCAAGTAAGACTGGAGCGGCAGCTAGAGCTGCATTTGACTTTTTCCTTGAAACATTTACATCTGTTTGACTAGTATCTTTTCGCTCCTGAACAGTTGCACTTAGCAAAGCCCTGACCTCCACATTTGGATCCGAATTGGACTTTCAATGACCGCATAACTGGTCACTGATACCTAAGTAGCGCTCAAAACCGAATACCAGATTAACATGAATAGGGAACAGTTTGATTATACTACCCTTTTTTGTTATACTTGAAAGCAATTGCCATGTGTAATCGGCAATCTAAGGTTCATCAAAAATTCGGCAAATTTCAGCGAATGTATCAAATATTTGTGCTTTAAATCAGCGAATGAGTAAATTTCAGCCAGTTTACACTTTCGCTGACACATACGCTGTAACATATATAATACTCTTTAGCAAATGGGGGAAAACTGAAACGATGCATTTAGCATGCAGACAAATGGTTTGGCGAAAAAAGGAATCATACGGAAACACTTTGCCGAATTGTACGAATTCAATTAATTAAGGGATTGAAAATCTCCAAGTGTAATAAAAATGGACGAGTACCTCGAAATGTATGATCGGGAGCGGTTCTTGCTCTTTGACGAAGAGTATCGTCTGCAAGATACCGCTGAACTAGTTCAGTGGACTATATGGGATGCCGTTTTAAAATTAAACTTATTTTTGATATCAAAATAGTAATAATAATAATAATATTAGTAACAATGATAATAATAGTAATAATAATAAAATTAAGAATAATAATAATACTAATAATAACAGTTATAATAACAGTAATGCCAGCTTAATTAATACATAATTAAAGATATCAATAAATCAATGTAGATCTCATTAATTTATATTTTGCTATCAAAAATTGAATTTTAGATGGCAAAAATTTATTTTTGATATTAAAAGATCAATTTTCCAAACTTAACAAATCTTAAGGGAAGCACACATTTATATAAAATTCAACGAATCAACAATTAAATTTTGGAAGTGAAAACTTGAATTATTGATATCATTATTGATATCAATAACAACAACACAATTTGTGAGCCCAAGAATTGCTTCATTTTTGCAGTGAAAATTAAAAGAAAGATTCTGTGTACAAGGACTATTCATTATTTCACTCACAGATGTTTGCTTGTGAATTTGTTGTCTTAACAGACAGACTGATATTTTGATATCAAAATTTATTTTAAGATCAAAAAACACATTTGCAGATTTCAAAATGTAAATGTAAATTACAAAAATATCATTTTCAAATAATGATATCTGAAATAAATTCTTGATATCAATAAAAAGAAAACAAATTATTAAGTTCAAAATTGGGACTTTACTATTAAATATTTTATTTTTGCTATCAAGAACTAAATTTTGGATCTCTCAAAATTAATTTTAGAGACCATTAAATCATTGTTGAAATCAGTAAATATTTCTTGATATCTCTAAATATTTGTTAATGTCAAAAATTATTTTTTTTTTGAAATCAAGAACAACTCTTGATATCCAAAAATGATTTTTGAGGCTGGAAAAGACTCGAAATTTACCGCAATTGGCTTAAACTACGGTTTCAAAATCATAACACCAGGAACCCACCTAATACATGTCGACCTCCCAAAATGTCGGAATGCGGAAAATACTTATCGCACACTTATCCTACGCAAAAGGAGCTTGAGCTTGGTCGGTGCAGAAAAGTTGCTTATAAACCCGATATGATCATTCCTATATGATGCATCACCAAGGGAAGAGCTTCGTTAGACCTATCCACAACTGCTCTCAGACAGAGGGGCATTGTGTTGATGACCGGAAAAACACCTTTGTCACCGGTCACATTTGACAAGTAGTACTCGTGCTGTGTCGGTAAGAAAACCTTCATGAGTGCTTTATGAATGGTGATCATTGAGCTATGTTTACAACTTCATGAGTACTTAATGAATGGCGACCGTTAATCTATGCTAGAAGAATTACCAGGTGACACATTAAACAAACGTATGGTGGGGCTGGCTACTGTTGCTTTCAAATATTCGAAATTTCCAAAATTTTGGCACTGCTTTTACTAACCAGTAAGAGTGACATTTGTCATTTCGGCACAGTGTCAGTGCATCACTGAGACATTTTTGATATAGTGTCAGTGCACTATTGATACATTTTTGGTACAGTGTCAGTCCATGATTGCTGCATTTTTGGTAAAAGTCATTACATGATTGATACATGTTTGGTATAGTGTCAGTGCATGATTGGTAATTGTTGGTACAGTGTCAGTGCATGATTGAGACATTTTTAGTACAGCATCAGTGCATGATTGATGCATTTTTGGTACAAAATCACTACATGATTGATACGTTTTTCGTACAGCATCAGGGCATGAATGATACATTTTTGGTATAGTGTCAGTGCATGATTGATATATTTTTGGTACAGCGTCGGTGCATGAGTGATACATTTTTTGGTATAGCGTCAGTGCATGATTGATACATTTTCGGTACAGCGTCAATGAATTGTTGCCAAAACGTCATTGCATGATCAATGCATTTCTGGTACAGTGCCAGAGCTGATTGATACATTTTTGGTACCGCGTCATTGTATCACTGATACATTTTTGGTACAGTGTCAGTTCAGGATTGGTAATTTTTTCTACCGCATCAGTGCATGATTGACGGATTTTTGGTACAACGTCATTACATGACTGACACAGTTTTGGTACAGCATCAGTGCATGATTCATAAATTATTGGAACACCGTCACAGACACTTGTTCTAAGCACACTGGGAAATTACTTCACGGTAGTTGCAAAAAGTCCTTTCAATAATAAAGAATTTAAACTCTGGCTATCCGTAGTAGAGCTCTGTTGTTAAAAGGTAAGAAAGTAATCATACGCATCGGCAACATGACCGGCCTCACAAATTTGGCCAATAAGGACAATTTCGCGCTAAATTTATGTCAATTGCAAATAATAAACTGCAGATTCAGTAGCTTGTCTAGAAATTGGCTTATCTTGCTGTTAAAAAATGACCCGCTATTCTATTAGACAATAGTCTAATACAAAACTATAGTTCTGCACAGTTCACATGAATCAGATTATGCTTATGACTTTTTGTGTTACGATGTTCAGCATTACTCATGATGAATTAATTTCAGCATTAATACCATTAGTGCAGAATTTCATTTAAATTTTTCATCCGTTAGCGTCAGCAGTGTAAAACTTTCAATCAGGTTTTGTTTATATGGGCAGAAATGGGAACCGTAGTGACACAACATGACCCTCCAATTAGTGAAAAAGCGGTGCCATAATTTTGTAGTTGACAGCAGTAGTCAGCACTGTGGCATGTTACAACCACGCACTGCATCTTAAAATAATTTAACGATCACCTTTCACCAAGTACTAATAAAGTTCATTGTTGCGACATACAGCACTAATATATGCCATATGATACATATGTCCCCTTCTATGATTTTAATTGAAAAAAGGAATCATACTTAACATATGATGAGCTTTACATTTGTGAAATACAAATTCGACCATAACATATCACAATTTAACACAAAATCATGCAAAGGTTATATCCGCCAGTAAGACCTACAAATGAACGAAGCTGTGTCTTTGGGGTCTGCGATTCTGCATTCAGCTGATGTACTATAATAGTAATAATTTTTTGCCTGAAGGACCGGGGTCGAATTGGACGAACCCATATTACCCTCCTTGCATGATGTATTACTTTTATTATACACCTATTTTGCGATATTTTTGCTTTTCTTACAAATTTTACGAGGCACTATATTTTGCTTTCTTTATGCTCAGTTGGGGCGACACACTATTAGAACTTCGGCCAGCTGATGTTGATATAGGACCTGATTTCTTTATATTTACGATTAAGAAAATAAATGTGCAATTATTATTTGCGTATAAGTTGCCCCCCCCCCCCATCTTGTCCCAGTTTCCATGGAATAAATCACCCGAAGAAAGTATAAATTTAGAAACAACAATTAATTTTTAAAATAAAAACTTACCTTTCTTTTTGCCATCAGGGAAATTACAACACACTAATTTATATGCCTTCAGACTCGTGTGGTTTAAGAAGTAACCTGACGAGCACGCCCACTAAACAAGTTTTTTTCCTTTCGAATGTTTCTTGTTATTTTGACGGTTCAACGTAAGTAACACATTTCAACTCAAATCGCGAAAAAAATAACAACGCAACAAAACACAAAATGACGTTTGTAATTATATGACGTTTGCAATTGTATAATGCTTATAAACATTCACACATGTTAGTTACAACGTCATATACGATTCCTGTAAGTTTGAGTCAGTGTATTTTACTCTGAAAAAAGTATACTTATCAGGGGCAGGAGGGTGCAATACGGAAAAATACTGACCTCACTTTTTTTCTATCATTCTTTTGTAAGTGCCCGATCAGGTGTATAAATTGTCATCTAAAGTTCCCAATTGGCCTTTCCAACGCTTTGCCAACAAAACATATCTCATTATAGCCAAAGAAGCATTTAATTATTTTACCGTGAGGCCAGCCCTTTCAATTCTGTCAAAACCTTTTCTAAGACTTACAAATAGACATTCAAACCAATCGTATATGACAGTGCCATCGACAAAGCTATACACGCTACCATGTCCGTACCACAATTTCCTCATCATTTGATTGTATTCACATCATGCATTGATGCAACCGAACAACATGACAAAGTATTGAATGCTATCTTATAGTAGCCTTTGAGAAATCCATTTTGGGTAAGAACTTGCAATGAGCTGGCTTTGCATGAACCTCATCAGCCGATGGCATGAGTTCTGCATTACACTTAGTCGCTTTATTAAGAGCCCTTAAGTCAGTACATAGCCTAAGCTTTATTCTTTTTGTCTGTCAAGAAGATGGATCTTTAATTGATGGACTGAAAGGTTCTCTGACACCTAAACTAGTAAAGTTTTGGACATCTCTCTTACACTTTTCACTTAAAGCATATGGCATCGGATCCTGCCTCCACCTAATCAGTTTTTCTTCAATTAGCACATATTAGACTACCTTGGTTTAGACGAAAAAATATTTTGGAACCTCTTAATCAAGTACAACAATGATTCCTTTGACCTATTGATACCTCTGGATTAATGTTAACATCTGTACAGTATTCTGCCTCACTTAGATTTTCCCATTTCTCTTAATCGTCTCATGGGTTAAATTCAACGCCCTCAATGATATCCTCAGATATTGCAGCAGCTACCCAACCTGTTTCAGTCACATTTCTGTCCTCAGTACTGTGAAAGAATTTCTTTAGCATACTGATATGTGACAACTTTCCCTTACATTCTATGTATCAATGACATAATGGCAGCAATTTGTTATGCACAGTAGGAAACAACAAATATATCTGCTTCCTATAATCATCTTGGAATTTCCCCCACTCATCTTGTACAAATTTACAAGTTTCCTTCTATCTATTTTTCAATCGAGGATATACTCGTAAGTTGTCCTTACTTGTGTCCTTACTGTCCTTACATCTATTTCAAAATTCCATTGTATTTTCACATAATCGCTTTGCCTGACTATGATACCCTGTGAAAAATCAGTTTTTGACTGATAAAAGAGATGGAATACTTGTGCCATCATTTCAGATAGTCGTAACTAACTACCTTATGCGGTACGTCTACTCTGGTTAAGATAATAACCAGGTATATCGCTACGCGTATTGTGTCTACTTCAGGGCGTCTTTGTCATTTACGAGTAAAATTGGATCAAAAATATCTACTGCCGCTTTTTCAAATGGTAGGCTTAACAAAGGTGTTTTCTCTGATTCTTTTAAATTTTTTTGCTAAACGTCACAAGTACCTACATAGCCAAACAGCTCCATATTGAACTCCAGGCCAAAACAGATTTTCAACAATTTTCAACCTGACTTTTCCATACCTAATTCGAAAACAATGTCATACATTTGTTTTGGGAGCACTAGCTGGTGATACAACTTTCCAACATGAATATTCTGGGACTTAAGGCACCTATCCAAAAATCCGTTTTTATCTACAAACCATTATTCATTTTCTGTGTTCGTAAAATCTGACCATCTTTTGCATCTTTCCATTCTTTTGCTGGCTGCTCCTCCTCCTCAGATGAGACACTCAATAGTAAACTATCTGCAAAACGTTTCCCAATGGCCGTCATCATAGCATGAGAATCAACTACTGATCCAACATTATCACAAATATTTCTTAATATATAAATATAAATAATTTCCCTCGCAAAGCTGTAATCTCCCCTTAATATCAAGGATATTTCAAGAAAATCGTTGCTACCGGTGCATAATCAAACGAACCATTGATCGCATGATATTTTTTCGTTTCGCCTAGCCATTGATTTGGTCTTCACGAACACAATTGCTATGCAACCACTATCCCACATTACATTCACTTCAGTACTACTCACCTCTCCAATACATATGTTCAGTTTCGATAGTAAGTTTGGATTGTGATTCCTGTATGCAACAGAACCTAGTCATTCTGCATTGGCTTGGTTTTCAGTCCTTTCGTCTGACATCATACTATTGCCTATTTTTAGACCAGTTGTGATTGGAATTGAAGCTTTTTCTAAGAACAACACCGAAGCTATTTACTGACCTTGAGAGTGATTGCTTTGGTTTACCTGACCTTTGTATTCATTGTTTCCATGACTTTGAAAACTGTTATTTCCTTGATCTCTTTTGTTAAGCTCTTCGCTAACAGAATATAAACTTTTGGATTTCTGACTTCGCGACTTGCGAAAATTGGCTAGTCTTCCCCGACTACCGCTTGACCTATTTCTTTGGTCGTACTCAAATACACCGGAACCCCGGAAATCGGACCACCTACGGGACTAATCAAAAGTACTTCCATTTCTGGGGTGGTCCGGTTTCCGGGGATCAAGCAAATTTGGTGTGTAGGAGTGCATTTTTGCTATGTTAAAAATGTACCCATATGAAAAGAAACAATAACGCCTCTTCTTTCTGTTCTAAAATCATCAACTTTATTCTTGCATCCAATCTATTGATCACAAAATAATTCAGTGAACATTCATATTTACACTTAGGTCGAAAAAATCTGAAGACTAAAAAATCTGACCAGAAAAATTAATCAATTTTTACATCAACTTTGCAGCCACATCTACATAATCTGGAGACTAAAAAAGGCTGACACAAAACAAATCAGTGTTTATGCATATTTCCAATTAAAAGGACAAAACCTGAGGACTAACGGAATAGTCTACTGACACTACGCTTTATTTCAGATTTTTTCTCAACAAATTGGTCCATTTGTCAAAGTCTTCACTTTCACTTTCATAGCAAAAACATTTCTTTTCTGGATGGACATTTTCTTCAAAACAAGTCCAATAACCAGCTTTTCGTTTTAAAACACGTTAGATACGAGATTTACTCACACCAAATTTGTCTGCTAAATTTCTCTGACTTTCAACTTTGCTTAAGTTTATTTTTCTAATGCTTCCCATGATTTAGAAGTTTGTGGTAATTGCCAACTAAGTGGATAAACTACCGGAACCACCAGACACACAAAAGACCAGCGGAACCATTAGACACACAAACAGCTAGTGGAACCACTAGGCACACAAATAACCACTGGAACCACTAGACACACAAATACCCACTGGAACCACTAGACACACAAATAATCGTAATGACATAAGTGAACCAATATACCGTTCTTCAGTAAATAAAACCAGCCTCGAATGGGTGCGTTTTGAGCATTTACCAACATTGTGATCTCTAGAGACAGCAAAAAAAAGATCAGAAATTAAAGGAACACAGTGAATTAAATGTAGAAATTTTACACAAAATTTTAGAAAGACAATTTGAGTTGGGACTGAAAACGATAAAAGGGAGTTGTAAATGCAAAAAATGTTGTGTAGCGAAGGTTGACCAGAATAAATCATTTAAAAGCTTTTCGTTGCAAGAAAACTAAAGAGGGTGAAAGGCAGTAAATAAAGTTTTAATATCCTCATCAAATAATAGCATCAAATTAGCAATGCTTCTGACATACCATCTATATATAAACATTAATAGATGGCATTCGGCTTTTCATTTCGGCAGCCTGTTCAGTTGTTACATTTGATTTTTTGAGATCGTGTCGGGATCACCGTGTGTCGTATATAATGATTGATGTTTGTTTTCACGGACCTAATAAAATGAATCCGGCAAACGCTTATTGACACTGCTGAAAAATCTTAAAATATAATCCACACTACACGTGCCACTTCCATACTTCACTTACCACTTCCACACTATAACGTGCTACTTTCCTACTACACGTGACACTTCCACACTGCACGTGTCACTTTCATACTACACATGCCACTTCCGCCAAATCAGCCTGACAGGATGCCTTATTGAACAATCACGAAAATAGAATCCACAATACACAACCTTTTACACCATTCTGAATCACACGGCACCTAATGCTGTATCGTTTTTCACCAACAATGTACCGTTCACTTTTCCGAGGTTCCACACTGACACAGTACCTTTTATGGTTTGTGAACTGGCACTGTATCCACGAAGCACCGCTTGTGCACCAACGCTGAATCCTCCACTGTGCAGTTCAAACAATTAATCTACCTGTGTACCAACACTGCATAATGTACTTCTCTATAATTTTCGAGTAAATAAACAAATCTAGCATTAAAATAACCAACATTAAGCAATGTTTGGTTAACAGCTTCCAGAAAAGTCATCCTTCAACTTTGCAAACCATTTAGCACAATTACTTTGTTTTTAAAAGCGCCAAAACTTAGATGCAATTTCATTCATTTGCAGCGGCTATGACAAAAATCAGATTAAGTTTATGTGGGCCGCAATAGCCCATAAATGCAACCCTCCTACTGTTTAAACAAAAGTAGTATCGTGATTTTAGAGCCAACTTAGAATAGTAGTAGCCATTACATTTGCATATTAAATTCACGCAATGCCTCTAGAAATAACTTAGCTGTCATTTTTCATAAAAATATAGTTCATCTTTGCGATATGCGACACTAATATGTATCATATGTGACAATTAGTGCCTTTTTAAGAGAAGGGGGTGGAGGGTGGGGGACGAGCTTACCTTAACTCACGACGAATATACAGTCAACGGCAGATCTATGAATTTCAGCTCATCATAAAACAGATTTCACACAAAATGATAACCAAAAACCAAGCTAAATCATTTATAAATCATATGTTATAACCGTAAATATTAAGTACCAGCTGAAAAAGTTTACTGTAAGTAATTATACAATATAATCCCTAACCAATATTTGCAGTCTTAGTCATCACAAACTGATTGCTATTCACCGAAAAGTACTCCTTTTTTAAATTCACTTTACCGTGTATTTATCAATTAAATCCTTTATGCAAGAAATACTCTAACGCCCTGCACCAGGCTTTAATGAAAGATTGCGCAGCAACTTTAATTTGATTCGAAAATTTTACTTGCCACTAAAACAAGAAATTTCCCATTACACCAATTAAAATACAAACTCTCGACAAGAACTACATGTACTTTTCTTTTCTGTTAAACTTTTTCTTTGCTGATGTCCGAAGTGGATGCACCAAAGAAATTGTGATGGTTGGCTCTCTATGTTTCTTGTCAAACGGCGATTGTTGGGTGATTTCTCAGATTCGGTTCTTTTCACAGTTGCAACCTTCGAGTGTTCGTTGCAGTGCCATAAGTATGGAGAGTTCAGTGTTAAAAGTCATCTGAGCACGGCAGTGTTGGTTTTGGGTGTTTCCTGGTCATATGCGTGCTACTGGGACAGTACCAACTGTTGTCTCACGCACCAGCAGGCCATAGACCACAATTACATTTCCTGGTAGAACATAAACACGCAAGGAGTAAAAACTAAAGCAGTGCCGCGGTAAATGCATTATTATGTAATACATGTGCAGCCAAAGAAATATATGCTATACATGTAAATAATTACAATAGTTTGGATTGGAAAAAATTTGCTATGAAATATTTGTTAGTTTATGTGTAACTGGGTTTGAAAACGAGTAAAAATTTAAAGTGGGGAATTCCACGGTTGCCATTTTCCAATCGGCATAGCAAAATGTCCCTTCGAAAAACCCCCATTTTTCTAGTTATTTCTGTTCTTGTGAAGGTCTAGTTCATCTAGTTTAATGTTGTTTAAGAGAGTGCAATGTTGTGGAGAGTGCCACAATTCAAAATGTTATACAGACAGTTTGTGTAAAATTACTTGTGCTCTATGGCTAGCACTATAACATGTTACCATGGTCAAAAATGGTCACAGCGCACACAGTACACAGTATCACCGTGTGCTAGCAGCTTCTGCGTTCCTGTATCCCAAACCGAACTCGCCTTTGTAACAACTTGACAGTTGGGTAAACTCCAAGACAAGACCGGCATGTCTGTGTGTCTTGGCAGATTCCCATTTCATCCGTATTTGGGTCTATATCCGATATCTTGATTCTGGATATTTCACAACTTCAAGATATTTCACTGTAGCGCACACATTGGAATAATAAAAGATTGTATTCTACAGATGTTTATTGGTTTTAATGCCAGTCTGTTCAGTGATTCGGGTCCGAAAAGCACCCTAAAATAACTTCCCAAAGGGAATATATGGAGAATTACCAGTCAGCACAATATATGAAATACATTGACACTACAGGCCATTACCCCTTTGAAACTCAGGTCTTGCATTTTGACATGCACAGACAAAAACACATGTAGATGTTGTGCTTAAAGAGTGGATTGTGAATTACATTTCCAAAATGAATGGATAAGAATTTCGGCGCTCCAAACTAACAATTAATAATGAGTATTTAGGGATGTTTCATACAGAAATTGTATCTCTAGATTTAATCAATTCTTGCATGCAAGCCATACCTTTTCCCCCTCAAAAAAAAAAAGAGGAGCATCACTGGTCGTGAATTTTCTTTTTCTTTTCAATGCTTTTGTACAGGTTTCAAATATGCAATTTTCAGTTGTTTTTTTCTCGAAAAATTTCCTGTCCCAGAAGCTGGAGAATTAAAGTCAGGAGGGGAGGGGGGCTAGGGGGCGTTGGGTCATGGGAGTGGATCATAACCCAGATATTTCTCCTAGATCTGCTGCCGAAAACAACCATAAACACCTCATTACCTTTGGAGTCTTGGCCTGGGCCAGCCGCAGTCCCTACCTTCCTTCAAAATTTCATCCGCTGTTCTTAGGGGGGGGGGGGCAAACATCTTAGAGTTTCTTTCCTCTCTTGTCCTTCTTTGCAGTAAAAAACGAAGCAGTCATGAAATAAATAACTTCATATACGTGTTCAAAACAAGTGCGTTTTGCGAAGCAGTGATATATATGTTTAGGATATATATGTTTAGGAGGGGGGTCAGCCTGGATAAGAATCCCTGGAGTTTTCCCAATAATTATTACATTTCGAGGTAAACTGTGAGGTGGGCGTGGGCAAATGCATGCCTTGTCGGTTATTTTCTATCCCAGAGCTGGATAGAGACCTGGCGCAGCTATGATGTGGCATGGCTTAGTCATATTTATATTAACAGTGTAACGAAAGAGATTATTAAAACCGCAAATCGTAAACCATAGTCACTTGACAGTCATGTGAAATGAATGCTTTAAAAACCGCTATGGACGCCTTTTGTAAAAAGGCGCTAAGTGTGCAGCTTCTACTGTACGAAAGCGAGGCCTGCTTGGTTTCCGCGCTCGTTTTTTTTTTTTGGGCGCTAAAGATGTATATACCTAGCATGACAATACAGCTCTAATGTGAGGAGGGGTGACGGTTAGCTCGGTTGGTAAGACCGTTGTTCTGGTAATCCCAAAGTCCCGAGTTCCATTCCAGCTCTGGGTAGTAAGTAGGGGATTGACATTCACTTCAATTGCCTTAGCTAAGCGAATGCAGTGGGTTAGGACACCTATCACGGAATTCAAAATTAACGCCCTGTGAGGCTTTCGGTCATCCCTATAACCACAGTCCGGACGGTGTGCGAGCTTGATTTTGAAAATGAGACGTTTCTTGTTCAATACTCCGTCGGAGGGAGTGGGGAGGGGGATGAGGTGGGGGTGGAAACTGTACTCTACCCCCAACAGAAAGATGAACCAAGAACTGTACACATTCACTTCTCAAGCAAGGGTCTGCTTAGTTTCTTGTGGTTGTTTAGTTCCATATGATTGCAACGATGTGCGTTATTGCTGCGCTTCTACCTCTAAATATATGAGTCTTCTTTTTTTTATTTTAAATTAACAGCCCACACCCAGTGCTTAAGGGGTAAAATTTTGACCGCAGTTCGTTCCGTATAAGGTGAGGTTTATCAAAGTTCGCTTTCTAAGTTTAGGGATTATTTCTTTTTAAATTAAAGCAAGTGGTACCCTGCCTTTCCCCCCTCATATCAACCCAATTTGTGAAAACTTAAAAAAACAAAAAAAAACAAATTACATTCATTTCACAGTATTGCATTCAAAGAAATTTATGCACTTGGTGATAATTTGCAAAAACGCAACAAATTCTATTTATTTGAGGAAAACACAGTGCAGGGTGACATTTTTTTTGAAAAACTTGCAAGACCATCTTGCATCTGCGTGTTTACTTGCCATTGTTAATGGCTGGCGATCTCGACGCCAAGGTCAAGGTCCTCAAACGGTAATCCTCTTTGCAGTGGTAGCTTTTTTCCTGCATTTTTTTAATCAGCCAAAACTGTCAAAAGTTACCCTGCGAGCCATGTTATGATTATCACAGACATACGGACGAACGCACACGGCGGCAAAATCAACAAGTCTCTCTCCATGCGGTACGTGGGTTCGGGGGGAGTGGGAGGGGAACATAGTTTTATCATTTTCCTTTTACTTACAACTGGAATAATAACGTGCCCTGTACACTATCGAAGATTGCAAATAACTTAGTGCTTATGTGGTACTGGGATCGTGTAAGTGTAAATGGGGCTTAATGTATAGATTATCTATCCACTCTTACTGGAAATTTAAGCCAATCTTGGATTACTTAAAGCATTCGTAAGATTAAGAGAACTGTTGTTAAGTTTTTCAAAAAGAAAAGGATATTATACAAAGGAGGGGGTTCGAGAATGGTGGCATTGTCCCTTTAAGCCCATGGCATACTTGTCTTTGGTGTGGCTTTGTTATAAAACAGCTGACCTCTGATGAGCTGCGGGTCTGCGGGGTCAAGAGGTATTACGCACAACAGACCGAACCGCGGTTGAGGCTGGTTGTTGAACATATTTTAAAAAGTAGTTCCTAGGTTTTATTAGTACTATTTCCTAACAGACCGAACCGCTGTTGAAGTTAGCCGTTGAACAACAACGTTTGGCTTGTGTAAACTCATAGCTTACATGTACACAGTTCCTTGATCTAGGACAAGATCTTGTAAAAACCTTGTGTGATTTCACAGCTTACATGTGAACAGTTCCGTGATCTCGGACAAGATCTTGTATATGGCTTGTGTGAACTCAGAGCTTACATGTGCACAGTTCCTTGGACAAGATCTAGTAAAAATATATATTTCTCCATTAATGGGTATCATAACACGTAAATCGTCTACACTCCTCTTCATGAACTTTGTAATGGTGGTAGCTTTACGCTCAGGTTCTTGCTTAATTTTAGACTCTGCCGAAATTTTTCGCTTTTTACAAGACAGCATCGTAGCTGATAACTCATCTCTGTTTTTCTTTCTAAAACGTGATTGCCTTCGACGATGCTGTATTGGTAGTGATTTCAGCTAGTGACTTTACCATAGGCATTGCTTTAGACTTTGTTGTAGGTATTATGTCAAGTTTTGCTGTAGGCTTTTCTGTTGGCACTGTCTCAGACTTTTCTGTAGGCATTGTAGTAGATGGCACTTGTTGCTCATGCACTGCAGGCATGTTCACTCTTCAATATTTTGATATAGAAGGATTATTATGTCTAAGGGCGGGACCTTATATAAGTTGTGTAACTCCATGAGCTAACGTGGTGTCACGTCTTCTTTGAAATGTATAATTTGTAAGTCCTGGTCCTCCATATAAATAAGTTACAAAGCTGTTCTGCCGCAGATTCAAAGCTGAGAAGTTCAGCAAGCGAAGTCAATATAGACCCTATCGAAAATATCATCCATATTTCAAAAAGATAAAGTATTTCCAAACAATTTAGTGAAAGATTGGTGCAAATCGATCAAGTAGTTATGCGCTGCTGAAATTGTTATGCCTCACATGCTAGCCGCTGCCGAGAGGGGTGGGAACAAAAACCAAAAATGTTCAGAATTGTCTAAAACAGATAAATTTGCAAAAATTACAAAATTTTGTCTACAGAGGGGGGGGGGGGGTGGGGGACAAAAACCAAAGCTATTCAGAATTGCATGAAACGCATAATTTTTGCTGAAATCCCAAAATTGTTCTACCTAGTTGGGGGAGGGCCTGACATAGTAGGTCCGGGGGTGAGGGGTCGGTCAAGGTTGATCCTGGGAGTAGGGGGTCTGACGTCATTACGACGTCACAGGTGATTTTGAACTGTCGTTTCCCTACTACTGGCACTTTTGCAGTTTCAGTGTCTGTTACCTGTCATTAAGACCATCAAAAATAATCAAGGGTTCCCAAATCTCGCAAACATCAAAATTGATATTCTATATTCGACGTGATATATTCCAACGTCGGTATTTCCGTAAGCTGTGCATTCACACACGGCATACAAAAGGTCTGGTCCAAGAACACAAAACTCCTCGTAAGCTTTGATCGTATACATCCATGCACAAGATAGCGCAACAGGCCACGGAACTGCATTCCAGTACACTGTGATCTCACATACGCAAGATAGAACATCTTGTTTAAGGTCACGGAACTGTATACATGTAAGCTATGAGTTCACACAGGCAACATACAAGACCTTGTCCCTGAGCACGGAGCTACATTCACGTAATCTGTGATATCACATACACAAAATGCAGGATCTTGTCCCAAGTCACGGAACTGTACACCTGTAAGCTGTGAGTTCACAAAGCCATATGCAAGATCTTGTCCCAGTTTACGGTACTGTGCACATGTAAGCTGTGAGTTCACACAAGCCATATACAAGATCTTGTCCCAGATCACGGAAAGTGAAACTATCTCTAGATCATTGGGTGAATTGACCATCTGTTATCGTGGAACTTATGCCCAATATGTGGACTATGATAAAGACTATGAATTAACATTACCAAACCATGTTGATGTGAAAGTGATTGGATTGGATTAATTTTCAGTACGTTTTCATAACACTTATGATATTTATGTCAATTTAAGTTCTTGTAAGTGGACTAATATGTTACATGTATTAACATAATATTTAATTGAAATATTTTTGTTTTTTTTCATAATGTACATAAGTGTAAATATTTTTAATATTCAGTAAAATCAGAAATAACACCTGTGATGCTTTTTATTTTTCTCATGCAATACAAAAGTTAATTAAAATACATAATACATGATATATGGTTTACGGGTGAATTAACACGGGTGAATTGCGACCGTATGTGTTTAAATCAAAAGCAAGACATATATTGAATAGTTTTATTGATGCACTTTGAAGAAAGTGCTTAAGTTAATAATAATATTACAAAGTTTATTCAAATAAGTCTATTTTTCTTCAACTGTTTCACTCTTTTGCATCTCACTGTCCATATCACTTTTTTTCGTCGCTGTTGTCATCATCCTCCACCTTATCTGGAAGTTTTTCAAAGAAAGCATTGTTTTTCCTTATAGCCGCCTTTAATGCCTGTGAATACTCGTAATGTTTTTCATCAACAAAGTAATTAAAGTCTTCTGAAATGGTTTGATAACGTTTGCTTTGTTCTAGACGTTGGGTATATTTGAATAGTCTCATAAACAGTGGCTTTAGTCGACGATTATAAACGGATCGAAGGTCATCACTTGCTATTTCACGGCCTTGTTCTTCGTATTCTAAAACCTTTTCTTGAAAATTTTGATCATGGTCATTACGTACTTCTTGAACCATATCATGCCAAACAGAGTCTGTTGTATAATGCACCACATTCTGTACAATCATGTGTATTAATTTCATCCATATTGACTCTTCGACGTTTAATAAAAAGAGTCATCTAAAGTTTCGGTGAAAGGTGTTTTTATAGGTTTTTCATCTCCCATTTTTCAACCACTTCAGGTCTATGCTTGTTTTAAATGCCTTTTAAGACTTTTAAGACTTTGTAGACATATGAATAAATGTTGCATTCATATATCCTTTCGATTCCACATCCACTTTTCAAATGATAAAAAGTCTTTGAATGTAAACATATGAAGACAACAACAACAAACAACCAACCAACCAACTACTAACCAGCCACAGAACCAACCATCCATTCAACCAATCAACCAACCAATAACAACCAACCAATAACAACCAACCAACCAACCAATCAAGCAACCAAGAACAAACAACCATGACAACAACAGCAACCACAATGGCAACAGACATTACTTCATGATGTCACTTCCTGCCAGCGATAATACCAGTTTTTTCTGTCATTTATTCCAACCCTATCCAAACAACATATTTCGCGCCAAATCTATATATTTCCAAGTTCCGAATTTCGTCGGGGTGTCTGCTTGGACAGGATTAGTATACACGGCGGCATCATGGCTGATAACTCATCTCTTTTTTCTTTCTAAAATGTGATTTCCTTCGACGCTGTTGTATTGGTAGTGACTTCAGCTAGTGACTTTACCATAAGCATTGCCTTAGACTTTGCTGTAGGTATTATGTCAGGTTTTGCTGTAGGCTTTTCTGTTGGCACTGTCTCAGACTTTTCTGTAGGCATTGTCGTAGATGGCACTTGTTGTTCATGCACTGCAGACATGTTCACTCTTCAATATTTTGATATAGAAGGATTGTTATGTCTAAGGGCGGGGCCTTTTTATGCATTATAAGTTGTGTAATGTCCATGAGCTAACGTGGTGTCACTTCTTCTTTGAAAATGTATAATTTAGGCTCAACCACCACTTTTTTAAACGTTTCTCATTGTGAATCAATTTTATATTGATTTGTTTCCTTACAGTTTCCGTGTGTTTTTTTTCAAATATGGTATATTTTGTTCATCTTCTGTATCATGAACATTGTCTTTTGTTAATGCTACCATTAACTCAGAATGTAAGTCCTGGTCCTCCATCTAAATCAGTTACAAAGCTGTTCTGAAGCAGATTCAAAGGTGGACAGTTCAGCAAACGAGTTTTAGTGAAAGAATGGTTAAAATCGGTCAAGTAGTTTTAAAGTTATGCGCTGTTGAAGTTGCCATGCCTCACATGATAGCCGCGAGAAAGGGGCCGAAAACCAAAAATGTTCAGAATTGTCAAAAAAAAACAACAAAAAAAAAACAGATAACTATGCAAAAATTATAAAATTTCTCCTACCGAGGGGGGTCTAAAAACCAAAGTTGTTCACAATTGTCTGAAACGGATAAATATGGTGAAATCAGAAAATTTTCCTACCGAAGGAGAGGGGGGATCTGACATAGTATGTCATAGGTCTGGGATCGGTCAAGTGGGAGACTAAAAACCAAAAATGCTCAGAATTGTCTGAAATGGATAAATATGCAAAAATTAAAAAAAATTCCTACCGAGGGAGGGTGATCGTTCAAAAACAAAAGTTGTTCAGAATTATCTAAAACGGATAAATATGCTGAAATCGCAAAATTTTCCTACCGAGGGGGGAGGGTCTGACAAAGTATGTCCGGGGGTGGGGGGTTGGTCAAGGTCGAACCTAGAGGGAGGGAAGGGGAGGAGTCTAACGTCATTATGACGTCACAAGTGATTTTGAACTGTCGTTTTCCTACTTCTAGTACCGAATTAATATAAAATTTTAGTTTGCAGTCTTTTCAAGTAGCACTGCAGGTAGCATACCGATTTGAAATCGGTGGTATTGAATAGGAGTACCACAAAGTATTGAACCGGCATACTGCATTTCCAGTATACAGAATTCGACTCGATTTGCAACATGGGGCTCATCATTTTTACAGTGACATATCGCTTCTGCAGAAAACCGGGTATAACCGATTTTGATACGAACAGCAAATCATAAGTAGCCAATAACAATATGTGATGTACAGCAAATAAATATACATCAAGGAGAAATTTTTTGCAATCCCAAAAATCTGGTGGTTTGCCACCAGAATCATTTTCCCTACATGCTTTATTATTCGGTAGCAACTATATCGTTTAAATTTTTCGAATTTAAGTGGATGCGTTACCCTAGAAGACCTACTATCAGGTTTATTATTTTTCGTTTTTCTTAGTTTATTTTTGTTTTGTACATACAGCTGTCTTTGCTAGTGCAAGAATAATACCTCAGCATCTACATTCCATTGCGAAGAAGAAAATGAATACAAAGCTTAAGCAACTTACACTGTGTATCTTGAATTGTTGTTGAACAGTTTTTTCTGTGCCCGTGTATGAATAACCCCAAATAGCTAGATTATATTTCGTATGTTTACTTAAGCATCGACTAGCTTTAACAAAAAGTTTTCTGGCGCGGAATACATTTCTATGCGCCATAAGTTGGCCGAAATTCTTACGTTATTGAGCTATTTCAAAACACTGCGGTCATTTTCGTTATTAAAATGCTTTGAAATATTCTAAAGGACAATTAGTGGTAGAACTGCAGCTGAGATAGAAAGATTTCAATAAAATTCGGTACAAATGCCGTGTTTCCTTATAGATTCTCAAACATGCCCTCAGTTCTCCAGAGATACTTGGTAGCAACCATTATAAAATTTCATCATCTGTGCCAATTGATTTTGCAATATTGTGCAGTTGTCTTGACAAACAACTCGAAGTAATTTTGTCGGTCGAATAAGCTAATCCTGGATTGCTTGATGGAAACTTGTTTTGCTGTAAAAATGACGTCTGTACCTTTGGATGTTTCAGAAACAACATTGTTATCAGTATCTAAAATCCAGTAAACACTCGGCCATGCCCCCCACCATCGATTCGAGGTTGCAACATCGACCCGCCCAAAATGCCACATTGAATCTGGCTGTAATAGATTTCGACGTTGAATAGACGTTAGATAAAACATTCTTCAGTCGTTGGTTTTGGTCTCAACTACCTCATTCCCCGTGTTCTAATCAACGTCTTTTTAGTAGCATTTAATAGATAAGGGGCATTAGGGCATTAGGGACAAGTGACACTGTTTAGGCGATAGACATTGTACAGAAATCGGGGACAAAACCAAACAACAGCTTCATGTTGTTATTGCTCACAGGAAATAGATGCCATAACGGCTCGATTAAAAAATTATCCAGACGGTATATAACGTTGTGAATTAGACGTTGCTTCAGCTTTCATTTACAACCTTTCGTAACGATTATCGACGTCTATCCAAGATCGGCAGTTGGCATTTCAACTGCCAAAGTTAACCAAAATATGGTGTGTCTATCCAACGTTGATCCAACGTCACATTGTTTACTAGGAATGCTGTTCAGTGGAATCACACAGAAGTCTTTGCTAGAGTGACACCTTAGTGATATAGTTATTGCCCTGATACCAGCCGATACTTCACCATGTGGCCCGGTGGTCATCTAACATCGCTTTTACGTCGGACATGTGGCGCTGGAATGCGACGTTAAACCGACGAGGTCATAAAAAACAAACAAGCAGTGTCACAGCGAGACTAGTATTTCGTTCTAACTCCGACTTCTACCGTGTCGTTGGGCCTATTTATGGAATAAGTTATAGCCTAACATTCGCAATGGAACATATTTCCAACGATCTCTCAACGTTAATAGACGTCGGAAAAGCGATGTTACACAAATGTCAGGAAAGTATTAATCTTAGTTTTTGTTCCAGCTCTGGTTCATTTTTGAAATGACCTGTCATGACCAAAGTTTCTATTTTCACTCCTAAAATGCACCCAGTGAACGATGCAGCAAAGATGTAGAAAAAAAGTAAATATGGATGTGTGGTCGCCAAACAGGTCAGGTTAACACTGCATCTAACGCGTATTCCTGATCAAAGTTTCTTTTTTACCCCTAAAATACACCTAAAAATTAGTCAAAATAATTTAAATATTACGAATTCGTCCCTGACATTGTTAAGAATTGAATCAGTCTAATTCTGAAGTGAGTCATTAGTGATATCCGGTTTTAAATATAATATGAACATATCCTTTGTATGATTTGAATGCGCTAACTATGTGAGATAAAAACGAGAAACCACCAAGATTCTTCCCACTCGGTACTGTCGTGATGATAACATCATTGCTCTTTTGGATGCACGTTCTGGCGACTGGCAAAACGTCATCCAAGATTGAGCAATAAATAGAGACTAGAGTGTACGTTGGCATAGAGTTACAAACAAGATAAATTTAGTCCCTGATGATTTGGTATACTGAGTCTAAGCATGCGGTCATTAACTTATTTTTGACCTTTATTGAAGACGGCATTCTACAGGATTAAAAAAAGTAATTATTATGATTACTCTAAACATCACGATGTTTACCAATAGCCAATTTTACCGTGTTATGTTATTTAGTGCACACATACATTATTTAAATATTTCTATAAACCGTTATACCGTTAGAAAATAGTGATAAATACAGAGTCTTCTAAATAAATGTCACCCCTTAAATGCAAAGAAAAAGTAGCTCTTCAGAGAAGTTAGGGAACTGAATAACACTAATTGATGCTGATTATGTTAATAGTTTTAGAGTTTAGAGTGAAAAATGTATTTTAGACAAATTGAAATTATGAACATTAACCGTTTAGCTTGTGCACTGTTGTTCTCCAAATGTGTTGAAATATTTTTCAGATTTTAGAACAAATAGCGGAGACTATTGACATGGAATATTCTGTTTCATCTCCTCAGTTTGGCGGAATCGTTTCTCGAAGGTACTTTGGTTACATCTTATCGAAATCCAGTCAAAATATTTTGCATGTGATTACGTTTTCATATTTTTATTTAAAAAACTACTTGTAGCAGGGTTTATTTATGTATTTAATAGTTACATGGGCAAGTTTTGGACGTTTAATTACGATAACCATATGCAACTTACAAGTAAATAATAAACCAAAACTGTGCTTTCATTGAATGAAGTAAAGGCGGAAACTTAAGTTTGTCACTAAAATAGAACAAAAGAGGACTGAGTAATAAATGAAAATAAATAAAAACAGATTTGTAACTTTAGAAGTACTGTATATAAAAATTTCTAAAGGAAATGTGAAGCTGATTTTTAACATTCCGGGTTGAGCGTTGGCTTTCATGTTGTTCTTTAATGAACAACATATTAATATTATATCGACATCATTATGTTGCAAACTCTCTGTGGGATGGAGTGGAGATTCTTGTTGCTCTGTCATATAACAACATAATAATATTACATTGACACCTGCCTGATTTCTAGCTAATTACGTACTTCATACACTTTTTATAATAACATTCTTTACAAAGATTATGCAAACTTACGACACTGGAAAGAAAAGGATAACATCACACAGTCTGTGCGCTGATCAACAGAATACCCACAGACACCTCTTGTCTCGAATATCGTACGGTAAGTACTTACATCTATGTAACACCAAATAAAACCCAAGTTTTCAGGAATTACACTTTCTAAAATTCCTCTGTTTGGCTTCTTAAAAGCAAGAAACTAACCCCGCTTCCGCCAAAAAACGAGCCATACTGATCTATAGAAAAAGTTATTCCTTTTCCTGGAAGGCCAAGCAAACCAATGTATTTTAGAGTGGTCTTTCAGTACTGACGTAACAGTGATGCTTTTTTACGGCATACTTATTTCAGTTTTCATTTGAACCAATAGCAAATGTTGTCTTGCGTTTGTTACGTTTATTTATAAAGTTATTCTGATAACAGAGCATCTTGGTGGAGGTGTAACCCATTTATTATAAAGACGCAAAGAATGTTTTGAAGGAAGAAGTATTTTCCTATTAAATTGTGTAAAGGCCTGACTGTTTTTATACAGCAGTTTTACTTTTACAAAGTGCTTTCAGAACAGCCCGCTAATACCAACACCTCACAAATAGCACTACTTTTATTTACGACTTCAATTTTGGAGAAAAAAACACATACACAACATTTTCCATTCCTAATTATGTTCATAAGCCAATCAACTTATGACGTTTGTATTCAGTGATGAATACCACAATGGATGTTGGACCAAGGAATAATCAACTCCATGCAAAATTTTCTCCATCATTTTAAAGAGGGGATAAAAACTGTGCGAAAATAAGAAATAATAGCATAGTTTTTGGTGACAGTCAGAGAACACTTTCTCATTCGGTTTCTTCGGTAAACAACAACAACAACAACAACAACACACACACACACACACACACACACATATATATATATATATATATATATATATATATATATATATATATATATATATATATATATATATATATATATATATATATATATATATATATATATATATATATATATATATATATATATATATATATATATAGTGCATTTTGAGTGCTGCGGACCGAAAAAGTGGCCGGAAATGGTCCGTTCCGAGGTGGTCCCAATTGGGAGTTTCCTTAACCATTGATGTCTATGGAGCGCATTCGGGACCGAAAAATGTGTCCCATTTCAGAGGTGATCGCAATAGGGAGGTGGTCCAATGTCGAGGTTCTGCTGTATCTATATATGACCCAGTAAAATTCTTGTTTCTTTTCTTTTGTACAAAGAAAATAACCTTGTTTTTTATCACTTTTTTAAAATAACTCAGTAAAATTCTTGTTTCTTTTTTGTGCAAAGAAAATAGCCTTGTTTTTATCCCTTTTTTAAATGACCAAGAAAATTTCTTGTTTCTTTTTTTTCCGTGCAAAATATAGATTAATGGAATTATAAATCATTACCTTGTAGTATCAGCTATTAATTAATCAGAGATTTAGAGTCCAGGAAACGCTGTACTTGCAAATAATTAAGTGTTAGTACTAAAAATGTATAATGTATAACGATGATATAACTATCACTGGGGAAGGAAGTACCGAGACATCTACAGCCGGTGTGACAGTGAACACGGTCCCCCAGTGATTACGCAACCAGGATCATGATCACTAGGGAGTAGGGTCACCCTCTAGTGACTATAGTCCCCCCTTGATTTCATGGATGTGCGTCATTTATGGTGCCTTTACCTAAAATTACAGATTATAAGTAAAGTATGGGTAAATAAGGGTTACTTATACTAGAGTAAAGCATGGGTAAATAAGAGTTTATTTACATACAACAAATATAACTAGTTTTAGCAAACACTGTAGTGTAATGATCTGCTAGATTACTGATATAAATGTTCTGAGTAGATTTTCTTAACTTGCCAAGTGCTTTAAGTTTCAATGAAGCAGCTTTGTATGTGAGCCACTTGTATGACACTGTTTGATTTCCTGCTGTATCTCGACCACATGGTGTATAAACACAACTGTCCGTATAGAACATTGAAGCAGGAGCTAAAACTTCGTTTTCGGTCGCCCAGACACCAGGTTTAGACATGTTGCTCTTTTTCATATCACGAAAAGGATTAACGAAAAAGATTAAATCAGGGATTTGCCAGTTACAAATTTTGGCCATCGTATTGCAGTGATCGCTTCAGATGAAAGCATATACATTTGCTGTACTTAATAATCTATTCATCCTAAATCTGCTGTGAGATTTGGGAGTGAATAGTGTCACTTTTAATTACATTTATTTAATTTCATTGCATCGCTAATTGGTATGATAAGCGTTCGAAAACAATTTTAGTTAGTTAATTTTGCCAGATGAAGAATTCATGCAAAGACAAGCATAATTTTATTCGCAAGACCTCTGAATTCAGTAGCATATTCCTACCTATTCTTAAGTTTGGGGGGGGGGAGCATTTTTTCCTAAGGGATTATGGTCTAACGGGGGACCATGTTCACTAGAGGGAGACCATATTCACTAGTGACTGTGGTCCGGGGGGCCCGTGATTCCTAGGAGGGAGGGTCCGGCCGGACCATAATCACGGGGGACCACAATCACTGGGACACCGGCGTCAATGTAAAGGGCTTATCTTTATGTATATATATATATATATATATATATATATATATATATATATATATATATATATATATATATATATATATATATATATATATATATATATATATATATATATATATATATATATATATATATATATATATATATATATATATATATATAAAGATAAGCTCTTCTTACATTTGAAACCTTTCAGACCTATTTTGCAAAACTAAATATTAAAACTAGAAAAATGAAATTATTGAGTCATTGTTTTCCAATAAAGAGACGCCAACTTAAAAAGAATCATTTTGAAAAATCTAAATCTTTCTAGAAAATTACTTTGCTACTGAAAGCATCATTTCACCATCGGGATTGGGGTTAATTTATTGCTCAATGATCTCATAATCTCATGACACATTTATAACGTGAAATTTTCATTTCAAGAACAGCAATGAATTGTGTGCAATCTGTAGTTGATGATTTATATGTGCCACAGGGAAAGATTAGATTCAGAGAAACAATACTTTCCCTGAAATTTAGCACGTTGAAAATTAAAGTTAATTTACTAGTTTAGAATTTACATTCGCGGCGCATTCTTACGGAACCAAACCAAGAATTTTTCTATCTATACTTGACATATTTGCGGCATGCATAAACTCACAATGAATGCGCAAATTGCATCTTATGATGTGTGCGATTTATTCCCATAACTTCAGTGGCTTTTGGGTAGCGTAGTGACTGTGTTTGTCAAAATTACTGCCTTTACTTTGTATTTTAACCTTGAAAATTAAAATATGGGCGAAAACACCAAACAAAGAAGGTGCGCAATTTCACATCGGGTGCTACATATGGGGAAATTTTAGTGATCCTAAGAGCAGTATATTCAGAGGAGAAACTCCAGTAAGCTAGGGCAAAATGACGGGCCACTGTTAAAATGTCTCGAAAAAAAAAAACACCCACACAATGCCAATACTTTCTGCTGGTCATTGACTTGAAAGAGTAAGTAATAGATCAGAGAAAAAATATTGGTTCAGATGTCAGTGTTTTATTGCGTTTTGAAAACTGTTTTTTAAAGATATTAAAGAAACGCGACAGTTTTCTTAGTTGCACACAATATGTGTTTCATTTTTTAAAACCTTTATTGGAAATTTCTTTGTAGCAGGCTGGAATTTGTATATGAATAACGGAATAGAATTAAAACGCAGTTGTTTAGAGATAAAATACCAAAAAGGATACAATGGTGTTCTATCCATTTATTCAGCTAAATGATGATGCAGTGATGAATGATAGCTAAAAACAGTAGTAAAGATATCACACGCAGTAGAACTGACTATTGTTGTTATACTTATCAACATCTGGTATCGCATTTATACCAGTTTGAATTTTATATTATCTAGATTTATTCTTGGTTTAATCTTGTTTCTTTTAATAACTTTATGCGTTTGTTGTGGGTAAGATATGTAGAATTGATGTGTAACCTTTTAACAATTTAATAAATATTAATTATTTTAATAAATAAAAATTTCCGCTTGATATATGAAATCATTATTTTTTTATTATTTTCGATCTCTGTAAAATAATTTTAATTAATATATGCTGTTTTAATGTGAAGTCAATAGTTCTTTAATTGTGTAACTGATTACTCTGCACGAGTTACGCATGATTAATATATTATTTTCTTACTTTTCATTCGGCATGGGTGTACCTTACCGATTTCACACAACGGTTAACGGATATAAAACCTGTGTTTTATCAAACCCGATTAATATTAAATCTTACATATCTTACATTGTTTTTTATTCGTCTTCAAGATGTTTGGTAAAATATTAACAGAAACATTATTCACTGGGGAAGTTTCCACAGCAACTGAATGTACCATGGTATTTTATAGATTGTTCCGTTAACTGATTTATTCACAGTTCCATTTTGACAATTTTTCACAGATAATGTCAGACTAATGCTCCACATAGACACAACAACACGAGATAAGTATGCAACGTGTGCATATTTTTGTGTAACCTCGTCTGGGGAGGGGTTGTGGACACTCAGTACCATTTCTTTTACCTTTTGTCAAAAAGGGGTAGTTCTGGGAAAAGAACTCCTTTTCCGTTAAAAAGGTTTACTGTTCGTGTAATGCTGTTCGTGTTTTTTCACGATAGGTTTGGGGTGGGTATTTTAACAAAAGAACAGAGAGGACTCAAAGCTGACACATATACACTTCTCATTGCAAACGTCTGTCTAAGTTTTCGTTCCAGTAGCTGAGTTTTTGCATCTAAATGAATGATTTAGTAAAAATGGGTTAGAGTTAGGAATTTGTGGCTTTTAGTTCAGCCACAGACATTTATCCGTGACCAGGTCCGGGCAGAAATGGAAGGTGGAAGTGAATCGTTGGAAAAGTTCTTTTCCAGGGAAATGTTGAAGTGGAATATTTGCGGGGGGGCGGGGGGCATTCACCTACAGATCCGTTGCCTTGCATATCCATAACTTCTTAAAACAATCCCTAATCGCGGAGTGCAAAGTTAGAACAATATCTAATTAAACGCAGAAACAACTGTAAATTTCAGCCCTAAACGTGGCGTGATAAATTTAATTTTTAAAAGGTTTTCACCAGATTGTACATTGATGAGCACAGGCTCAGCTAGAACGAACGTCAAATGTAAATATAAAACGAAAGGTTCACAGACACTTCCATAGAGAACTGTGTGTACAACGATTGGCCCCTCTCCCCCACCCGTCCTCTTTATATACAGACAAGCCTGAGAATATCAAATGATTTTCAAGGTGATTAACTTTCGCAAAAAATGCCTCAATGCATGAAGACGAAGATTGGAATAAAGGATTAAAATGGAAACGTATTGGTCTATTTAATGGTCAGGGAAGGGGGTGGAGGGTGATGTCATAGGAGGTGAATATAAGCGCTATAAGCGAGTATAAGTGTTCATATGGATGTTCAAAAGTCAAAGTATTTTCCAAATATGTTAAAAGCATTCCTTTCATGTACACAAGAAGTAAACTGAAGCATCGTTTCAAACTTTAAAAAAAGTATGTCATCCCCGCCCCTCCTCAACCCTTATACCCGCCTACAGAATAGGCTTGTTAAAGAAATTCTTAATAATGCGACATTCTGAGGACTGCATCACGCCTGATAACTTGTGTTTTTTCGCACCTGGTACAGTTTTCATATGTTTTATGTGAAAAATCTCCCGGTAGAGATTGAAGTAGTAGGCACATTAACCCGGTTTGGAAACCTGCCTATAAAGATTGAATGGAACAGCTGGTTTATTGTTATACTCCTATTAAACTGAATAGGGCTGGCATTAGAAAGCAAAGACGGCTCTCAAAACGTTGAAATATGGCTTGAATATGAACTCATGTTAAAAGACATTAGTAAACACCGTTATATGTCGATTTTATATTTGAAGTTCTTTTTTTCAATGTAAGTATTTGGAACTGAAAATGGGCATTTTGTGTGTCACTTACAACAATCAGTTTTAGTGGCATAGTTTGATCTAAATGCAATATGCAGGTACTTTACTCTCTAAATGCACAACAGTGCCGAGATTACTTGTAGCGAAGAAAGAATTGTTTTCTTACTGATAATGAGCGCCAAGTTCACGACGCCTTTCAAACATAACTCTACTAATCTTATTTTAAACAATTTTAAGTTGAAATATCTAAATTATTTTGCCAAATCTATGAACATAATACATATTATGTAATTTAAAATAAGTCTCTATATTATGTCTAATTTGTATATTAATATTCTCTCAGTATCAGTTTTCAGATTTTCTCAGTATTGTCCTATGACTTTAGTCATGTAATGGCACATGGATTTCGGTGCGAAGGCATATGAAACTGATGAATATATGTTATTAAACATAAAAGAATAAAAACAGAAAGAAAAACGACAGCATAAATACAAATCTAAGTTGGAGGTAAATTGACCAAATAAAATATTGGAATTCATATTATATATTTTCTGTGTCACGCTATTTATTTTGGTTAATGTGAAAGAAAAAGTAAGACTCATTAAAAACAAAAGATGTATGAGAATAAAGACAATAGATCACATACTCTTTCTTTCGGATTAAAAGCATATCAAAGAACGCAGTAAAATAAAGAAAGCAACACAAGTTTGGTTGCAAAATTGGAAATTAAAAATGTGTTTCTAACTTTGTTGTCGTGCCGTAAAATTAGGAATCTACAACTATGGTCAAATTCCTCTTGTAAATGATATGGTAACGGCCGTGTCTTCCTCCCATAATCCATTCATAACTATTCTCTTCCCAGATATCTTCGGCTTCGTCTTTAAATCCTTGAATGGTAATGACAGGTGAACTTAAGCTCTTGCTAGGGCTTTTGTTTCAGTGAGACCAAACCTTTACTGGAATCTACCGAACCTTTGCTTATCAACGCTGTGTGGCAACTTCAGGGTGAGACAATTGCTCACTTAGCCGTTTCACCCATCTGATGTACTTTGCCTGGTACAACACTTTATGTGACCGAATAACGGCATTTTTAGTCGCTGTCACCAGACAGGCCATTTTCTTCATACTCATGAACTCAATCCCCAAAAATTTTCTGTTTTATGAAGTGCTATGGGCAAGTCACACCCACAAATTACTGCCTCCAGCTTGTTTTGTTATTCTTCCATTTGATTTCATTATTTTTTATCAAAACGTCTGGATGGAATTGTGACAGATAATATCAAATTAATGAAAAAAACTCGGTCCCATTCGCAGATTGGCGCACACTTCAGTTTAAAAAATGCTCTCTACATGACCTATATCAGTCATCTGTTGGACGCTTTAAAATCTTTGTCACAGATCTGCACTGCTCTTTTTGCTTTCCCCTACCTTTTTTCTTTGATTTCTTTTTTTTATCTTTGTTTAGTAACTGTTACGCAGTCATTTAAATAATTCATGTCTTTTATAGTTAATTGACATCTGGTCACTGAAAAGTGACACGTATTGATTAATCAATGCCAGAATGTTCAAGTATTTATGGCATGACACGGTACAAGTCACGTGATGTCTGTAGCATATATACAGTTTTTTCCCGCCTTTTGACTAATAATTTCAAGTTTCGGACGGTGCGTGAACACATTTAGGAAAATTGGTAAGATTCAAATTTCTTGTGATTGTGAATAAATAATTTATTTATTTGTGAAATTATTCAGACTAAATTATAGCAAGGTAAAATTGATTTAAGAGTAACGTTTAGTGTTTGGGTCAGTCGTTAAAGTTGTGTTTCTTGTTTGTTTTTTTTTCTCAGCAAACCGGCATTACGGCTTTACGGCATCGGCTTTTACGGCATTTACAAGAACAGCAAGCCGCGTTCGCAATAAAGTATGTTATGTTTAACCAAGATCTTATGTTCGTAATCCTTTGACAACGCAACAGTCTGCAATTCTTGGCCAAGTTTCGGAAAGTTTTTGCTCATTTTCGCCCTCCTCAGGTTAGTTAATATGACTGCCATGAATGACGAAGCCAACGTCGATAGCGTGTCAGTAATGTCAGGTAAGTCAGTGTCGTCCGCTATTGCTATGGCACAAGCGCGGAAGGCGGCTCTCCAGAAACATGCTAAGGAACGGGCCCATTTGGAGATGCTGCAGCATGAGAGCAGCGTAAGCAAAAGCTTGACGTGCAGTCAGATATCGAGGCCGCAGACATGGAAGAAAATATGCATGTTGAAGGCCGAAGCTGCTATCTCTGGGGCACAACCTGTGAGTGTAACGTCAGTAGAAGGTGCCACTGCGATGCCATCTCAGCCTTTGTCTGCATTCGCCATGCCATTTCAACCAGCAACTGTGAGTATTAAATTTAAATTTGACCACGCTCAAGTTTCCACGACGTCCAAGTCATTTGATATCAAACCGCGTGAAAATCGACCTCCTCCTGACAATGTACCTCCAGTTCGCGCAAAAGATCCAGTGAACTCAAAGCAATTTGATGTCAAACCACCCGATAGTCTTCCCCTTCTGGACAGTGTCCCTCCCGCTAACGTTAAAGATCTGGCGCTGTCGAAGGCATTGAATGTCAAACCTCCTGAAAATCTTCCTCCTCTGGACAGTGTACCTCCCGTTAGCTTTAAAGATCTGGCGACGTCGAAGCCATTTGGTGCTAGATCACGTGACACACTTCCTCCGATTGACGCTAGTGCAAAGTACAGTCCAGCTTATGACAGGCTTAGTGATGTGCCTAGTCCTATACAAAACGTAGGACAGAATACATCAGCACTGAAGGCTGAAACAGCCTCCCCGTCAGCCTCCCCATCAACCACGTCAAAGTTGTCATCCAGCACTCGCCACCGGATTTCAGTCGCCACCAAATCAGCCCCTACCTGCTGAAAGCATCCAACAGCTGCCTTGACTGTTGCTGCTGCGTTACCAAGGACTGAAATATTGACATTTGATTCTAATCCAAAGAACTACGTCGAATTCATCACTAACATTAAGATAAATGTTTAATCAAAGGTCTATGAACGATCGGTTTTACTGAACTACCTAATCAGTTACTGCACAGGAGAGGCCAAACACCTCATAAAGAACTGCGTTCTTTTAAGCGACCAAGACTATACACGTGTGCTAGAGCTTCGCAATGAACACTACGGTCGAAGAAAAGAAATCGCTCGTTCATGTATGGATTCCCTTATGAAAGGCTACATCGTCAAAGGAAATGATTCTTGTGGTCTTACCTCGCTGAGCGACGAAATAGAAAGGTGTGTCCTCACGTTACAGTCCCTATTGTACGAAAGCGATTTGAACTACACGCCTACACTGAAGGCAGTAGTCATGCGTTTGCCCAACTACATTAGAGTAAAATGGGCTGAGTTCGTTTACAGTTTCTCGCGTCTGCGTGACCCAACGTTTAATGATTTGTGTGTTTTTGTAAAGCAGCGTGCAGGTGTCGCAATGTCAACATAAGGCGAGATGTTGCGGAGAGACGAAATCACAGTTAAGAAACCAAAGCATAATACAAGCAAGACAGCATCAACGGTAGTGACGACGGCTGATTCGTCAACGGTTAACTGCGTCTTCGTATTGTTCCAGTCATTATTCGTGGAAGCGGAGTTGACCTAGAGACGTACGCGTTACTTGACGAAGGGTCACACACAACCTTATGCACTAAGAGCTTGCTAAAACGCCTAAGGCTTCGAGGCAAAACAGCAAAATTGAATTTAAGTACCGTGACTTTTCGCGAATATGTCAAAACCTTGTACTGAAGTTCACAAACTGTAGCACCGCTTGACCTAACAGGCGGTATAGATATTGACAGGGTCTTTTCAGTCGAAAACTTGCCTATATCAATGCGTGCTAAGGCTGATAACGTAGCTGTTTTACAATGGCCACATTGGTTCGGGCTTAAGTTTCCATGTGTAAATTCCTCACAAGTTGATTTGCTAATCGGAGCTAACGTTCGGGAACCCATTTAGAAAGAAGACGAACGTCGAGAAAGTGTCATAGAAGCCTACGCAGTGAAGTCAGTCCTCGGATGGTCCCTACTAGGGCCGCTTGATAGAACCGTCTCAAACACAAACGTACAAACGCCCACGTGAACTTTCAGCAAGATGATTTACAAAGTCAAAAGGAACAAATATGGAAAACTAACTTTGACGAATCAATATACAATGCTAAAAGTGGAATGTCTCTTGCTGACAAACAAGCTCTCAGTATCTTTGACGAAAGTATTGAGCCCACTGGGGAACGGTACATGCTTTCTCTGCCATGGAGAACTGGTGTCCCGAAGTTAGACAGAAACTTACCGCTTGCTGTTACGAGATTGAATTACCTAGAACGGAGGTTTTCCAAGAACGAATCGCCTCATGAAGCGTACTCAAGTGCGTTGGGTGATTACGTGACGAAAGGTTATGCACAAAAGGTTGGTACTCTAGAGGAACACGCTAAGGATGTGAATTGCTGGTACTTACCTCATCAATCCTTTGATCGGAGTGCTACTTCACTTTCGGCAAGAGCCTGTCGCAATTGTTGGTGACATAGAAGCTATGTTCCATCAGGTATAAGTTTAAGAGAGGGACCGTGACTACCTCCGTTTCTTGTGGTGGCAAGACGGCGACATCAAGCTCCTATCAGAAGTTGACGCGATGATATCTTCGGCGCAACGTCATCTCCTAGTGCTACTGCGTTTGCTATGTGCAAGACGGCCACTGACAACCAGTGTGAGTTTGATGCAGAAACGGTGAAAACAGTGCTGCGGAACTTTTACGTCGATGACTGCTTAAAATCAATACCAACTCTACCTCAAGCACTCAGGCTAACAGCACAACTGCAAGAACTGCTTCAGAGAGGTGGGTTCCATTTGACCAAACAACAGGTAAATTTTGTCGTCAATTCCAGTATCCGAAAGGGCCCCATCTGTAGCAAACATTGACATTGATGATGCATTGCTATACCAAAGGGCACCGGGTTTACGTTGGAACATTGAAGATGATACGTTATCATATAACTTGAAGAGTGTACAGAAACCTATGACGCGTCGCGGAATTTTATCTGTAGTCAGTTCCCTGTGCGATCCCCTTGGCCTTGCCGCACCGGTAACTTAAATACCCAAGATGCTGTTACAAGGCCTGTGCAAGGATGGGTACGCCTGGGATGAACCAATTACGGATGACGCCAGTACACGTTTTCACGAATGGCAAGACACGTTGTCAAGTCTGAGTGACTACAGTGTTGGCCGATGCTATAAACCAGATGGCTTGATGAATGACTTCACATGCGATTTACATCACTTCGCAGATGCGTCAGAAGTCGCCTACGGTGTTGCGTCATATCTGCGTACGTCTGGACACTTTAAGTGTTCACTCGTTGCAGGCAAGTCGAGACTAGCACCCATCAAGTCTGTCGCTATACCGTGACTAGAACTATCAGTTGCTGTTGTCGCAGTACGGTTGCATCAGATGATTACAAGTGAAATCGAATTCGAAATCTAACAGGCTTACTTCTGGACGGACTTAACAGCGGTTCTTAAGTACATGCGTAACACAAAGACGCGTTTCCAGACGTTTGTTGCTAATCGGATTCATGACATAACAAGACGTCCCATCAAAGCAAAACCCAGTCGATCTCGCGTCATGTGGAATTTCTCCTAGGGACACATCGAAGTTGACATTTGGGGCAAGTAGTCCAATGTTTTTATGCACCGCGCAAATAGTGATGCCTGCACAACCAGATTATGGAGATCTTGGGGCTACAGTTGCGTCCGAGATAGATCCTTTAAATTTGCTGATCAATCGCAGCTCTTCGCGGAGCCGCTTATACGTATCTTTCATGTGGTTATTGCGGTAAGTTGCATTTTGTTTGGTACATTACGCAAAAACGACAGGAAAGCTACCACAAGGTAACGTATGAGTTGAAGAAATACATCATGCCCGAGCCAAGATTATCTCGATCGTGCAGCGTGAATGTTACGCATCTGAATTAAAATGCCTGAACGAAAGTGTAGACGTTTTAAGAACCAGTCCCATTGCTAAGTTGTCCCCCATCCTAACTGACACTATCATCAGTATGGAGGTCGCCTAACTGAGGTGTCAGTAGACTACGGTTTTAAACCCCCGATCATCCTACCAAAGAAACATCACGTCGCTGAATTAATTATCAGAAACATTCACGGAAGGTAATGGACATCAAGCTTACATCAAATTCTAGCTCTAACACGCAAAGAATACTATATTACCCAAGGTGCTGCTGCAATTAAAAGGGTTATAGGAGTGTGTTTTTATGTAAACGTTACATGTGCGCGACGCTTACACAGCAGATGGCTACGCTATCTAAAGAGCGACTGACGCCAGATTTACCTCCGTTCTCCAACGTCGGGGTCGATTACTTCGGCCCCCTTTTTGTCACAAGAGGACATTATGGCTGTCTGTTTGTGTGCCTGGCGTACAGAGCTGTGCACCTGTGAGTGGCTTTCAACCTGGATACAGACTCTTTTCTGTCATGTCTCACACGTTGCATGACACGCAGGGGGAAACCAAGAAAGATTTTCATTGACAACGACACGAATTTCGTAGGAGCGAGAATTGCGTGAACTTTTATCCGATCTCAACCAGGCGAAAGTAAATAACGCACTGAGACAAGACTCCGTTGAATAGCACTTCATTCCCCCAAATGCCCCGGAAATGGGAGGAGTATGGGAGCGCATGGTGCGATCAGTAAAGGGAATACTCAGTAAGCTTCGGAGGGAACAGCTTTTAAACGACGAGTGCTTAGCGCCATTTGTTACAGAAGTCGAACGTGCAATTAATGACCGTCCGCTGACTACTGTGAGCAATGACGCACGTGACCAAAAAAAGTGCTCACGCCAAGCAAAATTCTTCTGCTGAGCAACACAACTTCAATACCATATGGCAGTTTCGAGCCGTATGACAATTACACTCGACGCCGATGGCGTCTAGCTCAATATCTGGTTGACGTTTTCTGGCGCCGTTGGCTTAAGGAGCATCTCCCCGTGTTTCAAGCTAGATCTAAATGGGTTAGCGAGCAACGGGATATTGGAAAGGGAGATGTCGTCTTGATTGCCGATCAGCATTTGCCACGTGGTCAATGGCCTCTGGGAATTGTGAATGATGTACGCCAGGGGTGAGACGGTCACGTCCACGCAGCAGAAATAAGAGTCGGAAAAAATGTGAAAATCCGACCCATAAAAAAACTGTGCTTGTTAGAAAGTGCTCGTAAATATTAAACGCCATATAACTTTCAAGAGATCTGTTCATAGGGAATAATTAATACGTGTGCAATTAATTTTTTTTGCAAACTGAAAGAGACTAAAAGATTAATAATAAATCAATGGAAGCGTCATTATTGTACATGGTAGAGCTTCAGGATGGATTCTTTTTTCTAACTGTGTAAGGTTTCTTGAAATATGAAACTTTTATTAGTAAAGTGATATTGACTATTAATTCGCAAAAGTGGTTTATAAGTTTGTAACTTACCCTTTAGAAGTTTGGAAGTCCACAGCAAAGATGTTTTCCCACAGGTAAAATTGAACATTCATTTCAAATATCAAATGCCCAGTTATGCCCGCAGTCATGTTTCTTTAAGTTAATTTTGTATGATTTAATTGTATTTTATCCGTTTCAGTTTTAATTAATGAGTCTTAGTTCAGCAGTTTATTGAAAGTTCATTCATTTCTGTTTGTTTCCATTTATGGCGATAATTAAAGATTTCCATTGTTAATTTTATGTTGTCACATCTTGCATGTTCAAAGTCCACTCGATAAATGAAGTCCACTGCATAGAATTTTGTTTAATATTGTTCAATAATTTAAATTTGTTAAACATGTAGCCGATTCCCTCAAGATACTCCTCAGTAAATGTCACATACTTGTTGTAGTAAATATGTTTAGTATTAATTAATGTTTTGTATAAATCACTTCCGCTAGGCTCAATTTCCGCTCTAAGAGTTCTACTATTTAATTTTAATGGTAAAATAAAATCGCACACGAGCCTTAATGCGGCCGCTCATGACTGAAGAAATGATTTTTCCCTGTTTAGAAGTGCTTCTGTTTAACAAAGGAAACATTCGGTGATGGTGTAAGACCACACCAAAATACAGCCATTTCGAAATTCATGTGGTTTCCCTTCATAATGCATTAGCATAATTGTAGATTTGTGTTTAGAAATATTTCGTGAGAGTCTATCATGGCAGCATGAAACGGGTGTGTTTAATATGCTAAATGTTTCCGGCAAGTTAGGTATCGTTTTTCCACTCTGTCGTTTAATATTGCTTTCTGAACATATCTTTTCATATTAACTCTTATGTGTTTTAAATGATAGCGTGTATAATATTTAGAAGCCAATGTAATAAATATATAAGTGATCAAATGTAATTTTTATGTTGCCACGCCGACAATAACTTGCATCTAACACCCCTATGGTTTATGCGCGTGGCCACTGTGTGCGACCCAAAGGTATTCATAATTCAACATATTGTTCAGTGCATTAGAATGAGTATAATTAATACTATTGTTGTCTTCAATATAGAAGGTTATAGTTATGCGGGTTTTTCTGTTTGTCTGTGTGTTTGTTTCTTTTTACTGGTTTACTGTTCAAGCATAGAAATTGGTATAATCAAATGTAAATAACTGCTTTTAAATTATTAATGATAAAATACCTCCAAGTTACTTTATTAGGGCCACTGTTACACAGTCATTTAAATAATTTATGTCTTTTATAATTAATTGACATCTGGTCAATGAAACGTATTGATTAATCAGTGCCAGAACGTTCAAGTATTTATGGCATGACACTGTACAAGTCTGTAGCATATACACCGTTTCTTCCCGCCTTTTGACTAATAGTTTCAAGTTTCGGACGGTGCGTGAACACATTTAGGAAAATTGGTAAGATTCAAATTTCTTGTGATTGTGTTAAGTAATTTATTTATTCGTGAAATTATTAAGACTAAATTCAAGATATAACAAGGTAAAGTGGATTTAAGAGTAACGTTTAGTGTTTAGGCCAGTCGTTAAAGTTTTGTTTCTTCTTTGTTTTTTTTTTCTTAGCAAAACGGCATTACGGCTTTGTGATATCGGCTTTTAAGGCATTTACAAGATCACCAAGATACGAAGCCGCGTTCGCAATAAAATATGTTATGTTTCACATTCCCTGATCACGCAACAGTAGAAGAACTGTTTTACCATTTTTACCTCTCAAACCGATTTCTTGCCTTGTGTTTCTTCTTCTCAACCTTCGTAATTGCACAGGACGTTATCACAAGTAAATCTGCCTTAAGCACACTTCTGAGGTTGTCTAGCTCAATGCGCATGTACAACTCGCAGGGTAAGAATTTTGATCATGCCACTTTAAGTCGTGAGATACGCTTTTGATCGTCCGGCCAGACTTCTGAGTTTGCCTTACGGCGTCTTTTTTTCTGATTGAGACTGTAATCCTACTTTGAATACACGAAACTTTATTTTCTCGAGTTTTAAATAAATGATCCTAATGGTAAAACATAATCGGAATGTCGACTAGTGATTATATCCCCACTTCAGCTCAGAATCGTACCCCAGACATGGCTGATAGGACCCAGTTGTTCTCCTTGCTCGTCTAGCAAACAGGTCATATTATCTTGCTGCAGGGAAAAACTGAAGTCTGGACAGCATGACCTTTTGTATCCTATTTAATCCAGTGGCATGCTCACTCGTCTACTGGAACATGAAAAAAGAAAACTATTATTCCATTATTCCGCCCCCTTTTTGGTAGATAAGTCTTTTCCAGAATCTAAATAAAATTTAATCTAAAAAGCCCACTGACTTTACCCTCGTAATACACCCGTGTCGGTTGGGGTGTCGATGATGTGCTGATTTTATTGCATTACTGCCCAAGCGTGGGCCCTTCATTTCTTCTTTCATGAAGAGAGGCAAAATTGGGGCTTCAACTGGTAAAAAGCTCGACTCTTCTAATCCGTTTATTTCTCAAATCAGATGCAGAAACTTAAAACAGATTGTGTCAGAATCAGCCTTTCTGTTCTCTTGAATTAAAAATTCAGTAAAAGCTTTGCACATTATGCTATTTTTATTCAATTATTTTCTTAGACAAAATCTCACTATGCTCTGCTTGTTTCTTCTGATAGTGGAATCAAGGTTAAGAGCCTTTTTCTCAAGAGTCAGGCATTGGGCTGGCAACTCAGCTCCTCGTGGGACAGCCTTCTATACCGGATCCAGACTGTCACTCCAACCAGCCAAAAGCGAAACGAACTCAACTGCAGAGGAATAGGACCATGGCACGCTTGTAATGCAGTTACAAAAGTGCATAAAATCTATGAAATGCATAGTGAAACTAGAAATGTGTCCTTCGGAGCACGTATAGCCCGTCTGCCCCCAGTTGTCACAACCTTGAGTTTTTTAGGGACATTCTTTACAGAAGTTAATGACGTAAAGCCCTACACGTCTGCTTGTACTGAAAACGTGTATTTTGAGCCTACGTTCAAGCGACCCGCATGGACTGACGGTCGGACCGACGCTGGTTTCAAGTTCGTGAGGAGGGACGCGGAGGGGGAGGGACAGGGGAGGGTGAGGAGGGACGGGAGGAGGGACGGGGAACAGGGGATGAAGCAATATTCTATGACAGTCCACAAAACTTAAAATCTGCGCTGATAGCCGTTCTGCGCATAAGTTCAGAGGACACTCACGGTGTAATTCCAGCAATACGGAGACCATTTTTTGCTAAAAACCACAGTATTAGGGAGACCTAAATTTAAAGAGACCAAATATAGTTCTCCTTAATTCTTAGCGTGTTTAAACGTTATGAAACTACATAGTAAACAAAAAAAATGATTCTATAACATAGTGAATATAATATATTCTGTTTTACATTAAATTTGTCTGTTACCACTCGATAAAAAGATAAAAAACATATATTATTTTTTCCAAATGGTCTCCCTATGCTATATATAAAGCATAGTCCCGCTATGACCGGTTGCAGATATATATATATATATATATATATATATATATATATATATATATATATATATATATATATATATATATATATATATATATATATATATATATATATATATATATATATATATACATATATATATATATAGATCTGTAACCAGTCATAGGGGGGACCATGCCTTATATATAGCACTTAGGGAGACCATTTGCAAACAATAATATATGTTTTTTAGCCTGTAATCGAGTGGTAACACACAAATTTAATTTTAAAACAGAATATATTATATTCACTATGTTATAGAATCATTCTTTTTTTTTGTTTACTATGTAGTTTCATAACGTTTAAACAAGCTAAGAATTAATGATATCTCCTTAAATTTTTGGTCTCCCTAATACTGTGGTTTTTAGCAAAAATAGTCCCCGTATTACTGGAATTACACATATATATAAGCCAAGTGCTTTCACAATTCGTTACTTAACAGCCTCTTATTGAAACCTGCCCAACTATGTGCCAATTACTTTCGCAAAGTATGGTCCTTATTAAATTTTTAGATTAAATCAAATGTAAAATTTCGTGCAACTGAAAGAAATGTCTTTTATTCGGATATGTTTGACGTGTCATATATAGCCCTTGTTTCTTTAGAAATTACAACAAAGGTATAAAAAGTACAAGACGTTTTTATTATATTTTAGTCGTGTTTGCTTTCACTTTGAATTATGTGTTTTTAGTATGTCTCGTATTTGTGGCTGCAAAGAGTGAATAGATTATCAAAACACACTGAAAAAAAAACAAAAATACGTTTTGAACGAAATCAGCTAGAATTGTAATTTTAACAGTAATTGAATTTAACATGCTTTCTGTCTGACTCCACTTTGTTTTTTCCCCATGTCTTTTTCGAAATTTGCACCGAGATTTATGCCTTTTGACTTAATATTTTATGGGCTTTATAAGCACATAAGCAAAATATCAACTCTCGCAAAAATTGATTTATCTTTTTTTATTAAAATAATAATAATAGATCTGAAATAAAAGCAAAAGGTTTATCTCGAGATAAGTTACAGAGATCGCGTTTCGATTGCTTTGAAAAACAAGCACTCGTGAGCTACACCTGTGTCATGCTATCCAATTATACAGCTGCAACATCTGTGAAGAGAAAAATCTTGTTTTAATTGGACAAAATTTTGACCTAAGATATGAAGTATGCCGGGTGTCGTTGGATCTCAACCAGAGTTGGAAAAGCAGATTAATCTCTGAGGCGCCGCAAAATCAATTGGTTGCTATTGCAAACCAAAACCTATTTATATAACTAGAAGTATCCTGTCTATCAACGCTTTGGAGTGTGGTTGCTACATGTATAGCTTGCAAGTGTATGATATAAAAATCATAAAAGTGTAAAAATGATCAATTATTCCTGCATTCAAAAGTATCCACGATTGTTTACGAGAGAATTTTTTCCAGTAAGATTTCACTTACTGGGATTCGCAAGCAACATCGCGGTGCCTCTCGTGGCTGTTGAACCACTGTTAACCCACGACAAGCAGACCCATGCTGTGGCCTCACCACTGTGCTATGAGCAAGACACCCGTCACTGGCTCGGCTCACGAAGAACTATTAACATTGCACTTTTGAATTATTTCCGCACCTTTTAACGTTACCCATAACATCGGGCGAGCTGCCCCACCTCCTCCCTTCCAGACCCGGCTATTCTGGGTTTCGCACTATAAAACTATTGTGGCGATTAGAGTATAATATAGCAATGCCCAATAAATGCTGCTCGAGCTGCTTCGCATAACCCGACATGTGTAAAATTTAATGTCATTAAGTCCAACCTTCGCGAGAGTATGTCGTCACTCTCTTTATTTCTAGTGCGCTATGACCGAATCGACAGTTTTTACTCCTTAATTACCGACGCGATGGATTACATGCTATTCATCATATATACCTCTTGTTCTCAGTCTTTGAGTAATACGTCATCATACTGGCTCATCTCCTGCAACAAGGATGAGGTATTTCGGGGCATTTGTTGGCCAAGTGTTGCTTCTATAGAACCGATATGGCTGCAATGAACGGTGATTAACAAAGTTTAGTGGCCGATTCCCTGGCAGGATCCTGGAGGTAGAACTACGAAAGATGGAGACCGTGGCTTTGCCTATCTCTCTGATCATATGCTTCATGAATGATATAACATCCGATATTACAACTCCATTCTCAGAAGTTTTTCAGAACACGACAACGGCAAGTAGCTATCCTGTAGCATCGCCGCTACCAGACTTTCATTTTTCACCAGGTTTCGGGCGACCCATGCTCGTCAAACTGATCCCCGATGAACACCAGTACTATAACTAGAAAGAATATATTTGTAACATATTTGCAACATGAGAAACCTGCGACTGAAGAAGACCGTTTTGTTTGAGGTATTTGTCCGATTGCTTGCGCCTCCAATAGCATCTGCTAACGCCAGCTACTTCTCCTATGCTTAACTATGGGAGGCTATCAGGCTTGGTCTTGATTGCTTTGACAAGATCGTAACCGGATTTTTTATTTCTTCTTGTTTCATAAACGGAAGGGATACGGGTGACGAAGACACAACTTTCCCACTCTTCTTCCATGAGTGCAAAAAGATTCGGAGACTGTCTCCTATGGGCACAAAGTTTGACAGCCATATTTCTGCCCTGACACTTTCTCAGTGAATTGAACCTCCGATATTATTCCATGCACAAATACATTACTTAATCCTTTGAATAACCTCTTTTACCGGAGATTATCAACGGCTGTAAATCCATTGATCCCGTGCAGTCTATGCCGTTAATTAAAAAAATCTTTTAACAACATATAAAGCCGATAACTAATCTCCCGTTTCTCAAGCGTCAATTTACAACAAATCTTGGATTTGTAAAACCAGAGAAATACGATGAATAAAAATCAGCAAGGTATATAAGGCAAGATAATTCATTACAGTTTATTACTGCTAAAGTTTGTTAAATCATGGATAATAACAGTGCAGCGGATATGGTTTCTAAACCTGGACGATACTGTTCAAAATGGAATGCATACTTTGCATCATATCAATCAGAACGAGATGCGCAATCATCTGCTGAGATGCTTCCAAACCTGTATTTGTCTAACAAATACAGGTAAGTGCTATGGGTTTCTTTTACCAGGAATCGAAAGCAAACATCAGTATTTGTTGTTAGATTTCTGAATTCGGGACATTGGGCCTGGGATTTTTGGGTCTGGGACATTTAGCCTGGAACACTTGGGCCTTGGACTTTTAAGCCTGGAACATTTGCGTCTTGGAAAATTTTGACCTGGAGTTGGGCCTGGAGGTTATTTTACGTTTATGCGAATATGCATGTTTTGTCTGTATTCGTAAATTTATATGTACACAACCCAATGTTCCAATTTCATTTTCTTTTTTCAAAATTTTAGTAAACATTTATGGAACGTCATTGATTCTCAACACCAGCAATGCTTTTTAACATTAACTTACGTAACCCTTTTCATAACAGTTATTCAATAATCAACTGTCTTGAATGGCACTATCCTTTTAAGTTTAAACCTGAGTAATGTGCTATGGCAGCTTGGAATGAACATACCTATTAATTGCAATTAAACTATTGTGTGCACAAAATGTTAAGTGATCTCCAAGCGGGTATTATTGCTGGATTATCTTGCTAGCGATACCAGCCTCGGTGGCCTAGTGGTTAGAGTGTCCACCTCGAGACTGGAAGATCATGGGTTCAAACCCCTGTCGGGTCATACCTAAGACTTTAAAATTGAGACTCCTCCTTGCTACCCTGTGGAGCACTCCACATGTAAGGGTTAGAAGGAGGGCTGGAATGCCCCATTTCAGTATAATGTGGCAGGGAGGATCCCGATATGACCATAGCAGTGTAAAGGGATCTAAAGAACAATGCAATACAATACAATATGTTATTGGCACTGCGCTGGAGTACCGGAGCAGATGTCACCTAGTTGGCTTCTAGCACCCTTCCATTTGGCAACTCATCAATTCGCTCAAACTCGAGGATGTTAACATCCACGAACTTATGATCCAGGACAGTAGAGGCAATCCCACTGAAAGCGCTTTCGACGAGAATACACCGACCTCAATCAACGCCTGAAAGCGCTTAGCAACGACCGAACCGCTGGATGCACAACAGTTGAGGAATTTCTACGCAGAATCGACCATAATATTATACGGCCCAGCGTCAACCGCAACGACGAAAACGAAAACTAGAGCTTAACTTGTAAGGACAATTTCTTGATAAGTTTACTAAGATGTTTCTAAAAGCGGACGCATTTATTTAGAGTGATCAGAATTACTATTGAAAAGTATTTATGCATCTAAATAAATATCTGAGAGCCAAAAGTCCCAGGCCCAAATGTCCTAGGTCCAAATATCCCAGGCCCAAATGTCTGAATACCCATATTTATACATTTGTTTCTTTGAATCGTGAATAAGTTAGAACCTATGATGAACAGATAAAATTACAGAATCCGAGCAGCAAAAGAATCAAAATTGCAGGCCACTGCAAGCAGAAAAATGGCAAAATTCACACGTTCATTTCCTTCCAAACTTTTAACCAGTATCTTCACAATGAAAGAAATGCAAACAAATCTGGAACAGTTCTGAAACTGTAACTGGACTAAAACAAAGACAATGTTTATTGGCCAGCAATGTTCTTAACCTGCTTTCGTTTGAAATCTACAATGGATTGCTTTTGCTGCAGATGACGAAAAGAATGATATTGACAAGTTTATCAAACTGTGTCAAAACTAAGGCATTAGGGAAACTAATGTAGTATATTGATATCATAGATTTTTAACAACCGTGTGTGTTAGAGTGAGGAATCATTCGACTCCTTTGTGTCAAATTTCGTCAGTTCTCACTGTCTTGCAAATATGGTGTTGTTAAGGATCAACGGAAGAGAATTATAATAAGATATTGTCGGCTCGCGAGGGCGACATTTAATGCTAAAAGAGCCGAATCTGACCGTAACTGCGGGCATCAAACGCGATAGAGCTCCGCTAACAACACACCAACTCAAAATAACATCTCAGAAACGCAAATCCGAAAGAAAATCTTTAGTATGTGAAATGTAATAAAAGCATTAGCAAATTAAGTAAGACTTCTGTGGGTTTTTGAGAAGGATTTTTCATAATTAAACGCAGAGAACAGTTGATGGCCTCTGATATTAGACCATAAAATATGAATTGCAAACCTGTGTGTATATTGTCTCACGAACACCGGTACAAACAATCTGTCGCGAATTTTCGTTTTTAGCATCGCAAAGTTGTTTGCTTTTCATCCGTGCTAAAAAACCCACAGACGCATCAGTGGATTAATTTTCAGCATAAGACTATATATATTGGTCCAAGATCACAGCACATTCCAAAGAAAATTGTGGAAAGTGTGAATCATGCAGATCAACAGAGAATGCACAACAGCACCAAGAAACATAAATTATTCATCAGATTTTGAAATATTTGTGATGTGATACCGATATTATTATGGTATCCCACAAGAACCCACAAAAAGTTGAGATAACGAACCTCAACTGTTACAACACAAAGTTTTTCTTGAAACGTGTTTAAGAATAAGACTGTAGCTAGGTTCAATCCAGATCAAGCTTGGCGTAACCTACTGACGGGCCATCAATGAGATGGTCACAACACTGCAACAGGGACGCTATACTGTTCGGGTATTTCGGGTATTGTCAGACTAAATCTTTTGGTCCAATTTGGCTAGAGTTTGTCTTAGCCTGATCAAATTCCTAACCATTCTACCTGTGTTCACAAATACCCAGGTCAAAGGTCGAGCCTGTAGTTGTTTTATGTAAATTTATTCCGGAACACCAATTCAAAGAATGGGTATGTTTAGTTGTGTTGTGGTTCTTGATCATCGGTTATTGACACTAAGGTGTGGTGAAGAACGTCACAAACAAGATTACTTTAAATGCGGCCATATTCACGACCTTCATGTGCATAACAGCTGTTCTTCGCATGCACAACCAAACCAGATGATATATCGCGGATATTCTGCAGATTGCAGGCATCTGGAGCGGGTAAATAATATAGAGGGCTTGTACATGTTATTGTTCACTGAGTGACATATAATCTCAATGATGGTATGTCGGTGCAGTTAAGCGAAAAGGTCTTACATGTACAATGTTGCAAAGAAGGAAAATGCCCCATGCCAATTAAGTATAAACCAATAAAACAAATTTAACTAAAAGCAGTGCACACTACATTAATATAACTTAGCATATAAAACACTTTTACATTTGACTCAGTTTTGCCAGTATGTAAGCTACCATGTAATTTGCACAGCCCAAGATCTATTTGGTAACCTATGTGTCTAAAATACGCAAAAAGATAGATAAATTTAAGATGAGACTCGATTGGCGCGGACTGATCAGAGCAGTCCTATGGGTTCAAGAGAAAGGCGGATATAAGTGTTTCTTAAGTTTTCATTCTATGACCACAGTGGCCCATGTTGCAGCTACCATCATACCCATGAATGTAGGATTTAATGCCATGTTGAATATTAAATTTGACACCCTGTCGTTTAGGAGTTAAAATCACCATGGTTTGTTTTACAGTTAAGTTGAAAAGATAGATTTTTCCAAACTTCGCACTCCAAAATTAGTTGCCGATTTAAAAAGTGATGGCAATAGATATGTACGTGAGTGCCCTCCATTGAAAGTCAAGCCATGGCAGTATGTACAAGCATTGAAATTGTGAAGAGTTTCCTTGAGAAAATTGTCTTTCAGCTTGCAGTATTTCATTCAAAGTAATTTAGGCACTCTTTTTGGTAATTTTAGTGATATAATTAATTTTTGCTGAAACACACAGAACCCGGGTTGAGGTGAGGGGGGTGGGTTAGCACCATAATACTAACCTGTGTCTAAAAGGAGACAGTGTTGACTTCAAGGCTAGACGAAGGTCAATTAGAACTCCATTCATTCAGAACTCCGCGTCTCCCTCAAAAGGGGGTTTTCGGAACTATAACTCTTGTTAACAGAAATTGAGAGCAAAACATTGTTCACTCATGCCTATCTTTGTAATACCCTGTCTATCTTTTGTTCCATGATTGCAATTACGCATAAATATATAACCCTAACACCTAACTATACACGCTGTTTTGACATGCTTTATAAACATCCTATAACGGAAACTACCACATAACCCCGCAAACGGACCACCTAGCAGATAGGACCACTTTGCAAAAAGTGCGATCTGGCAAATAGTAACCGTCACAAGTAGGACTACTTTTGAATGGTCGCGTTCTAGGGGCCTTCGTTATAAAAAAATCAAGTTAATTGATGAACAACGCAAATCAAGTAACCTCATACAAGCAGTCACGAGATGTATAAAACAAATCCTACTTATTACATAAGTGTTTAAGGTGAACTTTAGCTTAAAGCTATTACACATACGCCCAGTGTTAAAATAACTGGACCTCGATTACTAACACTTTTATTCATGTGTGTTCAACATTAGCTGAAACCAGGTTCCGCGCCTTTGATCATCATAAATGGGATTATCCAAGAGAATTAAGAACTTAATTAGAAGATAGATCAGAATATTAGCAAACCTCCTGCTAAAGCAGCTGATATAGTGAGCCTAGTACAAAGTGGCGACAAGAGCAAAAAATATAACCATCCGGAGTATGTGTGTCGCCTTATCCGTAGCAGTGTGTGAGATTTCAGTGGTTTGTATGTCTGTCGTGGTCTTCTGTTTGGCTGAGTTTACACTGACACTACGCTGCACTTTGGCAGTAAAACCCGCGGAATGTAGGCTTAATTGTTCCGTAGGTGAGAAAATTTCACACAGAATTGTTGTGCATACGGAATTAGAGCGGAGTGCGGGTGAGAGGCTAGGGGATATTCCTCGGGTAACAAAAGAACAATCACAGAGAAAATGGGTGCTACTGTTGGAATTTGCAAGTTTAGACGCTGATATACATTTCTCTACACTTTAAAAAACGAAAAAACTTAAGGGTTTGAGCCTGGAAATTCCTTTTCGTGATAAAAATATCATTTGCAGATTTCAAAATATTTTCGAAGAAATAAACAAGAATTACATCTTTTTGCCTAAATATATTAAGACAGAAAACGAAATTATTCGATGTACAATAGCCGTAATCGAAGATTAGCTTTGACTTTTGAGCTAAAGTATTATGACTATACATTATAACTTTAAATAGCCCTGTTGATTCTAGAAAAGCAGCAAATGAGCTTTCCTTTAACTAAAAAAGACTATAAAAAGACTTTAAGGAACCGTCCAACAAAAAATAGCAAAGTTTGAATAAGCAATTAGCAGAACTGTCGATTGCCTGGTGTAGCGGCAGAAGTCTGTTGCAGCATTAGGTCACACCACGACCACATGTTTGATTGTAAATCCTCCAGGAAAGAATCGTAAAAGTCACGGGGAAAAGCCAGCCAAAGTATGATTTACTGCCAGTTTTCGGTGCAGGTATTTTCCAGGGGGTAATTTACAAAGCAACAACATTTTAGAGGTTTCAATGACAAATTAAATGAATCAGAACGCCGCTTGAGGTCCTGATGCTGACGAAGGTCTTCCAGGGTAACGTCCATCAATCTGCTTAAACACTCCGAGGTTGCTCAGTTTGAGTGAGTTTTTCTTTAAATGTCTTAACAGCTGGTGCCAAAGAATCTACTTTTACTTGCCCACATACTGCTCATGCTTGCTTTTAAACGATAAATTGGATGAAGTTTACACAAGTAATTATTCCTGTTGTGAGAAAGACACACTTTACGGGAGAAAAACCGCTTAATTAGCCTTATCACAACAGCGCAAGACAATAAACCTCATTCAAATAAAACACATCCTAAAAGTCTTAAAGTCTTTTTTCATGCGTACTATCGAAATGAAAAGAGTTTCTGCTTAGTTATTTATTTTAATGTAAGCGTTTAGAAATTTCTAACGAGCATGCTGGATCTCTAACTAACACGATATATTTATAAGGAGCATGCTGAATTTCTAAGGAACACACTGGATTTATAACAAGCATACTGGATTTATTATGAGCATGCTCGATTTTATAACGAGCGCACTGCATTTATACAGAATTCCAGCAAATACCAAGTGATCTCAAACGGCTATTTGCAGCATCTGAACAACAACAGGCAGGTTAACTATTCACATTTATCTGCGCGAAGAACATTCTAAAGTAAGAAAATCACAATCTTTATGACACTCCATATTGTGACTGTAAAAAAGGAGAAAGCCCTCCCTTTTCCTTTTTATTGAGAGAAAATGTCCGTTTTATTGACTATTGATCGAGGTGTGTATTGTTTTTTTAATTTCCATCCAGAACCATTTATTGACGGAATGACATTTTCACATCTATAAGGCATTCTCTGATATAAAGAGTAAACATTTTACTCTCAAAAAGTCATTTTTCTTATCTGAAGAATTAATTTTTGATATCTGTAATTATATTTTATATATCTAAATGTACTCTTGATCTCAAAATTTTATTTTTGAAATGGCTTAATATTTAGAGATTCGAAAGATATTTATTGATATCAATAATGATTATGTGTTGTTTAAAATTGATTTTTACAGATCAGAAGTTCAGTTCTTGTTAATAAAAACAAAAAATTTGAGAGCAAAATTCACTTTTTCGATTAATATATATTGTTTGACATCTCAAAAGTTTTAATGGTATCAGTAAATTACTTTTCGAGATCAAGAATTCATTTGGAGAATCAAAAATATTATAACAGATACCAAATATTAAAATGAATTTTTGAGAAAAAATTAATCTTTGATATAAAAGTATCTTTGCCTCAAAGTTTTAAACCATTAAGAGCAATGTTGAAATAATAATAATAATAATAATAATAATTATAGTAATAATAATAATAATAATAATAATAATAATAATAATAATAATAATAATAATAATAATAATAATAATAATAATAATAATAATAATAATAATAATAATAATAATAATAATAATAATAATAATAATAATAATAATAATAATAATAATAATAATAATAATAATAATAATAATAATAATAATAATAATAATAATAATAATAATAATAATAATAATAATATTAATAATAATAATAATAATAATAATAATAATAATAATAATAAAAATAATCGTAATGATAGTAATGAAAATAACAAAAATGAGTTTTTTTATCTGCTGAATCGGCCAGTATTTGTGTCATGTTGTCTTTTGGTTTCTTAGAACGTCTGTTACAGCTGTGTGATTTGTAAGAGCCGTTTTGTGAAACTTTCAAATAAGAATCACGTGGTTTTACACATCATTTACAAAGCAATTAGATAATTCACAGTGTTCTGCAAGACGCTCACAGTATTTCAATTTCATCTTTTTAGAAAGCTAGAAAGCTTTTCATACATGAATAAACGACAGCTAGCAATCTCATCAGTTCATATTCTGTAGTGAGCATCAACCCAGAAGCAAATTCTGTCTTAATCTCCACTGAGCCTTGAGTGCACACGTGAAGTATTATTTTGATTCAATCTAAATGCTGTAGCTGTTTGTGATTGGGCGAATAGGGGCAATCAAAGAAACAATAAAGAAAAGGAAAAATAAATATATAATATTCTGGCTGCATTTCAGAGAGTGCCGGACCTCGATTACTAACACTTTTATTTATGTGTGTTCAACATTAGCTAAAACCAGGTTTCCGCGACTTTGTTTATCACAAATGGGATACTCCTAGAGAGTTCAGACATTCAATTCAAGACAGATGCGAACATGGACAAACATCTGGCTAAGGCAACTAATAGTGAAACAGCAGTGAGTTTCTTTACAACATCTCAGTAACATCAAAAGGAAAATAATCTTTCCACCTAAAAGGGTGTGTGTTGCCCTACCCGTCGAAGTGGGTGTGACTTGTCTGTCTGTCGTGATCTTCGATTTAGTTGAGTTATTTTGACACTACGTAGCTCTGTGGTAATAAAATTCGCGGAGTGTAAGCCTTCTTGTACCTTTAGGTAAGATAATTTCAATTTTTGTTTCGGCACAGGATCATTGTGCATATGGACTTAAAATGGAGTGTGTGGGTGATATGCTGGGCTTATTCATTGGGTTTCTTATGGTCAGAAAAAAGTAGTCAAGAGAAAGTCGATGCGACTTATAACAGATCATGACCTACTGCGGATTGAAAACAAGATTGACTAAAGTTTTCCTAACTTGATGTGTTTATACTTTAGAATTTAGAAATTTTAAGCATTTTAGCAATATTAGTGCAACAGGAAATCCACTCCTAGAAAATTTCGACATGGCTGAAAATTCGACGGAATGGCTTGTCTTCATGTCTTCATTGCAATATACATTTAAGACTGCTGCCTTTTGATAATAACTAAAATGCAGCCTTCGTTAAATCTTACAGGTTCCCGAGTAACTGGTCAGCGGTTAATAAATTTGCAATACGATAAAGATAAAATAAATGAAAATTAGTGAAAATAATCAAATTAATAAAAATAGTAATAATAATAGCATCACAATGTTAATTCCAAACTCTATCATTATTCAGATCCCCCGTATAGAGTTTTGCTTTTCCTTTGATTTTTATTCCAAAGGCCTTATCGCTCAGTTTCTGACCTGCTATTAGAAAGCTAATTATTTTCTTTTCTTTTTTACTATTTAGTTACATATATTCCCTCTTGATGATATTTTCCATGAAAGAGAAACAAGAACTACTTAGTTTTGGCTGAATTTATTTGTAAATAAAATGAAATTGCTGTATATGTAGTGTGAATAATGTACCTGAATAATATCACTTTTAAAATCCCTGTTAAATCTAGATAAGTATGAACAAATCAAGGGCAACAGGGACATAAAATTTTTAATGTGTGTGTTTTGAAACTTATAGCGATTTTTCAAATTCCTGTTTTTTGAATATTTAAAAACGATTTTGCCTGCATTTTAGTTGTGAAAGAATAGCTGTGCAGTGCTCTGGTTTTATCCAGAATTCCAGAAAAACCGCGCGATAATAATTTTGGCTATTATGTAATAGCCAAAAAAAACAAAAGACGACGAAATTAATAATCTTTTTATGAATAAAGCATTTCAAGACACATTCCGTTGCTGATATTTTCGAAAGAATTACGAGAATTACTTCTTTTTGGCTATATTAATTAAAAAATAAAACAAAACTATGTGATTGCAATAGGCATAATCTCAGGTTAGCTTTGACCTTTTAGCCAAAGTAATATGACTACATGTTATAACTTTTAGTACCCATGTTAATTCTAAATAAGCAGTCAAATAGTTTTCTTTTAACTTTATATAAAAAGACTTTGAGGAACCGTTCTGAAAAGAAGGCAAAATATAAATAAGCAATTAACAGAACGGCCCGTTGCAGTGGTAGAAGACTGTGGCTTCATCTGGTCACGGCCACACGTTTGATTGTGAATCTTCCATGAATGAATCATAACAGTCACGGGTGAATGCCAGCCATAGTAGAATATATTGCACGTTCAGTGTGGGTTTTTTTTTTTTTGCTTTTTCAGGGGTAATTTACAATTAAATTTTGAGGTTTCGACGACACATTAAAAGAATCCACACGTCGTTTGAGGTTCGAATGGTCTTTCAGGGTGGCGTCGGTCGACCTGCTTAAATATTCCGAGGTTGCTCTGTTTAAGTGAGTTTTTCTTTAAAGGTCTTAACAGTTGGTGGTGCCAAAAAATTCACTGTTACTTACCCACGTACAAATCATGCTCGCTTTTAAACGATAAATCGGTTTACACAAGTAATTATTCCTGTTCTGAGAAAGACACACTTTATGGGAGACAAAACACTTAATTAGCCTTATCACAACAACGCAAGGCAATAAAACTCATTCAAATAAAATACATCCTAAAAGTCTTAAAGTCTTTTTTCATGTGTACAATTGAATTGAAAAGAGTTTCTGCTTAGTTATTTATTTTAATGTAAGCGTTTAGAAATTTCTTACGAGCATGCTGGATCTCTAACTAGCACGATATATTTATAACGAGCATGCTGAATTTCTAAGGAACAAGCTGGATTTATTGGTATACTGGATTTATAACGAACATGCTGGATCTATACCGAGCGTACTGTATTTATACAGAATTCCAGCAAATACCAAGTAATTACAAACGCCTATTTGCAGCATCTGAACAAACAGCAGGCAAGTTAAGTATTCACATTTATCTGCGCGAAGAGCATTCTAAAGTAAGAAAATCACAATCTTTATGACACTCTATATTTTGACTGTAGAAAGAAGGTTGAAAACCGACCTTCGTTTACTTCCGATAAGCTCTGCCTTTTTATTGAGAGAAAATGTCTGTTTCATTTACTATTGATCGAGATGTGTATTGTTTTTTAATTTCCATCTAGACAAATTTATTGACGGAATGACATTTTCACATCTATTAGGCAATCTCTGATATAAAGATTAAAGATTTTAATCTCAAAAAAATCATTTTTCTGACATCAATTAATTAATTTTTGATATCTGTAATTATATTTTATATATCTAAATGTATTCTTGATCTCAAAATTTTATTTTTGAAATTAGTAAATATTTAGAGATATCGAAAGATATTTATTGATATCAATAATGATTATAAAATGTTTAAAATTGATTTTTAGAGATCAGAAAGTTCAATGCTTGATAACAAAAACGAAAATTTGAGGTCAAAATCTCAATTTTGATCAATAAATATATATTCTTTGATATCACATAATTTTAATGGTATCAGTAAATTATTTTTCTGAGATCAAGAATACATATGGAGAATCAAAAATATAATTAGAGAAAGCAAAACAAAAAAAGGCATTTTAGATGGCAACGAGTTAAAAGTATTTCTGTAAATGTTTCTCAGTTGAGGACCTCCTCCCCCCTTTTGGAAAATGCCCTTTGTATGTTTCCTCACCCGGCCAGTCACTTGTGTGCCTCATAGTCTTTTTGTACAGAAAGTATTTGCCGTAATGCGCAAGCGCTAATCATACTGTGACGTATCGCAATGAGTAATTGCCAATCAGATTCAGTTTGAGTTCGTTGTGAAAACACCACATTGTGAGATAAATTTGTCAATTTAAATCGGTGAGATACAGTTTTGGAATTGAAAAAAGGCTTCGGATTTCTTGAAACGGACATGTCAGTACGGATTGACAAAAGACTGAAAGGATTAATAATTGGGCATTTCTTTATAAAACGGGCTCAAAGGTTTTGCTGTGAAAAAAGGAGATTATAAAATGAATTTAGACGGTTTCTAGAAAAACTAATCCTTGATATGAAAATATCTTTACCTCAAAGTTTTGACCATTAAGGGCAATGTTTAGATAATAATAATAATAATAATATAAATAACAATAATAATAGAAATGATTGTGATAATAGTAATAAAAATAGTAACAATAAAACAGTCTTTCTATCTGCTGAATCGGTCGCTATTTGTACCATGGTGTCTTTTTGTTACTTTGAACGTCTGTTACAGTGATGTGTAGAAGCACTTTTGTAACACTTTCAATGTAAGAATCAGGATCTTTTACACATCTTTTGTTCAGCTACTAGATAATTCACACTGTTTTGCAAGCCGCTTAGAGTATTTCAGTTTCAGTTTTTAAGAAGAATAAACGGCAATCTCATCAGTTCATATTCTGTGGTGAGGATCGACGTATAAGTAGATTCTATCTTAATCGCCATTGAGTCTTGATTGCATATGTGAAGCATTATTTCGATTAATCCAAAATGTTGTAGCGGTTTGTGACTGGACGGCTAGAAGCAATCAAGGAAACAATAAAACAGGAAAAAATGAATATATAATATTCTGGCTGCATTTCAGAGAGTGCATGACCTCGATTACTAACACTTTCATTTATGTGTGTCCAACATTAGCTAAAACCAGGTTTTCGCGACTTTGTTCATCACAAATAGGATAGTCCTAGAGAGTTCAGACTTTAAATTCAAGACAGATACGAACACGAGGAAACACCTGGCTTAGGCTACTGATAGTGAAACAGCAGCGAGTCTCCTTACAATGTGCCAGCAATATCAAAAGGAAAATAACCATTCCACCTAAAAGAGTGTGTGTTGCCCTATCCGTCGCCATGTGCGAGATATCAGTGACTTGTCTGTCTATCATTTTCTTCGATTTAGCTGAGTTACTTTGACCCTATGCAGCTATGTGGTAAAATAATTCGCGGAGTTTAAGCCTACTTGTACCTTTAGGTAATATAATTTCAGCACAGGAGCGTTGTGCATGTGGACTTGAAGTGGATTGTGTGCGCCATAGGCTGGGCTTATTCTTTGGGCTTCTTATGGTCAGAAAAGAGTAGTCAAGAGACAATGGATGCGACCTTTGTTATCTGTCTTGTAACAGATCATGATCTACTGCAGGTTGAAAACCCTATTGAGCAAAGTTTCCTAATTTAATGTGTGTTTGTATACTTCAGAATACGCACAACTTTTTCAAGCATTTTAGCAAAATCGATGCAAACAGGAAATCCACTCGTAGGGAAATTGGAAAATACCACGGAATGGTTTGTCTTCATTGCAATATACATTTAAGAGTACTGTCTTTTGATAATAACTGAAATCTAGCCTTCGTTAAAAACTTGTGTAATTGGACAGCAGCCTAATAAATTTGCAATATGATGCGTAAAAAAGAAATAAACGTAAAAAAATCAAAATTATCAACAAAAATCACAATGATAACTTCCAAAATTTTTCATTATTCAAGTCCCAGTTATCTAGTATAGTTTTTGATAAAATAAACAAAAATTAGTAAATTAGTAAAGAAAAATAACTAAAAAATCAAAATAACATCATAATGATTATTTTCAAAATTTATTATTTTTTCAAGTACCAGTTATCTAGTTAAGGTTCAGTTTTCCACCTCCTGTTAGAAAGCTAATGATTTTTTGTTTTTGCTATTTAGTTAAATGCTCTCTGTGTAGATGATATTTCCCATGGAAATAAACAAAAATGCCTCTTTTACGCTGAATTTATTTGTAAAAAAATAAAATGAAATTTTTATATGTAGTGACTGAAATCGGAGACAAGTTTGACCCAGGAGTTTAAATAATATATGCGAGTATTTTCACTTTTAAATCCCTGTTAAATCTAGATAAGTATCAATAAAACCAAGGGCAAGGGAAATATCAATTTTTTAGTATGTCCGTTTTGAAACTTATAAGACGTTTCAAGCTTTCAGTTTTTAAATATTTAAAAACAATTTTGATTGCATTTTAATTTTATTAACAAATAAAACGAAATTATTTGATGTGCAATAGCCATAATCTGAGATTAGCTTTGACGTCTGAAATAAGGTCATATGACTATATATTATAACTTTTAGTAAGCCTGTTTATTCTAAATAGGCAGCAAAACAAGTTTCTTCCTAGCTATATATATAAAGAAGACTTTGAGGAACAGTCCGGAAAAGAAGGCAAAATATAAATAAGAGAACAGAACGGTAGCGGTAGAAGTCTATTGCGGCATTAGGTCACACCACGACCACACGGTTTATGGTGAATCTTACAGGAAAGACTGGTAAAAGTCAAGCGTGAAAGCCAGCAAAATTATAGCATACTGCAAGTGTTTCGTGTGGGTATTTCGCTTCGCAGAGGTTAATTTACAAAGAAATAACATTTTGGAGGTTTCGACGACAAATTAAATGAATCCGCACGCCGCTTGAAGTACCGATGCTGACGAAGTCCATTCAGAGTAACGTCCGTCGATCTGCTTAAACACTCCGAGGTTGCTCAGTTCAAGAGTTTTTCTTCAAAGGTCTTAACAACTGGTGGCGCCAAAGAATCCACTATTACTTGCCCACGTACAACTCATGCTTGCTTTAAAACGATAAAACGGAAGTTTACACAAGTAATTATACTTGTTGTGAACTCAATGTACTTTACGGGAGACAAACCGCTTATTAGTCTTATCACAACAACGCACGGCAATAAACTCATTCAAATAAATCACATCTAAAAAGTCTTTTTTCATGTGTGCTATCCAAAGGGAAAGAGTTTCTACTCAGGTATTTTATTTTAATTTAATTTTTAAATTTCTGAAGAACATCCTGGATTTATAATGAGGATGCTGGATTTATAATGAGTATGCCAGATGATAACGAGCAAGCTGCATTTATAACGAATAACGAACGATTTATACAGAATTCCAGCGAATACCAAGTGATCACAAACGCCTATTCGAGGTAGTTCAACAAAGAACAAGCGGGATTACTGTTCATCTGAGTGACGAGCATTCTAAAGTAAGAAAATCAAGATATTTATGACATTCGATATTTGACTGTTAAAAGAGAATATTGAAAATCGACCTTCTTTTATCTTTGTATAAGCTATTCATTTCTTGAAAGAAAAAATATCCGTGATATTGATTATTGATCAAGGTGTGTATTATTTATTACTTTTCTTCTAGCTCAACCTCAGAAATTCCTTTTTTGATATCAAGAGTAAATTTTTGTTATCTGTAATTATATTTTTCTTATCTTTAAATGTACTCTTCATCTGAAAATTTTATTATTGACATCATAAAATATTTACAGATATTAAAGGAGATTAATTTATATCAAAAATGAGTTAATAATATCTGAAATTGAGCTTTAGAGAACAAAAGTTCAATTCTTGATAACAGAAATGAAATATTTGACAGCAAATCTCAATTTCAAACAATAAATATTATTTGATACCTCAAAACATTGATTGGAACCTAGATTTGTTTTTATGATAAAGAATATATTTAGAGATATCACAAATACAATTACAGATATCATAATCAAAAAATGAATTTTTCAGAATAAAAGTCATTTTTGATATCAATAAGTCATTTGCTCAAAGATTTGGAGGTATGTGCAATGTTAACATAATAGTAATAATTCGAATAATGATAATAATAACAATAATGATAATAATAATAATAATAATAATAAAATGCGTTTGTATGTCCACTGACTCGGCCCCTACTGGTATCATCTTGTTATTTTTGTTATTTATAACGTCTGTTACAGGTTTGTGATATGTAGGAACCGTTTCGTGAAACTTTTAATTTGAGAATCACATGGATTTACGCACCATTTGCATAGCTATCACATCATTCACAGAGTGATGCAAGCCGCCCCACTATGCAATGCCGTTTTAACATTTAATGCTTAGTTCTCAGTAATTTATATTTTGCTATCAATAATTAAATTTTAGATGTCAAAAATTTAATTTTAAGCTCAAAAACCAAATTTTACAAATTTAACAAATCTTAAGGGGAACACATATTTACATAAATGTTAAGGTATCGTCAATTAAATTTTGGAGATGAAAACGAGAATTAGCAATAACAACAACACAATTTTCAGGTCAAGAATTGCTTTATTTTTCTACAGTAAAAAATTAAAAGAAATATCCGGTTTACAAGGACTAGTCGTTATTTAATTCAAACATGTGTGCTTCTGAATATTTTATATACAAATAGACTGATATTTTGATATCCGAAATTAATTTTTGACATAAAAATCACTTTTTGATTTCAAAATACTAAATAAATTATTGAGATAAAAATTTTGCTATCAAAAATTTTGATCTCTAACGTTCAATTTTAGATACCATTAAATCATTTTTGATATCAATAAATATTTTTTGATATCTCTTAATATTTATTGATAACAAAAATTGTTTTTAGTTCAAGAATACATTTAGAGGTATAAAAAATATTAATTCAAAAAGCAACAAAATCTAATTCTCGATATCAAAATATGATTTAAAACATTATGTGAGAATTTTATTCCGTACTCAAACTATTTCAATTTCACCTTTTAGAAAGCTATATACGTTTCACTTTTTTCACATAATTTAACGACATGAAGCAATCTCATCCGTTCATATTCTATGGGGACGATCAATGCATAAACCGACAATTTCTAATAGCCATTGAAGCTTGATTGCACTAGTGAAGCTGTTTTTCGATTAGATCTAAATGCTGTAGCTGTTTGTGACTGGACGAATAGGGTAATCAAGGAAACAATAAAAAAAAAGGAAAATATATATATATAATATTTTGGCTGCATTTCACAAACTGCCCCACCTCGATTACTAACACTTCTGTTTGTGTGTGTTCGACGATAGCTAAAACTAGGCTTTGATCATCACCAATAGGATAGTCCTAGAGACCGGAATCTTTAATTACAAAACGGATACGAATTTAACCGAACCTGCTGCTTAAGCAGCCACTAGAGAAACAGCAGTGAGCCTCTTTACAATGTGGCGGTAACATCCAAAGGAAAATAACCATCCGGCGTAAAAGGGTGTGTGTTGCCCTATCCGTCACCATGTATTAGATTTCAGTGGTTTGTAGGTGTAGGTTCTTCTGTTTTGCTGAATTTGCATTAACACATTAACATTCCTCCATGCTAGAAAAGACTTCCTTGTACCTTAGTTAAGAAAATTTCAATTATTGTTTCGGCACGGAAGTGCTGTGCATAGGTTTATTTTGTTTGTTTGGTGTTTAACGTCCGGTTCACCAACAATGATGGGAATATTAGGACGTACTTGCTAAATGAACAAGTGGAAAAATAAAAGAAGAATTACCCAGCATTCATGGCAGACTTGCAAGTTCCGGAGTAGTGGGACAGCAGATAAATAAATTTGTAATATGATACGTTTTTTGCCAGAATGTCAGCACATACCACTTTATAATAATTGCCTATTATTCAGCAGCCCAAAAAACTAAGGCGGGAATATTAATCAACAGCTTTTTATGGGCGAAAAACCTTTCAAAATGACACCTCTGTTTCTGATATCGTCAAATTTATGAGCAAATGAAACGAACAAATCAAATGAAATATTTGATGTGCAATAGCCATGATCAGAGATAAGCTTTGATCTTTATATTTAAGTAATATGACTTTGCATTATAACTTTTAGTACCCGTGTTGATTCTAAATAAGCAGCAGTCAAATAAGTTTTCTTTTAACTATTATATAAAAAAGACTGAGGAATCGTCCAAAAGAAGAAGACAAAATATGAACAAGCAATTAAAAGAACGCCCGTACAGTTCGTTGTGGCGGTAGAAGTCTGTTGTAGCATTAGGTAGCACCATGACCACATGTCTGGTTTTTCAGGGGGTAATTCACAAAGCAATAAAACATTGGAGGTTTCGACAACAAATTAAATGAATCCGCAGGACGCGTTAGGTCCGAATGCTGCCAACGATCTTTCAGAGTAACGTCCGTCGATCTGCTTAAATACTGCAAGTTTGCTCAGCTCAAGCGAGTTTTTCTTTAAAGGTCTTAACAGCTGGCGCCAAAGAATCAACTTTGACTTGCCCACGTACAATTTGTGATTGCTTTTAAACGATAAAAACGCGCTGAACGGAAGGCAAACTGCTTAATTAGCCTAATCGCAATAACACACAGCAATAAACTTTATTCAATTAGAGCATGTCTTAACAGTTTTAAAAGTATTTTTCATGTGTGATGTCCAAATGAAAAGAGCTCCTGCTTAGCCATTTTAATGAAATGTAAGTGTTGTTATCTTTTAACGAGCACGCTAGATCACTTACGAGCATGATGTATTTATAATGAGCATACGGAAGTTCAAAAAAATCATACATGATTTATAACGAGCATGTTTGATTTATAACAAATTAATGCTGAATTTATACATGATTCCAGCAAATGCGAAGTGATCCAAAACGCCTATTCCCACCAACTCAACAAATCATAGGCTCGATTGAATAACGAACTTTATGAGCGTTTCAATACCTTGGAGTACGTTCAAACGTTTCTATTCTATTCTGCGCTCATGCCTAAGCGCAGCAATCGAGCACGATTAACACTAAAAATATGCTTTACTAAAAAGATGAGTCTGTAGCATTTGCTTGAACATATTAAAGTTTTTTGCAGTTTTGATGCTCCCCGGTAATGCGTTCCATACTGTAGGACTCTCATGACTAAAACGTCTTAGTCCATACTTCAGATTACACCATTAAAGATCCTGTTCTGCAGAACGGAGTGTGCCTCGTGGTTGATATTTGACTATCACGGGGGCAAGTCCATGTAGGGCCTTATATGTCAATGATATGACTTTATACTGGATTCGCTGTTCGATCGGTAACCAATGTAAAGACAGTAGTACAGGTGTTATAGAGGCGTGTTTTGGAGTGAGTTTAACTAAACGAGCGGCTGCATTCATGACGGACTGTAATTTGGATAACGTGATCTTTGGTAGACCAACAAGAATACAGTTCGCATAATAGTCCAAACGGGAAATCAATAACGCGTGAACAAGGTTTTTCGCTGCATTTTCCGTAAAAAATTGCCTAATACTCCAAATCCAGCGAAAGTACTAACACTTTCTACATATGTCGTTTATGTGTTTCTGCATGTCCAGGTTTGTATCCATGATTACCCCTAAATTACGTGCCTCATGTGTCCTCTCTACTATGGCGTCCTTAAGGCGAAGCTGGTGAACTGCGATATTATCCATATTGTTTTATCTTTGTTCAGCTTCAATTGATGCCGTTGGAATTGATGCCGTTCGTGAGACTATCACAGGCTGTGCGTTGGTCAATGACTGACTTAGGGTTAGCTGACTTTTTAATCTGTGTGCCATCTGCATAGCAGTGGAAACAGAGGTGAAGAGCAAACATAAGATGTCCAAGTGGTCTAGTGTAATCACTATGCAAACTGGGACCAATTTTCGAACCCTGTGGTGCAGAACAATTTAGCTCCTTATGTCAGATAACACATCATAGATCGTAACTTGGACTTCACGGCCGACAAGATAAGAGCGAAACCACTCAAGAACCTGTCCTTTGATTCCAAATGTTTGTTCCAGGCGTTTGGTCATGATGGTGTGATCCAGCGTATCTAAGATAAACTATTTGTCGATTATCTAGATGTAGACGAATGTCATTAAACACCTTCATTAATGCCGTTTCAGTGCTATGCATAGATTTATATGCTGTTTGATATTTTTTTCGACAGATTGCAGCGTGAGATATGAGTGTTTATGATGTGAGTAAACTACTCCTTTAATCACTTTAGATACAATAGAGAGATTGGACACCGGACGATAATTCTTTTGTATGCGTTCTAATGTTGGTTTTTTAAGTAGAGGCTTTAACACCGCGGTTTTGTAGCGATCAGGAAACACTCCGGAACTAAGCGAAAGGTTAACTATTCGAGTAATAACTGGCACCAGCTCTTCTAAACACTATTTCGATAGAAATGTGGGAATTGGTTCCACTATGAATGTTTTATTCGGCTACGGTTTAAGCATTTTTGCGATTTCAGGACAGGTAAAGTTGTCAAAATGTTCCATTGTCTCAGAAGTAGTGCCTAAATATCAATAAAAATCAAACGCGGAACCGATATTCGTATCAAAGTCATTTGCCATATCTTTGGAAGAGGTGTAAATCGAGAGCAGGTTATTTTTATTTTTCTGCATGATCATATTCATTTTCCGAAATAGGGCACCCTGATCTTTTTCATTTTCCAAGATGATTTCTCAATAATATCTTCTTTATGCTTGGTCAAGCATCACACTGAAATTATGTTACTCCTCTCTAAATTCAATTTCGGCCGTTTGGGATTTGTTTTCCTCCATTTGCGTACTTTAGCTCTGAGACTTTTTCGGGCATTTTGAATGTCTGCGTTATACCATGGCTCGCGTTTATGGTTTCGGTTTTTCCGTAAAATAACTGGCGCGTGTTTGTCTAATGTGGCTTGGAGTTCAAAGTCGTAAGCCTGGACTAGGGAATCTAGACTCATCGAAGAATAGTTTTGAACCAAGTTCGAGTTTCTAATGTCGAGATCAATTGATTTGACTTTCCTGTACCGTTTTTCATTTATTTGAATAGGGGGTCTGATGCAATCAAGCGTGAAATGTATTGCGTGGTGATCAGTAAGAAGATCGCCCATCAGGATGTCGCCTAAGTTAATAGTGTCATTACACCGTGTAATAATTAAATCCAATGTATGCCCATTTTTATGGGTAGGGACATTTACATGCTGATTGATACAGAATGCATGAAGAATATGCTTTTTTGTGAAACTAAGTTTTTTTGTGAAACTTGGTGCATCCCAGTGTATGTTAAAGCCACCTGTAAGAAAAACTGGGCTTCCAGCGAGACAGTACTCCTCCATAAAAGCCGAAAACTCTTGAATAAAAATAGACTGGGATGACTGTGGTGGTCGATAAATGCATGCAATCCCTACGGTTTCGCTTTGGGCATTCATTGATACCAGGATATGCTCAAAAGATTCATATTTTCGTGTTTGGATCCTAACAGGGTGAAACTCACTATTGCCTCAAATAGCGACCCCACCACCTGGCCGATGGTCACGATCAGACCGCAACATTGTGAAACCATTGCTGCGTAATGCGGATTCCTCACATGTATCATCTGACTTTTAAGCATTTTAGCTGGAAAACTCATTTCCAGATTTTAAAATACAAATTAAAAATTATGTTATCTAAAATAAATCTTGATATAAATAAAACAAAATGAATTATTGAGCTCAAAGTTGAGATTTTGCTATCAATGATGACAAAATCAATAATGGTAATAATAATAATAATAGTTTTTTATACACTAATTCAACCATCATTGGTATCATGGTGTATTTTAGTGGTACAGTACGTCAGTAACAGCACTGTTATGTGCAGGAACCGCTTTGTGAAACTTTTAATTTAAAAGTCACATTACTTTACACATTATTTGTCCAGCTATTAGAAAATATACAGTGTAATGCAAGCCGCTCGATCTTTTTTAATTTCACCTATTCAAAAAGCTAGATGCGTTTTACTTTTTGTACCAGAATAAACAAAAGGTAGCAGTTTCATCATTTCACATTCTCTGGTGAAGATCAACGCACAAGCTGACACTGTCGAAATCACCGTTGAAGCTTTATTGCATTAGTGAAGCACTAGTTTGATTACATGTAAATGATGTAGCTATTTGTGTCTGGATAATATAGAAAACGAAAAATATATATGTTATATTCTGGCTGCATTTCACAGAGTGTCGGACTTGACATTGCGCTGCTCTGTGGCAATAAAATTTACGAAATGTAAGCTTACTTGTAAGGTAGGTCAGAAAAAATGAATTCTTCTTTCGGCACATAAGTGTTGTGCATATGGAAATAGAGCGGAGTGTGACGGGACTGTGGACTGGGGGTATTCATTGGATTTCTTAGGGTAAAGAAAGATCATGTGGGTGCGACTTATGGTATTTATCTTGTAACAGATTATAACTTACTGCAGATTGAAACCCGATCGAAAAGATTTTTAGCTTGATGTGTGTTTGTATACTTTAGAATAGGTAAGTTTTGAGCGTTTTACTCTCAAAATTAATTTTTAGATCAAAAAATTGTTTGCAGATTTTAAAATGCAAATTAATAAAAAGTGTTCTTTGAACGCTTGACTGATTTCTAAAAAGCAATTTTAAATATCAACAAATCATTTTGACATAAAAAAACATTATTGATATCTCTAGATATGGTCATTGTACTCTCAAAATTTATTTTTAGATAAAAAAATTCTTTGCAGATTTTAAAATGCAAATTAAAAATGTCTCGTTCTTTGAACGCTTGACTGATTTCTAAAAATCAATTTTAGATCTCAACAAATCATTTTGACATCAACAAACATTATTTGATATCTCTAGATATAGTCGTTGTAACATCTGAAGGAAAATATATCCGTGCGTCGTCATGTGTGAGATTTCACTAGTTCATCTGCTTGTCGTGGTCTTCTGTTTAGCTGATTTAACATTTAGACTAACTTGTTCTGTGCCAATAAAATTCGTGGAATATAGGCCTACTTGAACCCTTGGTAAGAACATTTTGATTATTTATTCATGTTGTGAATATGGACCCTGAGCGGAATATGTGGAGGAATAGTCTGGACTTGGGGTATCCATTGAGTTTTTAGAGTCAGAAAAGAGTAGTCATCCATCTTGTGTCAGATCATAATCTACAGCAGATTGAAAACCAAAGTTTCTTAACTTGATGTTTGTTTGTATACTTAAGGATACGTACAATTTTTAAATATTTTAGCAAAACTGTAGAACCAGGAAATCCACACCCTGAAAAATTTCAACAACGATGAAAATTCCATCGATTAGCATGTTCCCATTGCAATATACATTTATGATTGTTGTCTATTAGTAACAGATAAAATCCAGCATTCATTGCAAACTTACAAGTTTCCGGGTAATGGGCAGCAGCTTAAAAACTTTGCAATACCATATGTAAGGTACAAGTAAACGAAAATATACTATTATTGTTATTATAGATAATAATAATCATAATAATAACAATTTGACAATAGCAAAAATATCGTAGTGGTAAAATCAAAATGATGTGCAGAATGTTTCAAGTATTCAAGTCCTTTTTATCTTGTTTTGCTTTTTCTTTTGATTTCTATACTTTAGATCTTCACAGTTCGCTTTCTGACCGCCTGTTTTAAAGTAAATGATTTTGCTTGTATTTTTGTTTACTTATTTAGTTAAATTACCCTCTCTTTTGTTGATATTTTGCTGATAAGAAAATAAAACAAAACTTGATGAATTTATTAACAAATAAAAGGCAATCCTTTGATATGTAGTGTCCAAATTCGGAAATAAGTTATTACCCGGAATTTAAATAATACACAAGATTATTTTTATTTTTTAATCCCTGTTGATTTTAGATAATGATCCACAAAACCATGGGCGAAAGGGGATTTCAATGTTTTAGTGTCAGCCTTTTGAAACTTATGACGTGTTTTAAGACTGCTGTTTAAACAATTTGACAACATTTTAGTCTGCGTCTTGGTTGTGATACGGTGGCTGTAATTGGCGCTAGGTTTATCCAGAATTCCAAGAAGCAGCACGTGATAAAATCGTCTATTATGCAGCAGTTTTTCAAACAAAAGGCAGGACATTTATTTGGGTCTTTATGGGTGAAAAACTGAACAACCAAATGGCGTTTTATGGGCGAAAAAAACCTTTCAAAATAACAGCTCTTTTGTTGAAATTTGCAACAAAATAAACAAGAATTATTTCTTTTTAGTGAAATTTTTTTCAAATAAAACGAAAATATTTGATGTGCAATAGCTATAATCGGAGATTATCTTTATCTTTGAGTTAAAGTAATATACCTATATGTCCGTGCTATAACTCCTGGTAGTAGCCCCTGGCAGTCAAACAAGATTTTTCATATAACTGAAACCTAGTATTCACCACAAACCTACAAGTGTCCGAGTAATAAGGCAGAAGCTTAATAAATTTGTAAGGTGGCATTTAAAGTAAATGAAACGAAAATTACTAATAACAACCATAACAACATATAATAACAATTAAATTAATAATAAAATAATAATATTAATAACAGTAATAATGTCGCACATGATCACGTGCAGAATCTCTCACTATTCAATTCCCGTTTACCTAGTTCTCTTTGTTTATTTGATTTCACAGTTTAGTGCTTGAAAGCTAATGATTTTTGTTTTTTCTTCTTTAGTTAAATTACCGTCTCTTTTCCTGATATTTTCAAAAACTAAAACAGAAATTACTATCTATTGGGTGAATTTATTTACAATTAAAACGAAATTATGTAATATGAAGTAACTGAAATCACAGACAGGTTTTGACATGCGAATTTAAAAGATGTCAGTTTTTACCATTTAAAAACACTTTTGCCTGCATCTTAGTTGTGAAAGGGATAGCATTGAATCACGCTGGTTTCATTCAAAATTTCAGCAAATACCGCCTGATAATAATCGCCCATTAAGCTCAACAGTTCAATTATTCAGCCAAACTCGGTGATCAGTTTTGACCTCAAAGTTAAAGTAATATGAATATATGTCCGTATTATAAATTTAGTATCCCTGTTGATTCTAAACAAGCAGCCAAGCAAGTTTTTTTCAAACTATTGCACAAAAATACTTTGAAGAATAAGCTAAAAATAAGGCAAAATATGAATAAGCAACTTAACGGTTCGTATTATCCGTAGAAGTCATTTCGGGCATGAGGTCACACCACGATGACAAATTTCATTCTGAATCTTTCAGAAAAGAATCGTAAACACTAAGCACTGTAGACCACGGGTGAAAGACAGCCAAATTATAAAACCACAATAGCAAAATTGGTACAACAGGAAATGGGCAAGATTAAAAAAATTCGACAAGATGAAGATTTCATGGGATGACATGTCCCCATACAATAACATTTAAGATGATGTCTTTTGATGCTTACTGAACACAGTATTCATCAGAACTTAAAAGTTCTCGAGTAATGGGACAGCAGCTTATTAAATCTTTAACAAGATAAGTAATTCAAAACTAAAAATAAATAAAAATTACTAATAATAACAACCATGATATAATAACAAGAATAATTTAATAATGATGATAATAATAATTGTAGTAATAATACTAAAAATGAATAAATATTTATAAAAATAACATTAATAGTAATAATAATAGTTATAATAATAACAATGATTATAAATATAATAATAACATGGTATTGATAACATAATACATGTGAATTGCAAACTCTTTTATTGTTAATGCCCTGTCCATCTAGTTTTGGTTTTTCATTTGATCTCCATGCTTAAGCCTGAAGCAGTTCATTTCTGATCTGTAGTTTAAAAGCTAATTTTTCTTTTGCTTGTACTTATTTAGCTCCATCAGCCTCTCTTCTGCTGATAAATCCGAGGAAAATAACATTAAAATTACTTTGTTTTGTACAAATTTATTTACAAATAATACGAAATTCTTTATTATGCAGTGACTAAAATCGGAGACAAATTTGACCAAGGGGTATTATCACGTTTTTCAATCCCTGTTGATTATAGATAAGGGTCCAAAAATTCAAGGTAACAGATGTTCAGTGTTACACTGTTTAAGGTGTCAGATTGTAACGATTTAAATAACGTTTGCCTGAATCTTAGTTGTGAATGGAAAACTGTGAAGGGCGCTGGGTTTTTTCAGGATTCCAGGCAAATACCACATGACAATAATTGGGCAGCAGCCCATGAAACAAAAGGCGGAGATATTATTATGTTTTTCTGTGTGAAAAACCTTTTAAAATGGCACCTATGCTGTGATATTCTCTCAAAAAATAATTTAAAATTTGTTCCTTTTATTCTAATGTAATAAAAAATAAAACGAAATTATTTCATATACAGCAGGCGCAATCGGATATCAATTCAATATTGACATTTGAGCAGCTAGCGTAATATAAATATATATTCGTATTGTAACTTTATTATCCCTGTTTTGATGCTAAATAAGCAACTAAGCAAGTTTTTATAAACTACTGCATAATAGGACTTTGAAGAACCATCCAAAAAAGAAAGCAAAATATGAATAAACAATTAACTAAACGGTTTGTACTGCACGTTGTAGCGGTAATGTGAATGTAAATCTAAATAGATTTAACGTGCCTTTTTCTAAAAAATATTATAAGACACGGTACAAGAATGAAATAAATAAAAATTAAAAATGTAGTGATAGATAATAGAAACAGCATAAAAAATCTATTGACTAGAAATGACGGATAAATGCATATGTAAATATCAGGTGGTAAACCTGTCTCCGCTTTTGAGATCAATAGGGAGAACATTCCAGAGGCGTGGTGTGGGGTGCTTCTGACTGGTTTGTAGGGTGGTCAATAATTCCAATAAATAGTCAAGTGCGCGGCCGTGGATAGCTCAATCGATGAGTCAGACACAGTAGCTTGAACTGATTTCTTTTATTCAATTGTAACCAGTGTATCTTAATACTGTCTTAATACTGTAGTTATCCTGTGAAATTTTCCGCTATTGGTAACAACACGGGCCGCCATGTTTTCAATCCTTTGAAGTTGCTGTATGTGATATTGTTGGAGTGCATAAAGTATGGCATTGGCATAGTCTAACCTAGACGATATAAGCGCATAGACAAGTTGCTCGCATGCGGTTGGAGTTATATAAGGACGAATTGCACGAATGTCCATAAAGGATGGCATTGGCATAGTCTAACCTAGACGCTATAAGCGCACAGACAAGTTCCCCGCAAGCGGTTTGAGTTATATAAGGGCGAATTGCACGAATATTGGGGCATTAAGTCACACCACTGCCACCAATTTGATTGTGAATCTTCCCGGAAAATTCGTAAAGGCTAACCACAGTTGACCATGGCTGAAAGCCACCAAAATTGTAATGTATTGCACGTGTTCGGTGCGGGTATTTCTTTCTTGAAGGGGTAATTTACAAACAAAACTTTGGAGGTTTTCTCGACAAATTCAATGCATCCGCGGATCTGTCTTACACTCAAAGTTTGCTCAATTTGCAGTTTTTCTTCTAAGGTTATAGCAGTTCACGCTAAAAATGTACTTTCGTCCGGCCCTTTCTTAAGCATGTACGTTTCATGCTCGGCTTTAAGTTATAAAGTGGAGGATGTTTACATAAATAATTATCGCTGTTGTGAAAACAACACACTGTAAAAGAGGCAAACCACTTAATAAGCCTTATCAAAACAACGCACTACAATCAACTTTATCCAAACAAAACACAGCCCTATAGTTTTAAAGGTTTCTTTTTTGATGTGAACTATCCAAATGAAAAGATTTTAGTTATGTCATTTACATAGCAGTGTAAGCATTATGAAATATGACAATTATGAAAAATGCATGCTGGAGTTACAAGAAGCATGCTGGATTTATATCGAGAATGCTGGATTTATACAGAATTCCAACAAATACCAAATGATCACAAACTCCTATTTGCAGCTCAGTAAACACCAGCGGGATAACTATTCATATTTATCTGCACGTAAACCCTTTCTTAACTAAGAAAATCAAGATATTTTCACTTTTGAGAAGAGAAGGCTAAAAACCTGTTTTCGTTTATTTTTGCCATTCGCTCTTCATTTTTGTAATGAGAAAAATGTCGTTTTATTGACTATTGTTCCGGGTGTGTATCTGGAACCATTAATTTATAGAATAAGATTTTCACATGTTTTATTATATGCCTAGATGTCCGCGTACAAAGAAATGATAGAAAAAAGACGAGCATGCAGTTTTCATAGGCCAGATTGAATGGTTCCCCCTATAAACATATTCATAATGCGATCAGATGTAAACAGTAAACCAAAAATACGTGTTTTCGGACTTTAAAGTGAAGAGAAAGTTTGTCACAATGAACTGGAACCGTCCTCAAAATCGATACATGAGTTATTACTGTGACGATATTTACAGCGCAGCCTGAAAACGAAACGGCATCTAATTACAAATGCCACATAATTACGCCATTTGTAAATATTTGTTGCGTTGTTATTTCGCGATTTGAGTTGGAATGAGTTACTCCCGTCGAACTGACAAAAATAAGAAGGAACGTTCGAGAGGGAGAAAATACATGTTGATGAGGCGGGGTTGTGAGGTTACTTCTTAAACCACATGAGGCATTTTTGAAAGTAAATGTTTAAATCAGGGATTTTCTTAAATTTTCTCTGAAAAATAAAAAATTATTCTACATACAGGGTCGGGTCATTGTTTCGTTTACAGATGCTTGCTTCTAGATTTTATATATAAAATAGACAGCTATTTTGATCTCAAAAATTAATTTGTGACTTCAAAGTATCATTTGCAGATTTTAAAATATAAATAAAAAAGTCTCATTCTGAAATAATGTTTTCTAAAATAAATGTTTCATGCCAATGAAAAGGCAATAAATTATTGAGCTAGAAACTGAGATTTTGCTATCAAATATTTCACTTTTGCTATCACGAATCAACTTTCGATCTCTAAAAATAAATTTCAGATGTCATTAAATCATTTTGCTAATAATAAACACTATTTGATACCTGTAAGAATTAAATGATATCAACAATTAATTGTTGAAATCAAGAATACAAGAATCAAGAGACATTAAAAATATAAAAACAGATAGCAAAAATAAAAATAAATGATTTTTAAGATAAAAGTTAATTCTTGATATAGAAAATTGATAGAGAAAACGTTTTGACACCTACATGCAGTGTTTAATAAAGCAGTAATAATAATAAACAATAATAATAATGAGTTTGTCTATCCGCTGACTCGCCCACAATTGGTGTCATGTTGCCTTTCTTGCTATTAGGTACGTCTGTTACAGCTTTGTGAGGTCGAGCAACCGTTACCTGTAGTCTTCAATTTAAAAATCACATGGCTTTAGAACCATTTGTCCAGCTATTAGATAATTCAAAGTGTTATGCAATCCGCTCATCATATTTCAATTTCAGTTTTTTAAATAACTAGATACGTTTCACTTTTTGCACATGAATAAACGACAGGTAGCAGTCTCATCGTTTCATATTCTCTGGTGAAGATCAACGCATAAGCTGACACTGCCTTAATAGCCATTAAACCTTGATCACATTAGTGGAACATTATTGGGATTGTATCTAAATGTTGTATCTATTTGTGACAGGACGAACAGGGTAACCAAGGAAACAGAAAAAGGAGAAATAAATTTATAATATTCCGGCTGAATTTCAAAGATTTCGGACATTATCAACACTTTTATCAATATGTATTCAACATTAGCTAAAACGAGGTTTCCTCGGCTTTCGTAGTCACAAATAGGATAGTCCTAGAGAGTTCAGAAATTAATTACAAGACATACAGATATGAGTAAACATCTTGCTAAAGCAGCCAAAAGAGAAACTACAGTGAGTCTCTCGCAAGGTAGCTGTAACATTCAAAGGAAAATAACCAACAGTAACGTAAAAGGGTGTGTGTTGCAGTATCCTTTGCAGTGTGTGTGATTTCCGTAGTGTGTCTGTCTCTCGTGGTATCCTGGTTTGCTGAGTTTACACTGACACTACAGTGCTCTGTGCCAATAAATTTCGCGGAGTGAAAGCATACTGGCACCCTAGCTAAGAAAATTTCAATTATTGTTTCGGCACAGGAGTGTTGTTCATATGAACTTAGAAGCGGAGTGTGTACTTGGGGAGGCTGAGTGGCTGGAGGTATTCATAGGGTATCGTATGGTCAGAAAAAAGACGGAGCAGTCACAGAGAAAGTTATTATTTCTCGTGTAACAGATCATAATCTGCAGAATGAAAATCGGATTGATCAAAGTTTCGAAACTTCGTGTACGTTTCTGTAGTTTGGAATTCGTAGAAATTTTAAGCGTTTTAGCAGCAGGAAATACTCACAATGAAAAATTCGACAACGATGAAAATTTAATTGTGTTGTATGCCGTCATTACAATTTACAACTAAGACTGCTGTCTTTTGATAATAACGGGAATCCAGCATTCATCCCAATATTACAAGTTCTCGAGTAATGGGGCAGCAGCTTAATAAATGTATAACATGAAACGTAAAGTAAATATAAACCAAATTTACGAATAATAATTATAGTAACAGTAAAAAAATAATAATATTAATACCAATAATGATAATAATAATACTGAAATTAATAATAATGATAGCAATAATAATTATAATAATTATAATTATTATAAAAATAATGCTAATAATATCATTGTGACAGCGTCATAATCATTATTTGCAGAATCTTTCATTATTCAAGTGTTATTTATCTAGTTTTGCTTACACGTTTGATTTCCGTGCTTAAAACACAGTTCAGTTTACCACTCCCTGTTTGAAAGCTAATTATTTTCATTTTGTTTTTAATTATTTAATAAAATTTACCTTTTTCACTTGCTGATATTTCCAAAATCAATAAGAAAAAACATAATTTTGCTTTGGATGAATTTATTTACAAATAATACGAAAGTCTTTGACATGCAGTAGCTAAAATCGGAGACAAGTTTCGAATTTAAATAATATGTGAGTATTATCACTTTTCAGACTCCCTGTGGATTCTTCATAATATTCCACAAAAACAAAGGCAAGCAGAGAGGGGTGGCTTTCAATTTTTACTGTAAGGGTTTTGAAACTATAAACAGTATTAAGATTTCAGTTTTCAACCATTCAAATAACAATTTTCCAGCATATTAGTTGTGGATAAAGCTGTGAATCACGCCGATTTTATATAGAACAGCAAATAGCACGTGATAATAGGCGGATATTAAGCAACAGTTTAACAAACACAAGACGGGGCAATTATTCAGCTGTTTATGGATGAGACACCTTTCAAAATAACAAATCTATTGCTAATATCTTCGAAAAAATAAACAAGGATTGCTTCTTTTGGCTAAATTTATTAACAAATAACAAAATTAGTTGATGTGCAGTAGCCATAATCGGGGATAATCTTTGCCATCTGAGATAAAGTAATATGAATATATATTCGTATCATAACTCTTATTACTCCTGTTCATTCTAAATAAGGAGCCAAACAAGGTTTTTTAATAGCTATTGTATAGAAAGGCTTTGAGGAAATTAGCCAAAAATGAAGGTAAAATATGAATAATCACGAATACAAATTAATCGCGGATCTTCCAAGAAAACTCGTTAAGACTTCGCAAAATAAGCAACGGTTGAAACCAGCCAAATTATAATGCATTGCTAGTGCGGACAGTTAGCAAAATCGGTTTACCAGGAAATCCTCAAAATGAGAAAAATGGACAACGATAAAAATACCATCGGATGGCATGTTTTCTTTGCGATATGCATTTACGATTGTTGTCTTTTGCATATAACTGAAACCCAGCATTCATCCTAAATTTTCAAGTTCTCGGGTAAGGGGCAGGAGGTTAATAAATTTGTCATATGATGTGTAAAAAAATAAATGAAATTGCTAAAAATCATAACAACCATAATAATAATAATAATAATAATAATAATAATAATAATAATAATAATAATAATAATAATAATAATAATAATAATAATAATAATAATAATAATAATAATAATAATAATAATAATAATAATAATAATAATAATAATAATAATAATAATAATAACAATAATAGCAATAATAATAATAATATTATTATTATTAATATTATTAATAATAATAGTAAAAATAACAGGTACGAAACAAAATTACCGCATTGCGACTGTTCGCGGCTTTTTGTTCTTCACTCGTAACTTACAAACCAACAAAAGCTTGGATGTTCCGACGACAAATTCAGTAAATCCTATAACCGCTTAAGGTCCGAACGCTGACGAAGGTCTTTCAGGATAACGTCAGTGGCTTCTACATCCGCCAATCTGCTTAAACTCTCTGAGACTGTTCGCTTTAAGCGAGTTTTTTTATAAAGGTTTTATCAGTTGACGTTAAAACTGATGTTAGCTTGTCCATGTATGACTCTTGCTTGGTTTTAAAGGATAAATAATTGAGCAAATAATTATACCTGATGTGAAAACAACGCACTTTACGGCATGCAAACCACTTAATTAGTCTATCAAAACAGCGAACCACAATCGACGTTGTTCAAACATAACACAGCCCTAAAACATTTTTTGATGTGTATTATCCAAATAAAAAGAGTTTCTGCTTAGTTATTTAAGTTTAGGCGTTATGGAATTTATAGCAAGTATGTTGGACTTATAACGAGCATGCCAACTTTATAACGAGCATACTGCATGCTGTCTGTACAAAGAGCATGCTGCATGCTGTGTTTATAACTAGCATGCTCGATTTATACAGAATTCCAGCAAATACCAAGTGTGATGACAAACTCCTATTCGCCGCAGCTGAGCAAACAAAGGCAGAATAACTATTTTTATTTATCTGCGCGACAAAAGCTTTCTAAAGTAAGAAAAATCAAGATATTTACGACAGTCGATATTTTGACTGTAAAGAAGAAAAGTTGAAACGCAACTTAGTTACCTTTTGAATCAGCTCTTCATTTTTTAACGAGAAAAATGTCCGTTTTATTGACGACTGGTCTAAAAGTTAATTGTTTATTACTCTTCACCTGAATCCATGTATTTATGGAACGACATTTTCACATTTATTAGGCAATCATTGATATCAACATTGAACATTTTCATCTCAAATATTCAGTTTTTGATGTCAAAAATTAATTTTTGCTATCTGTTATTATATTTTTGATATCTCTAAATGGATTCTTGATCTCAAGAATTAATTCTTGATAGCATTAAACATTTAGAGTTATAGAAAATATTCATTGATATTTAAAATGATTTAATCATATCTAAAATTAATATATACATATCAAAAGTCCAATTCTTGATAACAAAAATGAAATTATTGAGAGCGAAATCTCAATTTTGAGCTAAATAATTAAGTTTCTTTTTTGTCTTGATATCAAGAATTTGTTTTCGAGAACATTACTTCAGAATGTGACTCTTCTAATTCATATTTTGATACCTAAAATGATTTTTAATCATGAAAAATAATTTTTGAGCTCAAAGTGTGTTCACTGATGTCAAGAATTAAAAGAGAGATAAACATAAGTAGAGATAACAGACCTCAAGACATGAATTTTTCAGAACAAATTACTTCTTGACATAAAAATAAACTTTGGTTCAGTGTAATTTTAAAAATAATAATACTAATAATAATAACAATGATAACTTAATTAGTATAATGACAAAAGCAATAATTAGGCTAATAGTGATAATAATAATAGTAACAATAGTAATGGTGGATTTGTATCATAGTGTTCTTTTTTTGGTTACTTAGAACGTCTGTTGCGCTTTGTTTTGTGCAGGAACCATTTTGTAAAACTTTCATTTTAATGATCACGTGGTTTGACATATCATTTGTCCAGCTAGTAGATAACGCACAGTGTTATGTTAACTGCTTAACTTATTTCAGTTTTACCCCTTTCAAATGCTAGATACATTATACTTAATGCATATGAATAAACGACAGGTAGCAATCTCATCCGTTCATATACTGTGGTGAGGATCAACACAAAAGCTGATGCCGCATTAATCAGCATTAAACCTTGTTTCCATGAGTGAAGCATTATTTCAATTAGATCTATTTGCTGTGGCTGTTTGTGACTGAACAAATAGGGCAACTAAAGAAACAATTAAGAAAAGGAAAAAAATATACAATATTCTGGCTGCATTTCACAGAGTGCGTGCCCTTGATTGCTAACACTTCTATTTGTGTGTGTTCAACATTAGCTAAAACTACGTTTCCGCAGCTTTGGTAGTCACAAATAGGATAGTCCTAGAGTATCCAGAAACTAATTAAAAGATAGACACAAGTATGAGCAAATCCCCTGCTAAAGCAGCCGATAGAGAAACGGCAGTGAGTCTCTTGCAAGGTGGCGCTAACATCAGAAAGAAAATATCCATCCGACGTAAAAGGGTGTGTGTTGCCCTATCAGTCGCTGCGTGTGTGATTTCAGTGGTTTGTCTGTCTGTTGTGGTCTTCTTTTTTGCTGACTTTACTTTGACACTACGCTGCTCTGTGCCAATAAAATTCGAGGAATGTAAGCCAGCTGGCACCCTAGGTAAGAAAATTTCAATTATTGCTTCGGAACAGGGGTGTTGCGCATGCGAACTGGGGAACGGAGTATGTGTGGGGGTAGGCGTTGAGGGCATTCAATGCATTCCTGAGGGTCAATAAAGAGCGGTCATAGAGAAAGTGGTTGCAACTTCTGGTATTTTTCTTAGCAGATGAAAATCTGCTGCACATTGAAAACCCAATTGATGTATGTTTGAATACTTCAGAATATGTACAAATTTTAAGCGTTTTAGTAAAATTGGTGCACTGGAAATCCTCATAATGAAAAAAAATCGGCAACTTTGAAAATTCCATTGGAAGACATGTTCCCATTGTAATATACATTTAAGATTGCTGATTTTCAATAGTAATACCAATAATAATGGATATAATTGAATAATAATAAATAAATTACAATAATAAAATAATGACAATAATGATCGCAATGTGAATAGATATGCAACAAATATTACGTGATACTAATCGCCTATAAGCAACAACTCAACAAACAGAACACGCAGAACAGGCAATTATTAACGTTAATTCATAGTAATGTATGGCAGAAAAAAGTTTCTGAATAGCATCTGTATTGCTGATGTTTTAGAAAAAAAATAAGATTTACTTCTTTATGGCTACATTTGGAAATAAATCAAACGAAATAATTTCATTTTCAGTAGCTATAATCGGAGATCAGCTTTGACCTTTGAGTTAAGTAATATCAATATATATTCGTTTTTATAAATTTTAGTATCCTTGTTGATTCTAAATTAGCAGCCAAACAATGTTCATTTTAACTAGTGCATAGAAAGACTTAGAGGAACGTGCCAAAAAAGAAGGTACAATATAAATAAGCAATTAACTGAACGGTGGTAATGTCCGTTGTAGCTGTAGAAGTCTGTTGGTACACCACGAGCACAAGTTAAATTGTGGACCTTCCTGGAATGAATCGCAAAGACAACACAGTAGATCTTGGGTGAAAGCCGGCCGAATTATAATAAAGTGCAAGTGTTCGTCGCCTGTATTTCGTGCTTCAGGGTTTAATTTACCAAACAGCAAAATTTTGGACGTTCCGTCGACAAATTCAATAAATCTGCTCGCCGAGTGAGATCCAGATGCCGACGAAGGTCTTTGAGGGTAATGCCAGTGGATTCTACATTTGCCACTTTGTTTTCGCATTCTGAGATTGCTTAGTTTAAGCGAGTTTTTCTTCTAAGGTTTTAACAGTTGATGCTAAATAATCCCCTTTGGTTGACAACATTTACCTTGCAAAGGTACGACTCATGCTGGCTTTTAAAGGATAAATCGGATGAAGTTTAATCAAGTAACTATCTCTGCTGTGAAAACAACGCGCTGAATGGGAGGCAAACCACTTAATTAGCCTCAGCATAACAACGCACCGCAATCAACCTTATTGAAACAAAACACAGCCTGAAGGCTCAGAATTCTTTTTTGTGTACACTATTCAACGGAAAAGAGTTCTGCTTGGTTATTTCACTTTAGTATAAGCGTTTTGAAATTTATAACGAGCGTACTGTATTTATAGCGAGTATGCTGGATTTATAACTAGCATGCTTCATTTAAAACGAACATGCTGGATTTATAAGGAGCATGCTGGATTTATACGGATTTTCAGCAAAAACCAAGTGATCACAAAGGCCTATTCGAAGCAGCTCAGCAAACAACAGGCCAGATGACTATTTCTATTTATCTGCGCGAAAAAGCTGATTAGGATAATCAAGACATTTGCGACCTCGATATTTTGACTGTAAAGAAAAGAAGGTTAGAAATCTTCGTTTATTTTTAGATACGCTCTTCATTTTCAATGAACAGAAATGTACGTTTTATTGACTATTGATCGAAATATGTAATGTTTATTACTTTTCGTTTGTATTCAATTATTTACATTTGTTGGGCAGTTTTTGATGTCATGAATTGGGTTTTTATCTCAAAATTTCAATGTTGATATCAAAATTTATTTTGCTGTTTGTAATTATATTTTGATATCTTTAAATGTATTCCTAATCTCAAAAATGATTCTTGATGCGAATAAATATCTAAAGATATAAGAAATAGTTATTGACATCAACAATAATTTAATGATATCTAAAATTGATTTTAGAGATTAAAAGTTCAATTCTTAATATCAAATTCTCTATTTTGAGCTCAGTAGTTAAGAATGAACTTAAATTTATATTTTGAAATCTGCATATCATTTTTGATGCATGAAATTAATTACTATAATACTTAATTAGCCTTATTAAAACAATCCACCGCAATTGACCTTATTGAAACAAAATAAACACCTAATACCAGGAGCTCAGCACACAGCAGGCGGGATAACTATTCATATTCATATCTGCACAAAACGCTTTCTAAAGTAAGAAAATCTCCAGTCGATGTTTTAACTGCAAAAAGTACGGTTGAAAACCCCCTTGCTAATTTCCAATAAGCTCTTTCTTTTTCTGAAGAAAAGAAGTAAGTTTCATTGAATATTGATCGGGGCGCGTATTGTCTTTTACTCGTCTGGAACCATTTATTCATGGTATGACCAGGTAATAATAACAATAATAATAATAATAATAATAATAATAGCAATAATAATAATAATAAATCTGTCTATCCTCTAACTCAGCCACCATTGGTATTATTTTTGTTTTTTTTTAGAACATCAAAACCAGGATAGTACCAAGAGTTAAAAAATTAATTACAAGACAGATACCAATATGAGCAAACCTCCTGCGAGAGCAGCTGATAGAGAAACAGCAGTGAACCTATTAAAAAGTCGCGATAAGAGCAAAAAAAGTAACCATCCGGTTTGTCTGTCTGTCGCCTTCTTCTGTTTTGCTGAGTTTACATTGACGCTATGCTGCTCTGTACCAATAAAATTCGCAGAATGTAAGCCTACTTGTACTATGGACAAGAAAATTTTAATAATGTTATCGGCACAGGAGTGTTGTTCATATAGACTTAGAGCGGACTGAGGGGGAGGGCTGTGGATTATTCACTGGGTTTCTTATGGTCAGACAAGAACATTCAAAGAGACAGTGGATCATGATCTACTGCGGACTGAAAACCCAATTCACCAAAGTTTTTTTCAACTTGATGAGCGTTTATGTACTTAAGAATGAGTACAAATTTTTAAGCTTTTTAGCAAAAACGGTACATCACAAAATCCACAGCCTATAGAAATTCGACTACGATGAGAATTCCATGGGATGGTTTGTCCCGATTGCAATATGCTTTTAAAACTGCTATCTATTGATAATAACTGAAACTCAGCATTCATTCCAAACTTTCACGAGTAATGGGACAGCAGCTTAATAAATTTGTAATATGATACTATAGTTAAAACAAACGAAAATTACCCATAATAAGGAATTTTATTTTCTTATGTAAGCGTTATGAAACTTATTAAGAGTTTGTTGTGAGATTTCTGCCTTAGCAATTTTAATAACAGTTTTGTCTACAACAGTTGTGAAAGAATAGCTTTGTGAATCGCTTTGGTTTTGTCCAGAACTCCCGCAAACACCTCGTAACAATAATCGCCTATTAGACGGAAAAATTAGTCAGCTTTTTATGGGAGAAAAACCTTTCAAAGTTTTACCTTTTGGTACCCCAGTTGATTCTCAATCAGCAGTAGACGAAGTATTTTTTAAAAGCTACTGTATCGAAAGACTTTGAGGAACCAAAAGAAAGCAAAACATGAATATGCAATTAATTGGATGGGTCGTTTTAGCGGTAGAAGTCTGAGCCATTACTTCACACCACAACCACAAATTTGATTGTGGAACTTTACAAAAGGAGTCGTAAATCGCACAATAGACCACAGGTGAAATCGAGCGAAATTATATTGCATTGCAAGTCCGGGCATTTAGCAAAGTCGGTAAAACAGGAAATGTCACAATGGAAAAATTCAACAGCCCATCGGAAGGGATGTTTCCATTGAAATATACCTTTAAGACTGCTGTCTTTTGCTAATAACTTGAAAAACAGCATTCATTAAACTTACAATTTCACGGGTAATGGGATAGCAGCTTAATAAATTTGTAATATGATACATAGTGTAAAAATAAACAAAAATTATTTATAAAAACAATAACAACCAAATAACAATAATAGTAATAAAATAATAATAAAAATAATAATAATAATAATTATTATTATTATTATTATTATTAGTGGTAGAGTATAAAAATACATATACAATAATATATAATAACAATAATAGAAAGAATAGCAATAATAATAATAATAATAATAATAATAATTATTATTATTATTATTATTATTATTATTATTATTCAATGAACACCGCTTAAGGTTTGGACGTTGAACAAGGTCTTTCAGGGTAGCATCAGTGGATTCTGCATCCTCCGATCCGCTTAAACACTCTGAGGGTTCTCAGTTTCAGCGAGTTTTTCTTCTACGGTTTTTAAGGTTGCAGCTAAGGAATACACTCTTGCTTGGCCTTTTACTTGCCCCTCCCTACCCCCATACGACTCATGCTTGCTTTTAAACGATAAATATTATGAAATTTACATAAATAATTATTCATGTTGCGAAAAACAACGCACTGTCCCTTAGTCAAACGAATTAGTGAACATTATAACAAGCACCGAAATCAACCTACTCAGACAAAACATAGTCTTAAAGTATTTCTCATGAGTACTATACAAATGAAAAGGCTTTCTGCTTAGCTATTATATTTTAGAGCAAGCGTTTTGAACTTTTTAACGAACATGCCGGATTCACAACGAGCATGCTGGATTTATAACGAGCATGCTGGATTCATGCGGAATTCACAGTAAAAACCAAGTGATCAAAAACTTCTATTCGCAGCAGCTCAGCAACAAAAAGGCGAGATAACTATTTCTAAGTATCTACGCCTAAAAGCTTCCTAAGAAAATCAAGATATTTACGACACTCATTATTATGAATGTACAAAACAGAAAGTTAAAAAAACGATCTTCGTTTATTTTGTTACACAAATTCTTCATTTTTGATGAAAAAATGTCTTTTTGATTGACTTGATCGAGGTGTGTATTGTTTATTATTTTTCATTTGGATCCAATTATTTACGAAATGGCATTTTCATATTTTTCATATATCATGAATTAAATCCCCAAAATTCACTTTTGATATATTTCTCCGTCTGCATTTATATTTTGATATCGCTAAATATATTCTTGATCTCAAAAATAGTTCTTGATATAACTTATAAATATTTAGAGATACAAAATATATTTATTGACATAAAAATAATTTAATAATATCCATTAAATGCCATTTTCACATTTATTTTTTGAATTATTAGCATAAAGAATTAATTTTTGATCTCAAAAATTGACTTTGTTATATCAAGAATTAATTATTGATCTCAAAAATTCATTTCTTGATATCAAAAATTCATTATTGCTATCTGTAATTATATTTTTGATATCTCTAATTCTATTCTTGATCTCAAAAAATAATTCTTGATATCACTAAATATTTACAGACATCAAGAAATAGTTATTGATATCAAAATGATTTAATGATCTCCAAAATTGATTTTTAGAGATCAAACATTCAATTCTTGATTGCAAAAATGAAATATTAGATAGTGAAATTTTGAGCTCTACAATTGAGGTCAATTTTCCTTTTACTGATATCAAGAATTTATTATAGATATTATTTTTTCAGAATGAAGCTTTTTTTATTTATATTTTGAAATCTGGAAATGATTTTTTCATCTCAAAAATTAATCTTTGATATCGAAATATCGAACTATTTTTTTCATGAAAATTTCAAAATATCTGTGAATCAATAACAACTTGTCCATGTATACAGAATCTTGCCCGTAGACCAAATGTCCATTGACAGGCATTTTATGTTTTTGTATGGTGTTTTCTGTACATTTATATTCATATGAAAAGCGACTAAAATTTAAAGAAAAAGGTATACAGAATCTTTATTTAAATTTTTACTCTCCAAAAAATTCGCTAAATTGTACATAAATGTATGTCTCCTTTAAGATTTTTGTAAGTTTCTAAAATTAATCTATTGATCTTAAAAATCTAATTTGCTACCTAAAATTCAATCACTGATAGCAAAATATAAATTGATTGATATCAAAATATATTTTGATATCAGAAATAAATATTAAATGTCAAAACGGCATTTCATAGATATCTAAAATTGATTCATAGAGATCAGACGCTCAATTTTTGATGGCAAAATGAAATATTTGATAGCCAATCTCTGTTGTGTGCTCAATAATTTATTTTCTTGTGGAGGATATTAAGAATTTATTTTGGATGACAATAATTCAGAATGTGGCTTTCTAAATATATATATTTGAAATCTACGAATGTTATTTTATCAAAAATATTACTTTTTTCAATCAAAATATCTGTCTATTTTTATATCTAAAATTCAGAAGCAAACATCCGTCAATAAAATAATAACTGAATCATAACTTATGTGGTTACTATTGATATCAATAACTAATTTTTATCTCAAAAATTTACTTCACGAATCTTTAAATTTTATGTGAATGTGTGCCTCCCTTAAGTTTTTTTAAAATTCATAAAAAATTTTGACCTCAAAAATAAAATTTTGCCATCTAAAATTCAATTATTGACAGCAAAATATGCATTAATATGAGTCACATGAATTTATGTGATATCTTTAATTATATTTTCATATAGAAATAAACATGAGCTTAAATAAAGTAAAATTGAGTTTGTGATCCCAAAACAAAGTTTTCGCCCTCGAAAATTTAGTTATTGTGGCAAAAGCCAGCGAATCACAATGAGCGAAGAAACGAAGAAATGTAATACATTTAAAATTAAAAATCGATAATTCAAACTATATTGATACAAAATGATGTTCATTTCCCTGGGTACGTAAAACTTTCAGCAAATTTGAAAGGAAAATATATGCTATAGCTAAAAAACACTCTAGACTTAAGTTGTGCCATGCACTAGTATAAACAGAACAGCTTTCGGTGAACCTATAGGCAAACATTTGCAGTTTATTTTTTTATTTTTTTTTGAGAATTAGGACTAAATTATTGAAACATAATTCATTATAGTTTGGGATAGATCATCATCATTAGCATGCTTATTATTATTAATGCTATTATTATTATATTAATATTTCAATCGTTATATTATTATTTTTATTATTATTGTTATTATTATTATTATTTTTAGTATTATTATTATTATTATTATCATTATCATTATTTTTGTGGGAGAGGGTGATGGAGATGACCCAGCATAAGCCCGGGAGCGAATGCATTGCAGGAGCGAACATAAGTGTAGGAACAGACATATAGCAATATAGAATTTATGTGGGGGTAACGCTTTTTCCCTTTCATTTTAAATGATATTTTTCTGTGTGTCAGCTGTCCGAGTGGCAGTTTTCTGGGTGGCACTTGCCCGCCGGGGACACTTTTCCAGGTGGCACTTGTCCGTGTGGCGGTTTTCCGGGTAGCACTTGTCCTGCTTCCAGCAATGCCAGTGCTCGCAGGGAATTGTATGTGACACCAGCAAATCAAATACTATTACTAATTGCGTACATGAATTACTGAAGGAGTCTGAAGACAAAAGGAGACAGAAGGAGACTTTTTTCAATTGTATTTTGAAATCTGCAAATGATTTTTTGATCTCAAAAATTCATTTTTGACATCAAAATATCAGTCTATTTTTTAAATAAAAAATTCAGATATAAACATCTGTAAATTAAAAATGACTGGTCCTTGTGTACAGGATCTTTCCTTAAATTTTTACTGTATAAAAAAGAAGGAATTGTTGATATAAACAATTGTGTTGTTTTCATCTCAGAAATTTAACTGACGATTCGTTCAATTTTATGTAAATGTGTGTCTCCCTTAAGACTTGTTAAGTTTGTAAATTTGACTTTTTGATCTTATTGATAGCAAAATGTAAAATATTAAGATTTACATTGATTTCTTGATGTCTTTGATTATATTTTGATATCAAAAATAATCATTAAATGTTAAAACGGCATTCTATATGTATAGCGTAATGCTTAAGGAGACTTCACGTGCTGATTTATAAGGTTTAGAGATACCGAAAAAAAACTGAAACCAAAACTAGGTCTCCTTAGTTTTAAGGCCTCTAGAAAACTCAGAAGTAGCCAATTCTTCTTACATTTCTCAGACAGACACTAAACTCAAGCATACTATGTATAAAACATGACCAAAATAAAAAAATTATGACTGAAACACAAATTCGAAAAGTCGTCCTTAAGTGTAACCCTTCTATGTTTCACAACCATATCAAACCATACCACTCAGGGACACCATTTGTAATTGTCATTTTTGAACAAAATTGACTGTATATGGGCAAACTAAAATTAAAAGTCTCCTCTATCATATGGCAAAGTTTCATGAAGGATAGACAAAAAAAGTTCTTTTTAAAAATTCTTGGCCCGTAAATTCAACCTTCCTGAAAAGTAACACGTGCTTTAATTTGATTTATCGAAAATCAAAACAAAAATATAAAATCTAAACAAAAACATTTTTTGAAGCCGCATGCGCGAAATATCTGTCCAGACGTCATTTTGAAATTGCGTTTTGCCGCGTGTTTCAAAAAAAGTAAAAAGACCTCCAGGCAGACAAAAAACAATGCAAATGTCTATGACAAAACACGATCTGATGCAGCAGTATATGAGAAAACTAAAATTAAAAGTCTACTCTATAACATGGCAAAGTTTCATGAAGGATAGACGAAAAAAGTCCCTTTTTAAATTCTTGGCCCGTAAATTCAACCTTCCTGAAAAATAACACGTGCTTCGATTTAATTCATCGAAAATCAAAACAAAAATAAACAAAATCTAAACAAAAACATTTTGAAGACGCATGCGCGAAATATCTCTCGAGACGTCATTGTGAAATTGCATTTTGCCGCGTGTTTAAAAAAAGTAAAAAGACCTCCAGGACGACAAAAAAAAGAACGTACCTGTCTACGATAGAACACGATCTACAAAATAAAGGCATCTACTCAATTTCACAAGCCAACAAATTAGCGCAAAACCTAAATGGGTGGAGAGACTTGTATAGAAACGCGTACTCGTAGAGGTTTGTTCTGTAAAGTATCCCGACGAAGACCGCGTGTTTCAGTAAGTATAAGTTATACTATTAAAAACTTCCGGGTCGGTTTTTTCTATTCATTTCTTTATATCTTTATCCCAACTGAATGAAGTCGAAACGCAAAAAACTTTTGGGCAAAAGTCAAAGTGCGAATTGGCGTATTGGTTGATCAACATAATTTGCTCACCATAATCAGTAAATATCTATGCTCTAACTTTACTGATAGATAAATAAGTCAAATCACACTTTGAGTGTTTCGAATAAAATGCGCAAGAATTTTGAATTTCGACTGTAGGGAAACGGGGCAAAAATGGAAGAAATGATACAGTAACTTAGGTTAAATCCGCTTGTGCATGTAGTGTCGCCACCTCCCGAAAACAACAATTATCCCGAAAATGATATTTTTTGCCCAACTTCCGACACCTGCTGCTGGTTCTCGAATGCGAAATACTGAGCTGCTATAAGTAAACTGTTAGTATACACATATAAAGTCGGGTTTGTGCTCAAACGTATTTCTTATAAGCCAATTCGCACTTTCAGGTGTTTCTGGTAGAGGTGCTGTTTCGACTGCAATTTTTTAAGATAAATTATAAAGAAATGATAAGGAAAAACATCAAAATTCAATTTTTTTTCGACATGCACGGTTTCAAATTTACAAAGCCAACATATGATCTTTTAAAAAACTATTTTACATATTATTCAGTCCCTTTTATAACCAACGTGTGATTATGTTTCTGGTAATATGGAATTTTGTTGATTTTTGCCGTTTTTTTTCTATCATTTCTTTATTTACTTATCCCAACTGAATTCATCCGAAACGCAAAAAAATTTCGGCGAAAGTCAAAGTGCGAATTGGCCTATAGCTCTTAGCAGTCATTTTTAAAAGCGAGTTGCTAGTCTTACAGTATGCACTTAAATTTATATTATTTCAGGATGATAGAATCAAGTGGCCAGTTACAGCTCAAACATCTTGCCCCAAAAAATATATCGGCCTTTCATTTTTGAAAATCACGACATTTTACTTCGCATACAACAGAAAATATCTGTAAAATCCTGTATTTGCCACATACAAAAGCATTACAGGCTCTCGCCCAAAGTAAGATAGTTATCGTGCAAAAACGATAAAAACGATAAAAAATTGAAAAGTGGCAGACGGTCCTAGGTAACTGCTAGAAAAATATAGAAGAAATATTGCAAAAACATAGAAGAAACTGAACTTGAAACTATTTGTTAAAACCTTTGATAATTTTTTAAATAGCATACGGTTGTTAATAACCCGACTGCTCTTTAGTGCTAGAGAAATTTGACATTTAGGCAAATTTTTTCTATCATTTCTTTCATTTTTTACCTGGTTATTTTCATTCGAAACGCTGAACTTTTGCCCATTTTTAATTTGTGTGATTAAAGTGTGATTTTTTATTGATTTGTCTCACTAACCACCTGATCCGGATTTTCAGGGTTCTGTCAATAAATCCTCAGCAATCTAAAGGTATCCGGCGCTCGATAGCATCACTTTAAAGGGACAAATTATGGGAACAAATTTAAGACTTTAGAAGCCATATCGTCGGTAATATTTAGTATCAATTATTCATAAAAATTTTTGTGAGCCTCTTTTATTTGCGTAAATGTACACCGCCACCGTGTTAGATGCCGTAATTTTAGACTTCAACTTTGGTGCAACCGCTGAATTGTTTTCTCAACAAAGTGTATGCCCTAGAAACTTTTGGGCGGTATTTCTAGCCCACACCTTTAGCAATAGTTGTTTATAGTGTACCACGACTTGTCTTATTTATGTTTTAATTTAACGTATAGTTTATACTACCCGATTTACCTTCTTTAGTAATCTTTTCTGTGGATTTAGTTTAACCATTTACCTGTGGCTTGTTTAGTATTTATGTTGCTTTTGTTTGTGATGTTTTTCGGTTAATCTACTGCCACGTCATATATACTACTACTGCTACTACTGCTACTACTGTTACGTCTCTACTGCTTCTGCTTCGTCTCTCCTGCTTCTACTACTTCTACCTACTCATCCCGCTATCTACCCTACTGCTTTTCTGCCTGCTTCATTCTGTATTAGTTGCCATATGTTATCTGTTGAAAGAACACTATAAAGAAAACAAAATGGATTCAGACTTTGGTCAATACAGTTCACTACACAAGTTTGAATTAACGACATTGGCAAAGATGGATATTCCCGTACCAGCCCCCCGATAGGTCCCAAGGGCAGGGACAGATGTTCCTTGTCTTGACTGACACTTTCGAGCACGTGCGAGTAAATATATGTGCTATAGACTCTGCCTTTCAGGAGTGCAAATACGACTTAAGTGACAAAAGTGGCATTGAAAAAGAATATTCAGCGTTTTTGACGCAGTACGAACAGTTTTTAGCCAAAACCGACCTGGTCATGAACAGTTTAAACCCCGATGAAAGACAACATTTCTTAGCCAATGTTAATGCATAACATCAAGCTTTTCTGGTACAATTCAAAGCGGGGATAGAGGGAGTATTAACCGAAGCCAACAAACGCCTGGAACCGGTTTATGTAGCTAAAAGCGCCAGTGTCATATCCCGGTTACAGCTGCAATACCTTTGACAGCTGGTGTGACTATACCTTTGACAGCTGGTGTGACTGTACCTGCGCCAACAGCTGCAATATCCGCAACAGCTGCAATACCCATGACAGCTGCAGTCCCCATAGCAGATAGTAGACCAATTTCAAGTGCAGTACCTGTGACAGCAGCAGTACCTCCAACAGATGCAATTCCTGTGCCAGCTCCTGTGACAACTGCAATTCCTGTGCCAGCTACAGTATCAGCACCGACAGCTGCAGCACCTGCAAGAGCTGCAACGCCAGCAGCATATGCAGCGGACGCATGTGTGCATGATTACACTAACAATGGCTTTATGTCCTCCGTAGCGAAATTGTTAAGGAAGCCACCGAGTGAAATAAAAAAGTTTACTGGCAATCCTGTTGAGTACCCCAAGTTTCGTAGACAGTTTGAATACAAAATAGTGTCTGTGTGTGAGGATGAGGGTGGGAAAATGTATTATTTTGGAACGATATACAGATGGAGAGGAAAAAACAAGGTTGTGTGTGGTTTTTTCTCATTTGCCGCCTGCGGCTGGGTATCGTTGTGCTTTAGCAGAATTACAGCGTCGGTATGGTGATGTTCAGGTTGTAGCGAACGCTTATGTTGAAAAAGTGTTGAGTTGGCCTGCGATTAAGATTGACAATACGAAAGGTTTGGAGGAGTTCTTAATGTTGTTAACCGAGTGTCTGTATGCGATAAATGATATCAAAGGTTTAGGAGTGCTCGAGTATACAGGAAACGTGAGGGCTATTGTCACGAAATTGCCTTACCAACTCCACGTAAAGTGGAGAAGTGTTGTGCAAAATGTGCACGAACGCAACGAAGAACTAAGATTTAGGCACTTGGTTGACTTCATGAGTTTTGAAGCCTTGAAGGCGCGTGATGCCGTTTTCGGCAGAGACGTTTTAAAACGTAACCCTTATAGTGTGCAAAAGACTGCACGTCCAAGTCGGTCAAAAACAAAACAAGCTTTGTTGCCAATGAAGTTGAATCGGTGCCTGAAACAGTTAGGCCTTCAGTAAGGCGTGAGCGTGTGTTCTGCAAAGCCGAACACACGGTGTCCGACTGTCCGAAGTTTAGTAAGCAAAGTTTAGACAACAAAACCAAATTTGTCAAAGAACACAAATTGTGTTTCGGGTGCTTAAAGCAAAACCACGTGAAAACAGATTACCGCCGAAAGTTGACATGTGACGTGTGTAACAAACAACACCCGAATGTGTTGCACATACAAAGAGATGACCAGTGTGTGGCTGGACGGTCCCAGTGAATGTCAAAATGGCCGACGGTGTGAACAGTGTGGACACGTACGCGTTTTTAGATCCCGGAAGTAGTGTGTCGTTTTGCACTGAGTCTACTTCTGAGGTAAATAGGTGGAGGCGGTAAGCGCGTGAGAATTACTGTCAATACAGCGGGGTCCCCCTTTACGATGTCCACACAGGTTATTAAAGGTATGCAAGTGCCAAACATTTCAGACGGGCAAACGGTCAGTTTAATCGAGGGATACTCGAAAGATGTTATCCCGGTGAGAAAGTGGGACGTTTCAACAGAGAAAGACATTAGCAAGTTTGCACATCTGCGAGATGTGAAGCTGCCACAAAAAAAGGGTGAAGTAGGTTTGTTGCTGGATAACAATGTGCTCGAGGTGTACTCTCCAAAAGAGGTGAGAATTGCTCCTGTGGCGACACGTACAGCAATCGGCTGGATACACTGGAACGTGGTGCGGGATTCAGGGGCTATAGGCGTACCTTAGTTAACCAGATGGAGTTTACTGCAATCAAAGACGATGGGGAGCTTAGACAGCTAGACAGGTTTGTTAAAGACGCTGTCAATATGGACTTTGCCGAACGGACTATTGACGACAAAAGAGAAATGTCTCAAGATTACAAACACTTCCTTGAGCACGTAAGTCAACTGGGGGAGATACTAGTAGGCCCCTCTAGGAGTAACGTATGTGTGTACACTTGTTCGGTGCTACGTCTTCACCAACCTGTGCCAACATCGCGTTGCGCGAGACGGCTACCGATGGGGTGAATAACTTTGATCAAACGGTTGTAGTCACACTTTTGAAGAACTTTTATGTTGACGACTGTTTGAAAAGTCTCCAAAGGCAGCTGAGATCATTCAACGCGTTCAGGATTTAACTGCCTTGTGCAAATCTGGTGGCTTCAATTTGACCAAGTGGGCCAGCAATAGTCGGAAGGTACTGGAAACTATTCCAGCAGACCGAATGGCCAAAGCTTTAAAAGAACTTGACGTCAAACCAGCCCCGTTGCCTGTAGATCACGCGTTGGGTGTCTCATGGAACATGGACAAAGACGTGTTGTTCTTTACGATCAACATGAAAGATAAACCGCCAACTACGCGGAATATTGTGTCAATCACAAGTTCGGTCTCGTGGCACCATGCATTCTCCTGCCAAAACTGATTCTTCGGGAATTATGTGGTTGAGGTTGGGACGATGAAATGAACGGCGAACCTCTTAGGGATTGGAAAAAAGGGCTTTGTGATTTATCTTCTCAGGAGACTGTAGAGGTCCCGAGATGCACGAAACCGGCGGATTTCGGTCAAGTTAAGGAACGTCAGCTGCATCACTTTTCGGATGCTAGCGACTGTTATGGTACAGTCTCGTACCTGCGTACCGTTAGCGACACTGGGGACGTTCATTGCAGCCTTTTGCTAGGAAAGTCGCGCTCCTAAAACAGGCGACAGTTCCTAGAATGGAAATTACGGCTGATAGAATGGCTGTTCAAATGAACAAGGTCTTTAACGTTACTAGTGACAGTAAAGGTCTCGTAAGGTATGTCGTTGTGAAGACGTACTCCACCACGTTGACTCGTCCAGTAGACAAGCATTGTATAGTTCTTGAAAGTGAAAATTAAGAGGATGAGATTCTTTGTGTTTGATCTGTTAAGTATATGTATAATTGTTTTTAGAAACAATTAAGAGGCCGGCGTAAGGTAAACATACACTGAAAATCTGACATCCCAGGTTGTTTGGCGATTTTTTTATTGATTTGCCTGACTAACCTCCTGGATCCGGATTTTTCATGGTTATGTCAATAAATCGGCAGCTGTCCGGTGTAAGGTAGCGTCACTTACAGGGATAAATCATGGGAACAAATTCAAGACTTTAGAAGCCATATCGTCGGTAATATTTAACATCAATTATTCATAAAAGTTTTTGTGATCCCTTTTATTTGCGTAAATATAAATGCCACCTTGTTAGTTGCCGTAATTGTAGACTTTAACTTTGGTGCAACCTCTGAATTGATTTCTCAACAAAGTGTATGCCCTAGAAACTTTTGGGCTGTATATATAGCCCACACCATTAGCAATAGTTGTTTATAGTGTACCACTGCTTGTCTTATTCATTCTTTACTTTAACGTCTGGTTTATACTACCTTTCCCTTCTTTGGTAATCTTTTATGTGGATTTAGTTTGACCATTTACCTGTGGATTGTTTCATATCTATGTTGTTGTTGTTTGTGATGTTTTTCAGTTAATCTACTTCAACGTCCTAAGACCTACTACTGCTACTACTGCAACTATTGCTACTACTGCTATTACTACTACTGTTACGTCTCTACTGCTTCTGCTACGTCTCTCCTGCTTTTCTGCCTGCTTCATTCTCTATCAGTTGCCATGTTATTTGTTGAAACAACACAATAAAGAAAACAAAATGGATTCAGACTTTGGTCAATACAGTTCCCTGTATTATTCATACTTGGTGTATTTCTTTGGAGCTACGCATGTACCTACAAAGTTTCCACGTACCATTTCAAAGGCTCTCTATATAATGATAAGCAAGTTAACTGCGCTCGCCTTAAGGCATCTCTGTGTGCAAGATTCAACGATCTATAAGTCTTTATTGGCATTTGCTAAAGACCCTCAAAGCACAATAGTAATGATATGTAACTTCTGTGTTCAAAGAAAATAATACAGAAATAACCACACATCTCCCGCCATAATTGACATTTGTTTGTATACAGGGAGCCTACTTATAACGTGAAAAGTAGCAAAAAAAGAACCTGAAAAGGCATATATTGTGGGTGTGCACATATAGGCACATATTATGGGTGTGCAAACTAAATTTGTATGTAATTCTGCATCTATCAACTATTTTAGTATATATTTTACCAAAAAACTATAACACGTTTATTTAAATTGTTGGTCATTTGAGTTTGGTCACGTAACATTGAAAGGCCAGAATGTAAACAAACATTTGACAGTTGGATGAGGAAGCTAACTTTTCTGTACTTTTATGAATAAATAAAAGATATACAGTTCACTTAAAATTGTGCCTGTTTAACAAAAGGGTGTATTCGACATGAACTTTCTGTAATAGTGGGGACTGGTATGCAGGATTCGTGCCTATGAACATATGAAGTTGACCCCTATTAGTGGAAAAATGGAATGCTTCGCAGCTCTGACAGAGAGATATAGGACAATTTGCTATCTTCTAAAAGAATTAATTTCGAGCCCTGCTTAGGATATGAAAAAGGTTTCCCTATGTTGGCATATTCTGTTATATATATATATATATATATATATATATATATATATATATATATATATATATATATATATATATATATATATATATATATATATATATATATATATATATGAGTGAATGTATATGATGCCCATTTCGTCTCCCTATTTAACCATTTTTATGTATGGCTTGTTTAGTTGTTAACTTCAGTGTCCTTTAAGATATAAGAAAGGTCCCTTTTTTGTTGGCATATTTTGGGTATGGTCTCCCAAACTCGTATTTTATGGTTATATACGAGTAAAAATAAATGATGCACATTTAGCCGTGTTTACTTATTTTTATATTAGGTCTCTCTTAGTGTTATCTTTGTATTTTTCAACAAAATTTTTGCCATATTCTCTCTATCACAATAGGTTCTTGATGTCTGTTAGAAGCTTCATATCGATCTTTGTTATATTATTCTCAGTCAGCCAAGAAACGGAATATTGAAATTTTCCTTTCAAGGTTGCGAGGCGGTGAACTTTACCTTGTTGTTTCTACTCTTTCCATGCCATTCACCTCTCTACACAAACTTAAAGATATGGCGTTGTCGCTTTACTGAAAATAAACCATGTCAATGTCGCTGCAGAGAATCACCTTTTCATTTTCTTGAGTTTGCTTTTGGTGCCGTGACTCTCAGATTGGAGTTTTCACGATGTCAACATTGGAAACAAAAATATGAGCACATTTTTATCCAATTTACATTTGACAGAAATATTTTAAGTCTTAAATACTGCGAAAGGGATTCAAACGATAAATCCCAGACTGCCTAGAAAGAAAAAATAACAATAATGGTAAAAACTCTTTGTTGAATGTTGAAAAAAACTCGCACACAAAACGTACCACAATTACAGGGTCTCCTGGCCTTACGAGTGGAGGATTAATTTCTGTTTATACTGATATTACGGTGCAGTTGTGAATCTGATTTAATACTACACTCATAGTCTCGGAAAAATCTAAGAAATCACCCCCCCCCCCCCACAAGACTCAATATCGGCGGGACAAATTTCCCACGTTTATTCTATGCATAATACGCGCATGTGTGCTATGGGGATATGAGTGAATATATACGATGCACATTTGGTCTCCCTATTTACTATATATATGTACATGACCTCTGTATGTGTTATCTTTGGTGTCTTTTCGAGACATACAAAAGGTCTCCCTATGTTGGTATATTCTGTGTATGATCTCACAAAGTCGTAGATATTATTATATACATTTATATATATAAACACCCAGGCGTGACGTGTATTTTTAGTGGCAGAATATTAGGTATGAATCTTAATGGCATGAAGTATTTACCACAGGTCATGTGAATATGGGATGACTTATGTGATTGCAAGTATTCAATTGAAAAATGTCAAGTATTCAATACAGCCGTCACGGGTCTACCTTTTCGGATTTCGAGGCGGGTACGGGTCGTTGCGGGTTCGAAGCATTCTCATCATGTGCTGGGCCACTGAAATAAATTTTCATTGCAGTGGCGGAATATAGTAAAGTACAGTTCTCACGTCATGGCTGTTTGTTTTTATTTCAAAAGCAAACTGTTTTCAAACTGATGATTTAAATGATGATGGCGGAGGTGAAGTTCTGTTTGTTCTGTCTCCACGGTGTATTTTCACAGATTTACTTTAATTGTATTTACATGTCCTTACTCTCCAACGGTTGTACATTAAATGATAAGGCCTAATTACAATAAATTTTCGCAGGCTGCAGCTGATCAAGATCAAAGAAAAAGCCGCCTGCCCTAATTAGTGATGCATTTAATTAGCGTGGGAAACTAGGTCACCGCGTATAGGAGAAGCGTCTCTCCAGTGTAGCATAAAAACCAATGAATCAAATCCGTATTAAAGAATCCTATTTGCTATGTAACAAATAGAACATGATAAATATAACAAACAACTATATAACAAATTTTTTCATTGATAATATACAGGGTTCGCGTTGGCGGGGTTTTTGTCAACTTTTTGGGCATTTTTTACGAAATGACTCACTTTTTCGGGACTCATCGAATTGTCTGGACCTAGCTGAGTCACACTTTCCTTTTTATGACTCACTTTCCTAAGAACCCAGTTCAAACTCTGATATATAACTAAATCAACCCGCGGGTTTTCGGGTTCGAGGGTCACGGGGCGGGACTGCTTGACCCTTCCAACCCGCCCTGCGGGGAATTTCGGGTACCCGTGACAGCTCTAGTATTCAAATAAAACACATAAAAATGTGTCAGGTTAAATTTTCAACTTGGATACGGGGACAGTACAAGGCATTTAAAACAGAAAAGTCCTGACTGCAGCCGAGTGCTGTCCAAATTACCCTCGCACCGCAGGAATCTGTACTAAACTTAGGATCAAGTGCAAAAGGGGCCATCCATTTAGTGCGTACGCACGGAGGAGAGGGGGTTTGAGCAAAAGCGTACGCACTGCGAACAAGTGGAGGGGGAATCAAGCCACTTCGTACGTACGCAATTTTCAACATGTATCAATGTACAGCATTTTATTAAGAATGCGTGAGTACAGTGGGAAGGGGGCCTATGCCAAAGCGTACGTACTGCGTACTGGGGGAAGGGTGGGGGCAAAAATAGGCAAATTTTTGCGTACGTACTAAATGGATGGCCCCGAAGGCATATTGATTCACGAGACCAGCTCTGTGCGGGCGGGTGTTGTCGATACCAGAACAAAATCCCGACCAATCGCACCAGCATATGGAAGCACATAGGGTATAAGAATGTTCTCAAGATAATGTTGGCCTGTTGAAGTGCCATTGGCTATCACCAGATCACTGCGTCATAAAATGAGATTCCCAACAATAGCATAGGTGATCTATCGCGGAATAGCTAAGTCCAAATATAATCAAAATCACAGCGATAAAACCAATACCCAGGTGTACAACGCCAATGTATATTCTTTCACTCTGCAAAGCTTCATTTGCTTTCCACCAGTAGCTTAGGAGTTTTACCGCTGAATAGAATGAATACGAAATTGTTAACAGAGGGACGGACCCGGATCCAATAGTCCCTAGCTCCTGCGCTACGCGGCCGGCGTAAACTCTATCCACTCAGCTAGAAAAACTTTGTGAACTAACACGACCAGTGGAGCGTTATTTTTTGTGAATAGTGTATATGTGTTACAGGCAATTTGTGTATTCAGGCAATTCGTGAATTGCCTGAAATTTCCATGCAATTCGTGAACTGCCTATGGGGTCAGGCAATTCGTGAATTGACTAAAATTTTCAGGCAGTTCGTGAATTACCTGAAATTAGGGACCAGTCAGTTTACGAATTGCCTGTAACATGTTTTATAAGAGATGTTGAACAAGTTTTGATGTTTCTTCTATTTATTGCTACATTTCATAGGCAGTTATAAAGCAATAGTTGCATGTACAAGAATTAAACGTTCATATTTACATCAATCGTACATCAGAAACTCCGTTGACAATTATTTTTTATTATAAATTGCATTCATCTACTGGTTATTTGAACTAAAACATCTCACTTCGTTACCACTGAGTTTCATGAAAAAAGAGCACTCCGCTGCTTGTTAATTGCAATTCTAAGAAGTCATTATCTTTACATCAATAATAAGTCAAAGAATCAGTTTACATGCATTTTACCGCGCACTCAGTTGCATAATAGCACTGCACTCCGATGCTCGTTAATTGCAATTGTATCAAGTAAAAAGCATAACACCATACTTAAATAGCGATTACATCAATTTATAATTGCAATTCTAAACCGTAAACTATCACAACAGATTGGATTGTATTTCATTACAGAGGTTTATTTGTAATTAATTAAATCCCTCAATTTTCTTGCAATTCACATGTTGGAAATAAAAGACCCCGTTTAAATCTTTAATTTTAAATTCATTACAAGAAATTAAATTGCAATTTTTAGACCTGCTTTCAAATAACGGTATTTACTTACTGTTATTTTATAGTATAAGACCTAAACCTCGGGAGTAACTTGGAAGGAAAGTGATAGGCTACTTAATTGATTCCCTACTCCGGTGAGAAATATTATTGGCCATTGATCTATTCCGGAAATTGGAGCCCATAGGACAATGTTTTACTGTGGCCATAATTGCAATTATGAAACATGGTCAGGTAAGACACGTATACTAAGAACCCCTATTATATTTCCCCAAGCACATGCCTTAATTGCAATTATTCCGAATTATAAAGAAACAAATTAACAAATTTGGATCTGTTTAACGGTTAGTATTTTGATACACAAATTGCCTGAAACGTCTTTAGGCAATTTGTGAACAAGGAACCCTTAAATTTCAGGCAATTCTGCCAATTCACGAATTGCCTGACTCCTACAGGCAGTTCACGAATTGCCTGGAAATTCATTAAATAAGGCTCAGACGTAGCAAGAAGAGCACACATATAGCGCAAATGTATACTGCGAAGTTTTTCTAAATTTCCGTTAAAATGTATTTTTTGCGATTTTTTTTTAATTTCTTATTTTCAAGTTTTTTGCTATAATGTTTGCAATATCTCCGAAACAGTTTGTTGGATTTAGCTAAAACGTGGCAAGAAAAACCCACAAGAAAAACCCACGCACTTTGGTTTACAGACGATATCTCCGAAACTAGTGAGCGGATCCAGTTCATATTTGATATACCTAGCAACCAAGATATCTAGATGTGCCTTCTGGGGGTTTCGATCAGATCGAAGCCCATCTGGATTTGTATTTTTACTTAGAATCCTAAAATCCGGATCGCAATGTGCACTTTGGTTTCCAGACGATATCTCGGAAACTAGTGATTGGATCTGGTTCATATTTGATATGTGCAGCAACCAAGAAATCTGCATGTGCCTTTTGTGGGATTTGATTGGATTGAAGCCCACCTGGATCTGTAATTGGACTTGGAATCCCAAAATCCAGATCTCAATGTGTACTTTGTTTTCTAGACGATAACTCTAAAATATTTGCCGGATTCGATTCTCATTTCGTATGCAATATAACAATATAGTGTAGTTGTTTTATCTACTTAGCTTAAGTGCGAGGTACAGCACCCGCCTTACTAATTACACCACGGCGGGGGATATGGCAATTACTGATTGCTCTTGTATATATATTGGTTATATAAGCCGCAGGGTTGCCACAGTCAGGAAAAAGTCAGGAAAGTCAGGAAAAAAACTTTAGTCAGGAAAAGTCAGGAAAATCTGTTCTGCGTCAGGAAAAGTCAGGAAAAAATTCGGAAAAGTCGGGAAAAGTCAGGAAACTCATGTTATTTTTATATTTTTTATCTTTTCAAGTAATAGTCAGGTGTGGATTGTTTCGTCCTCCCAATGATAATTTTTTTTAATCAAACACATTGGTTTTCTAAATCACACTTTCTAGACATCTGCATTGATTCTGTAGCTTTATGCCAGGACGAAAAACGTATCATGCGGAAGTTGTCCGTAGCTTGCTAGCAAGGGGCACATAGAACCTAAAGCCTTGTTGCAAAATTGCGATATTTTATATATTCTTTCACCAAAAGGATCCTTTCAAATTTGAACGTGAAAAAAGTAAAGACTTGAAGTCGGCATGAGAGACGGTGTGGAAGAGTGGTCTAAAGCGCCCGTCAAGCATATATAAGCTATGCGCTGCGAAAGGCCGTATCTCATGAAACAGTTTTAACCCTGCCGACTTTGTGGGACTGGGTTAGTCGTATCACTATAGGCGCCTGGAATGTATGTGCGTATGTTAAACTTTTCTTTAAAATGCTTCTCCTCCTAAAGTTTTGCTCCAATCGTTTTCATGTTACGTAGGAATGTTTCCTTGGTGGTTCAATACTCTTTTTTTAGACGATTGACGAAAAACTGACAAAATGGCGGCACTTTTTGTGCCCGTTATGACCCATTTTTAAAATGATACTCCTACAGTTTTTACTCCAATTTTTTAGATGTTACGCAGGGATTCGCCTGCCAGGCTATGGTCTTTTACTCGGTTCGCCAAAAACTGCCAAAATAGCGGAACTTTGAAGTTTGGCAAAAACTGGAATAAATGGTAGTAAATAACTACATTGTCAACCATTCATTTCTCTTAGTCTTTTTCAAATAGTTACAAAATTTTAATCGACAGTTTCTTAGGTGCTTCTCCGCCTGGTAGCTCCTACCCGGGAAAACTCGTTTTTGTGCATTAAAATTATGAAAAAGTTACGTTCAGAAAAGATTTTCATTTTTTGGCCTAACAGTATTTGTTTCAGAGTTTTTCTCTCTTTCCTTATTTGGTAACTCGGCTGGGTCATGTCCTTGGACATGCTTGTTAAAGAATACCTGTATCTGTTCAGTAACCTGCTCTGGTGTTTTACAGTATTAGTGAATGTCTCCCATTATGTGTGGTTCTAAGCAATAGGCTGAGGGAGAACACCATCCGATGGAATAGCACCTGTAAAGTTGCTGTTCTAGTTCTCTACATGCTGTAGAAATTTAGAGAAATGTTTCTTTTATTGCTTTTATTTCATTTATTATTTATTGTTAATCTTTTGGGCGAGTGTTTGTGTCATTGAAGGTATTCGTTAAGCAGCAATATAACTATTTTTCAGACTGAAGAAAAAGAGAGGTGGCAGTATATTTGTGAACTGAAAAATGTCGAAATGTCAAGCAAAGAAACGTATTTTTTGAGAGGATGGTCAAAAGACAGCAAATTTTAATCATGGGTTGCCGAAGTACCAGGTGACGGGAAAAGACGTTTTGTAAACTTTGCCATGTTTTCTTTCGTCTAGGCAATATGGGAAAGGGAGCATTGAAGAAACATTGTAAAAGGGTAACAAAGTAGAGGGCAACTCTAGTTTAATTCATCAACCGATGTTGGAGACATATTCCGTAAAATGTTCCCAGATAGTGGCATAGCCGCAAAATTCAATGTGCAAAGTACAAAATCCTCCTATAATCGTTGAAAAAGTAACGGTTGAAAAAAAGATTATAATAAAACATACAACCACGTAAAAAAATTAACTCTCTCTGTATCCATGTGAATCTTAAAACATCTTGTTAATATGTAGAAGAAATAATAGTTTTTTGCAGTATATGTTGTCATTTTAATGTGAACACTATTTATTACTCATGTAAACAAAGAGCTGTAAAATTGTAGCAAAATTTCGAAGACTTTTCAAGGTATTTTTCATGAATTGTGAGGCTTGTCAACTTAAACATGCTGTAGAGATATGTTTCATTCACAGGTGCCTCTATGGATTTGGTACATGTTTATGTCCACCTCCATTCAAACTTCTGCCTTTTCCGAGGGTATATGAAGTTACAAAATACTGAGAAGAGTGCCTGAACAGAACTTTTTAATCTTTTCTAACTTCTTTTTTTAAAATACTAGATTATGCGGATGCATCGGATCAATGGTGGGCAGGGTGTCTTCCTTATTACTTAGTAACTCCGCATAACAAATCGTTATGTGTGCATCCTGCAGGAGTTGAACCTACAATGACACTAACAAAGAAGTTGATAATATATACACACATTTGATTATCTATGCACACAGAATATGCCAACATAGATAGACCTTTACAATATGTTAAAAGACACTAAAGATGTCACTTAGAGACACCATAGATAAAAAATAGTAAACAGGGAGACCAAAATATGGTCTCCCAAAGTTGTATTGTTGGGTTATATATCATTGATTATTATATATGATGCACATTTGGTCCCCCCATTTTCTATTTTCATGCATGCTCTCTGTAAAATAATAATCAAAAAATCTTTACTACTACACTCACTTACTGGTAGAGAAAAAATAATAGAAATGAAACAAAAAAAAAAAAAAAAACGATTTTAGTTCTAAAAATTGCAACGATTTTTAAAATAATTTATTTTGATGCAATGGAGTTTGTCATTTTTTATTAGTTCTTAAAAGAAATAGTCGTGTAGTAATCTCAAAGTAAATTTAGATTGAGAAATGAAATGACGTGATGATCTTCCATTGTTTTCCTGTGTATGTGCCCGTGCATTTTGTTATTTGGTATATGATGCTTGGGCGGAATACGGTGAAATAAGCTATATGGCATCAACTTGGTGTTTATTCAATAAAGATTGAAAAGCCAAAAAAAAAACTTGTTTGTATTTGTTTTCTGATTCTCCTCTTCCCCGTTCCTTGGTGCAGAAAATATGTTAAGGCACCCCCCCCCCCCCCATTTGACTCCCTCTTAAAAAGGATGGCAAATTGTAGTTTCTTCGCCTTTAAGATTTCCAAGACTGGCCTTCAATGCGGCCGGAGGTGATATACAGTCATAAATCAAGTCAATATATCGTTTCATGTTTGAACATCCGGTGGTCTTGAGGGGTCAGCTGGATTATGATCTCTTGGAAATATCGGAAACGGAAACACGGACCATCACTGTTTAATATGGTATGACAGCCTGTCTCAAAACCAGTTTCACATGCTGTTGTGGCATAGTTCGGTGCTTATCTTGCTGTGCTTCGCCCGTAGATTGCCAGTTAATTGCATAAAAATTGTTAGGCAAGCAACCTGTGGCAGTCGAACTCAAAAAAAGCATACATGTAAAATAAAATTCTCCGCCCTTGTTCTTATTCTGTGTTAATAAGTTTTTGAATAAACATTTAAGGAAATGCTTTATTTTGCAATATAGATGTTTTGATGAAATTAACTTTTCCGGAGTGGCGGTCGTGAGGTACAGTCGACGACAGGTACATTCTCTTGTATCTGTGGCCGTATTCACGAACATCTAAGTTTATTTACTTAGATATTAAAGTTAGATCTCAAGATTAAACTTAAGTAAGTTTACTTACTTACATAATTTTCACATAAGTAAACTTACGTAAGTTTATCAACTTACATTCTAAGTCAACATTGTAAAATTTTGTTTTATTATCACAGTACAGCCCATTTTCCTCTATTTAAAACCTAGTAGCTGCAGCTAATTTATAAACTTACCTTTTTTATTGAATTTAATTTACTCAAAACAGTATTTTAACAACATTTTAATTACCAGGTTTTTTTTAGGCACCATTCTTGTATGCCTTGTAAATATGTGTTTGATCATTCTTTTGTATATCCATGCCTTATACTCCCTTTTGCAGCCATCTAAATATTAGCTAACTTAAATGCTAATTTTTCATAGGGAGACCATGGTATTAAAAAAATTCACATACGGAAATTTTTTCTTAAATGAAATGTAAGAGTATGGTATTGCAGTTCAAAATAAATAGATATAAAATCTATAAAATAAAGAAAATTCTCGGGATTTTAGTTATGCTTGTATATTACTTACTGAATGGCCTGTGACGGCGTCGCAGGTCAACATTCAACATATAGTATGTAAGTGTACCTAAAATCCGAGAATTTCATTTTTAGCACTAGTACTAGCAGTATTAAATTTTAATATATTGCTAAAGGGAACAGGACAATACCCCCAGACAATTCCCACAGTCAGTTCTCCCCGACAATTCCCCTGCCTCCGAACAATTTCCTTCGTAGGACAATTCTCCCCGAGGTGTATTTCCGCCAATTTTTCATTTTTTCTTTTCTTTTTATTTTTTCTCTCTTTTTAAAGCAAATTATTGCCCTTTTACCTTTTAATTTGGGGCCGTGTAATTGCCCCCTCCCCGGAACAATTTCCTTCGTAGGACAATTCCCCCCTCCCCCCAGGTCTATTTCCCCTAATTTTTCATTTTTTCTTGTCTTTGTATTTTTTCTCTCTTTTTAAGCAAATTATTGCCCTTTTACCTTTTAATTTGGAGCCGTGTAATTGTCCTTTCAGCATTGTCGCGTTTTATTTGGAAAAAGACCAAAAGATGAGTACCACATTGTTTTATTAGCACAGTACAACCCATCTCCCCTTACTTGAAACCTGGGAGCTACAACTAATTTATAAACTTACCTTATTTATTGATTTTAATTAACTCAAAACAGTGAAAATTTGGTTATCAGGTTTTACCAGGTTTTGCCGGAGTCGTTGATATATCGGTTGGATCCGCTCTTTGCTCGATCCACCACGTCGCCAGTACGCCGACTGTGCGCAGCGCATTCGTCAAATGGCCCGAGACTTCGAAAACCGATGGATTATTTACGGGTGAGCGAGCCAGAATCCCTCCACTTCATAGATGTAGCTGAAGATGACGACATTGGATTCATTTTAGAAGTGGATTTAGAATATCCACATTCAATCCATGATCGTATTAATCACTACCTAGTGGCTCCAGAACGGAAATGTGTCAAAGTTGGAGAATTGTCTGAGCACAGTCAGAAGCTGCGGAAAGATCTGAACATGAAAGACAAACCTAGTGAAAAGCTCATTACTAAGTTGTGTGACAAGAAGAAATATGTGCTTCATTACAGGAATTGACAACAGTACGTTTCACTGAGATTGAAAGTTGCCGAAGTACATCGCGCCATCATGTTTGGACAGAGTAAATGGCTGGCAAAATACATTACCTTGAACACAGAAAAGAGAAAATTAGCCAAGAACCCAATTGAGAAAGAGAAAAACTGATGAACAACTCTGTGTTTGGCAAAACCATGGAAATTATGAGAAAGGGAATCAAAGTTGAACTTGTTCACAAGGAAAAGCGGTTCAAGAAACTTGTGGCCAAATCTTCTTTCCACAAATTCAAAATTTTGAGCGAAGATTTGACCGCCGTACATTTACGCAAAGAAGATTTGCTTCTGGATGAACCCATTCAAGTTGGCTTCACCATTCTCAACCACAGCAAAGTGCTTATGTTCAACTTTCATTGCAACTACATCATGGTCAAGTATCACAATGTCAAGATGTGCTAAGCGACACCGACAGTCTATGTTATGACATAGAAACGGAAGATATCTACAAGAATATGCAGCAAGATGCTGACCTGTTCGACGCAAGTGACTATCCGTCAGATCACTTCCTACATTCCAACATGAACAAAAATGTGCTTGGGAAAATGAATGATGAGACTGCAGGCATCATCATTGAATAGTTTGTTGAACTCAGGCCGAAAATGTATAGTTTATTGTGTGGTGGGAAAGAAAAACATACAGCTAAAGGCATCACTCGAGCTTGCCAAAGACGCATTAAACATGTGCAGTATAGAAACAGTTTGTTCAACCAAACTCAAACGATGGCTAAAGGACACATTATTCGAAGTCATAGTCACCAGCTTTTCTCCGACAAGATGAGGAGAAACTGGCACCGACTGGCACCGACACCACCACAGTCGTGGGATGGAATGCTTTCTCTAGGAAATGGAAAGTACATTAAAATTATGAAACAAGGCATGAAGGAGTGGTGAACATTCGAAAGTACCTCAGAGATGAGGGGTTTGGAAGAAACCGTCCTACGATAAAGGGTATTTTGCTGACAATACCTGAATGAAAAATGTTGAAGAAGCAAGTGAAAAAAGTGGATAAAAGGCTTTGAAGACAAGAAGACAGCTCATAAAAAGGTATTGTCATCATGAATGCACTCGTGTTTAATGGTGGTGCTTACCTTGAGTAAATGATATGAATGAAGAGATAATAAGTTCTGCTCATCGATTTAAATCTGAAGTGTGGAAAGACTTTAAAACCATACCGCTTAGACCTGGGTTTGAATAAAGTTGAAGTGTTAGTGTTGGACATGATTCTGACATGTTAGACTCTGGACAAATCGTTTACAGGATTATCCAGAGCATTATGATGGAGTTGTGTTAGATACTCCATATTCTTCATTAATTGATAAATTGACAAGGAGACAGCTCATAGTTGATCTGACTGTTGAGCGAGATGGAAGACTTTTTATCGAATTATGAACCCATTACAAATGGATTCTCATATCTGAGAAATTGATATGATACCATTGTGTTAAGGCATTTTGGAAAGTATATCATTCTATCACCTGAAGAACAATCCATGTTGAAACACCATCTACAGAAGTTGATTATACCTGGCTTTCTCATTATACTCTCAGAGGATTTAGAAGAGCGTGTGACTGAGAACTGTCTAGACGTGTTTGTACGATTTCGTCAATATGACGAGCTTACAGAAAGCTAAGACTATATCACCCTAAACACAGTGGAATGGTACGCTCTGTTACAAGCAATGGATTGGAAAGAATCTGACGCTTGAATTCAAAGAGGAAGGAGTGCAACTCATGCGGGATACCAAGTCCATTGAGCTGACGTATCCCATGTGGGTTATGGTGATGGATATACACATGAATGAACATGGACATGAACTGAAACTGTCTGAACATGAAGACAGTTTTAGTGTTAAAATAATAAAGCTTGGTAATAGACAGTGTTATGCTAGTTTTCATAGCATTTAAAAACGTGGGTGTAATGTCTATGATACATATATTAATTTAGATTTGTATGAATGGCATTCGTTTATTAATGTATTGAATGCAATTGTGAAAAAAGAAAATAGATTTGTTGAAATGTAAAATAATTGTTGAAATTTAAATAATGTACAACACAATAAAAAGAATGCTGTATAACACTCTTGTTTTTATTTACAATATCTATAATAAAATTAACAATTACCAACAACTTAACTAATACAACTAATACGAAATCAATAAAATAATGGTTTATAATGTCTATATGCAAAATCCTTTACAACAAAATCACCATCACTTCTTCTTAATACATCAATGATTTCAAAAGGATTAGGCCCTTTGAATGATATAATACACAGAATAAAATCCATGGAGTTGGTATTGGTGCTTGTAATGGAACTGAATTATAAATGAAATTAAACTTTAAAAACTTATTCAAACGACTGTCTATAGATAAAAGTCCATAAGAGTCAAAATATTCTGCAGGGTCTTTGTCATAATATACTGCCACCCAATGCTCTCCTGGCTCATCATGATCGTCTGTGTTGATGACATAAGCACCACGTTGTAAAGATGGTAACTGGTCCATGGAAAACACGCCTTGAAACAAGTCTTTTGTCGTGGCATCATGGGACAGTATGGCCTCTGTCTGCTTCATGTTTATGACTGGTAGTTGAATTGAATGCTGCGATTTGCACTTATTTCAATGATGTTATCAAATTTAGCATAGACTATAACATTAACTGTATTTTGCCGGGCACCGGCAAAATTCATTTCTAGTCGCAAATCTCATCTTTAATAAGGGCATAATGATCATCACCATTATAATCAGGTGTTAAGTCAAAAGAAAATAAAGCATAACCTCTAGGCCAATCTTTCTGTTTTATAATGGCACTTTTCTCACCATTTAACCTATCAAAAGATTTGTAAAGAGTTTCAAAAGCATCAAGACATTTGTCCCGATTTATGTAAAGCTTGAGAGGTTTGGATAGGACTGGTTCACTATCCGTGTATAGTTGCATATAGTTAAGATTAAAATGTTAAAAAATATACGGATTTCTCAATACTGTTTCAGCAAAGGATCCATTATGAACCAGTCAAATGACAATACGTTTTGGTAATTGGCCTAAAAAGATGTTGTTTTTCACAAAAGATTGAAATCCAGCTGGAATAGCTAAAATTTTACATTCTTTTCTAGTAACAGGAAACTTAGCAGGAGTTTTCATCAATGCATCTGTATGTCCTAACTGAATACCTGGACTAACCCTCACTTTGCAAATGGTTAAAAACGCCTCTCTCACTTTTACCTTAAAGGTATTATTTGTTGCCATTAATATATATTCATGTTTTTGTCTATTAAGCGCAATTTCATACTAATACCATTGGGAAGATAACGATCCTGCTCAAACAAATCTACCCTTAAACCACCTATAAGCATACACTCACGGCTCAGACGCGTATGCAAATAACGATTATGTAAACCAATATTTCCTGCGTCACCTATATCACCACCCTCAAGATTTACATGAAACCCTGATACATATCTTTCATGATTAGGTCTTTTCACCTCATGAGCATTCATTGATCCACCAGTATCCTTACACACGAGACGCATAGAGCGCTCAGAATGGAGACTTTCTTCCGAATCATGAATGACGTGAGATATGATGCTGGTATAACCATTGGTATTGTTACTATGTGATATTAAACGATCATTTAGAAATAAATCAATATTGGACCATAACCCATTAAACAAATCATTAATGCATGATACATTATCATCTACACTACACGGTGTTCCGTCAGTCTTTACAATACAGCATATAATATGAAGTTCACTGTTCTTTTAATCTAGAAATTCTTCTGTACTCGCAGGAATGTAGAATTCTATTGGAGCGCCCTCTCTTATGGTAGTCAGTGGTTGATAGTCTACGTTATAAATTTTTCTACAGCGGTTTGCGTTGGTGGTATGTGAAACCATTCTACATTCACAGAAAAACTACATTCACAAGAATTAAAGACAGGTTTAAAAATATTTTTCTTATATTATGTTTAGGTTATCCGTTTAGCTTCCTTTCGACGTCTGACAGGTTTTGTCCGTTGCGCTCTCTTTTGTCCTCCTAACACATCACCAATCACACTCTGTACTACTCGAACTGTAACATCTTTCGCGACAACTTTTGCAGCCTTTTTAAGATGTGGTGCAACGATTTTAGCCCTGCCGTAAGCAGTGGAATATCTTTGCGAGCCAATGATCCCAGTATTGAACCAATACAATCTCCATATTATATTCGCGCTCCTTTAAATCCTGGTAATTTCCCAGCCACTTGACGAAGAAATGGTTGCGATATGTAGATGGATCGTGTGTTTACAGATCACTTTCCCAGTCTTAAATCAGATGTTTTCACCTGTGTCATCCTTATTTCTATCATGTCAAATGTGGATGTGTTTACAGGAACGTAATGAGGTTCTCCATAAGTTTTCATAATAATATCTCCAACATATCCTTTTATTCCAACAGATCGTAGCAAAGGCACATAATGATCTCCTACAACCTGTGATTCGCAAATACTACAATACACATAGAGTGTATAAAATCCATCTTTAATATCAAGCATATGCGGTGCCTCACTTTCATTAACATAAACCATATATGGTGTAAGTCCTAACAATTCTCCTAATCCCATGGAAAATGATAAGGCAAAATTATCTTTTAACTTTATCATAGTTTAATCTCACTGGAGACACATGGACTTCATCAGTGGTAAAGGCATCTTTAAAGGCTTGATTTATCGCTTGAATGACTTCACTAGGGATTTTATAATAACCATGAGTAATGTACACTGTTTTAAATACATCATCAGATTTATAATCCGATATGTATTTCACATAATAGTCCAAGTTAGACCTCATCGTAGACCATGCATGTGGATATTAAACTTCAGCTAAGGCCGCTTCATAGTTTCCTTTCAGATCGATGTTTCGAGGCATACGAATTTGTTGTTGAGATAATAGTTCATACTAGCATTGCTAGGTAAAGTAATATAAAAACTTGTTGACTCCATGACGGTTAAATCGTTTATGTGATGTAGATAGACTGGATGTGTATATACGTTCCTTCATGTTTGACACACGTCATCCACACTGTCTACATTGCTGTCTACATGATCTACATTGCTGTCCAAATTGCAATCTACATAATCTATATTAGTGTTTACTACTTCTCCCTGACAACAAGCACTTACGCATCTAATTTTTACAGGAATAGTATTTTTATTTTCATTTTATTTATTATGCAAAAACAGCAACACCATAACTCTTTAATCCATGTTAAAAAGTTTCCCATCCTTCTGGAAACAACCTTTGTTGACGTTGTTGTATCTCTTTTATAATATCTTCACGAGTTGTCTTTTTGCCAAAAACAGATTTTGGAATATTAGCGTCTACAATTTCCTCAATAAACTGCTTCTAACCATGTGGTGGTTCTCGTCGCTCGGTTTTTCTTGTAGCAACCAATACTTCTTTCAACAAATCAATAATGTTTGAATTCGCAATGACAGTACCCGTTTTTAAAACAAGGTCATTTTTATCTGTCCATCTCATACCATATTTCTTAAGTTCTGCTAGAAGTTGTGTTAGTTTTACATGATAAATAGGTTGAAAATGGTTTAGAAACTGTTGTGACTTTTCTGAGTTCTCTGCATTGGATGATGTAACAGACTTTAGTTGTTGTTGCTGTGACTGAATTGTTCGTAAATGACGACCCAGAACTTGAGACATTTCTATTGCCTTTTCATGAGTTCGTTTCCCATGTAAAAGCTTATTCACTCTCGTTTTGACTCCACCATCTTTTCCCTTCTTTTCTAACAACATGCTATATTCATATTCAGGAATGAAAACCATTTTCAAAGTATGTTTCATTTTAACAGCAACTGAGCTAACAAGGGTAATACAAATTTAGCAATAGCTCCAACGAATCCTCATTTCTGATTAACCAACTTTTTTTTCTTCGAAGTGATCTCTTCTTATCTGCCAGTGTGCGTAGGGTATGACGTTCACGCTTGAATTCCTTATACCTTTTTGAGCTTAAGGGTAAATGTCCTCGCAATATATTCAAACAAATTTCAAACAAGTTAATTCCTCCTTAGTAGCTTGTTGCAGCAAGGATTTACGTCGTTTAGGTCCGCTGCGTGCGAGCAAGTGAAGAATAGGCTGGTTAGCTTGAATACTTTTAGACATCTTGGCTGCGAATGGTCAAGTGACTTGGTTCTTGTTCATACACTACTTTATCAACATATACATAATGTGTATCTTTTGGTAAAATGCCTGTACGAATACGTAATTATCATTCGTCTTTGGCTTCAAATCAATGAATAAATAGCAATTAGAATTGCTGGTAGCATCTTGATAGGCTTCTATGAGAAATTGAGATTTTCTAGGATATATTTGTCTCGCTAATGTGCTTATTTGTTGACCGCCTCTAGGATTTTTAAATAGAATGATGTAATGTGGATGCAAACTAATATTTCGATTTTCTCTACCATGATGGAATATATTATGCACAATCAAAATTATGCTTGGATTTTGATGACTGCTACAAACACTAAAGAGACGTGTGACATTTGGACATTAGGTCGTCAATGATGAGTAAATTTAGTTTTTTTTTTCGGGTTAAAGGGCTCTTCAATGTCATATGGAATGCCTTGGTAAAATTCCAAACCTTTTATTCCCTTATACAAAGGCTGATCTGCTGCATAGAGTCATAAAATGGGTTTTATTCATCAAATGTGATAACATCTACACAATGTTTCTCACAACGTTGATTTGCATTGTCTAACACTTTATGTGAAGGAATATGCTATTTAGCTTCATTCCAATATGCATAGACACATGCAGAATGACAAGTATGTTCTTGACACTCTTCATTTTGACAAGCAGGACATACTAAACATGCAAATGTTTTTACAGCTAGTAACATTTCTTTACAATATGTTTGTTGCACAATATATTGTATCAATGTAATATCTGCCATTATGCTGCAATATAGATTAACAACTCTGTCATGTCATCAAACAGTCTTGGATCAAATCAAGCAAAGTGATATGCTGCTTCCACATCAAACTCCTCAGCTCCGTCAATGTCTGAAAGCACATACTCTTTGATGAAATCCTAAGTTTGGCAAGTTCAACATGGAATGGGCAAGTTCCCAATAGATGTCAAAGTGTTGCAGTTGTTGTTGAACAGATCCAAAACGCGCCAGTTCACCTATCATGTAGTCCACGTACTTTTCCTTGAAACATGTTTCTACATTCATCCTTGCTTCACATGTCCATATAACAGTTGAAAAACACGTCTGCACACTATGACAGCTGGCAAGCAAATGACTTTCCCCAAAAAGTCTTACTCTCCAGATACTGTTAGTGAACCACACTTGCTGCAGAAGTTGTCTGGCTCACACAACTTGCAGTTGTACTTGTGGCAGTGATGATCAAAATCCTCAGCACATCCGCAAGCACAACAAAATTCACATGTAAGTCCAAGTTAATTTTGCATGTTCATATTCTCCAATTGAACTTCAGCCAGTCTTTTCTTGGATAACTTTGACACCTTCATCCGATTGTCCTTTTGCAGTTTGATAACAGTTTTCTTTCCATGACATTCCGCACATGGTTGAGGTTTGGCAAATATGGCTGAGTTGATGTTATCCATCTTTTGAAGGAATGTCTCCCATTCACCATCATTCATGTTGATGTAACGCGTATATTCTTTCCCTTCAAACAGTGATGTGCACACAAAACTCACATGGCACATGTCTTAGTATGAAATGACTTCAAGCCACTTCGCTTGTGTTAAGTGCAATTTGAAGGCAATGCCACGTAAATTTCTCAAGTTCTGACACACAATCTTCCACAAGGATGGTGATAAAGCTAGTCATCTTTCTCCACGTTTGATTCGAAGAAATGGTCCGAATTTTCAATGCTCCACAGTAACGCTAGGTTGCACTAATTTTGAAGCTGCTTGTCTTCTCCATGGCTGCGCATTGAATGATGACTTCACTTCATCCCCCACTCCTTTCATAGGGTCATCACATGTATGTTTTCATGAGATGTTTGTAAAATCGCGGAGTCATCTCGTTGAAACCATCAAGAAAGGCTGTTGGTAAACCATTTGTGAGAAATTGTTTCATGAAGATTACTAAAAAGTCTCCTCGTTTGCAACTACCTATTATCCAATCAAAGAGTATTGACATGGTGAAGTGTCCTTTTTCATAGAGGTAGGCCATCATATCATACACCTTAATGCGTTCTTCAAGGTATTTGGAACAATGTCGCATGACCTTTGCACATTTCGAATCTTGATCCTCATCAACACGCTTTGACGCCGGTAAACACAACGTCTTAAAATGTACCTCATGAAGGCTTCTAATAAGTTGAACGAAACGTCGGGTCATGGCTTTGGAGAACTGTGGCTCTGACACGGGAACATGCTGTGTGTTTCCTTCTAGCATGTAGATAAGTTGAATGACGGCACTCAGTTCTTCAGTTAGGTACATGTACGTGTGATGGTCGAAAAAGCCTTCTTCACATAAATACCATAAAATGTTGCAATTGATCAGAGGAAGCACTGCCTGACATCTTCAACAGTAACCGGAATGGTTTTGCTCGATTCAAATTTAGATTTGAGATGTTTGTCGTAGTCATCGTCATCATCGTTGTCATCATCGTTGTCGCTGTCATCATCGTTGTCATCGTCGTCATAACCACTTCTTCTTCCTCAAGATGCTTTAAATGCGCTTTTAACTTTTTGTGCTGAGTTGAGTGTTTGTACCATTTACAAGTGCATTTGCAACCCAGAACGGGTAGTCAGGTCCCTCATGATCTGACATTCCTTGATGCACTGTAGACACGTCTGACGGAGCACCTAACTCTTCCTCAGCCTTTCCTTGCTGTACTGTAGGGACGTCTGACGGGACCCGTAATGCTTCCTCCAAGGCTTTTTCAGCGTCTGCCATAGCACTCAAGAACGCATCATTCTCCTCCACAGATAAAACTGTATCTGCAAAAGCCGTTGTTTCGAAGCGTAACAGGTCATCAATGTCCATGTTGCTAGCTGGAGGTATATTCAGAGACGTTTCCATGATGTCTTGGCGATGCGATTTTCGTGTAATCGACGAACTGGCCTTTTTATACTACTATTTGTGACCCGGGAGGTCCTCACATGGTATATATCCTGGGGGTCCTCCATGGAGGAGCCGGGGGAGTCCTCACATGGTATATGTCCTAGGTATATAGTATATACAGGGTGGGTGACCCAGGGAGGGGGCACGCTAGCCTTGTTTTCAGGCAGCCTCGTTTCAGACAGCCCTAACTCAGTTGCTTCTCACTTTGACTTTGTCTTTACGCTTGTAAGGGTGGAGTTTAATGATCAGTTTTGCTTTTAGACAAGGACATTAGATTGATTGAGGAGATTTACATTGAGTACGAACTTTTCAAGCTCGAAATGTGGCGGAAACGTGTTGCTGGTCACAAACAGCATAACATATTCGGCAACGCGGCGGAGGAGTCCTAGAAACGCTTGAGAGAACGCTCTCCGGATATGTTGCCAGAACCATCGCCCTGCAAGCATAAAGTGGCCAGAACACCTATGAAGCCGGACGTGTCTGAGAGGAGAATACCAGCGGAGCCTGTTGTGACGAGACGTAGACGTGGCGTGGAAACACCTGCTACTGTGAGCAAGCCTGACAGTCCGACAGCCATCCAGCCAGTGCTAGCGCTCTCTCCTGCTGCCAGTCCTAATGAACTGACGGTCGCACAGAAGGAAGCACGGCTGCAAGAGCAGCAGCAGACAGTAGACAGCTTCATCTTCTTTTCAAGGCGGCCACCCACTAATAGGAAATAAGCGATATTTGTGTCATGGTGTTGGTGTGTGCGTATGCATGAGAGTGTGGGAAATGTAAAAAAAAATGGAGCCTATAGCTTTGGGGTATCCGCACGTCCAGCCGTCTGTCCCTGATCGCTTTATACCCCTTGAATTTGAGGGTGCGGTTGTGCACATATAGTTGTGCTGTGTATAGGTGGGCTCGAACCACCAACCATGTAACTATGAGTCCTCTGCTAATAGCACTTCTAGTGAATGATGTGCAAAACATAACGCGAAAAAAAGTTTGTGGCTATATGCCCTGGGGTATCGGGGGTGGGTTGGTCCTCCCATGAGGACCCAGGGTGAGTCCTCCCATTGATGACCCAGGGTAAATCATCACATGGATGACTCTCTTGTAGTGGGATCCTCCCATGAGAACCCAGCGTGGGTCCTCACATGGACCCAAAGTAAATGCGGAGACCAAAGTATGGTCTCCAAAAGTTGTATTTTTGGGTTATATATCATTGATTTTTGTATATGATGCACATTTGGTCCCCTATTTACTATGTTCATGCATGTTCTCTGTAAAATAATAATTAAAAAACCGTTAGCTATTATCTCAGTTACACTCACTTACTGGTAGTAAAAGAATAAAATAATAATAGAAATGAAACAAAAACGACAAAACACGATTTTAGTTCTAAAAATTGTTTTTAAAATAAATTTATTTTGATACAATGGAGTTTGTCATTTTTATTAGTTCTTAAAAGAAATAGTCGTGTAGTAATCTCAAAGTAAACTTAGATTGAGAAATGAAATGACTCGATGGATCTCCCATTGTTTTCCTGTGTATGTGCCCGTGCACTTTGTTATTTGGTATATGATGCTTGGGCGGAATACGGTGAAAAAAGCTATATGGCATCAACTCGGTGCTTATTCAATAAAGATTGAAAAGCCAAAAAAAACTTGTTTGTATTTGTTTTCCCCTTCTTCTTCTTGTTTCCGACTCCAAATTTTCGAGATTTTCCACCAAAAAATGAATACCTCTTGAAAATCTATATCGAGCTAAGAGTTCATCGTCATTGTAAACTTCAAACGGATTACTCCTATTTCGAAACACTTTCCCTCCTAAAAACCCTTTCATAGTCTTCATTTAATCTCAATAAAATCATTGTTGCCAAGGTAAACAAAACACTCCGGGTATTTAAATATCGCGTTGGATTGAATTTAGAAATCTAAGTGTAGTCCGATGTAAACTTAGAAGTTTGAACTTGAGTGTAAGTTTAAACTTACATTTTGTGAATACCGCTAGGTTTAACAACGGGTATCTAAGTTTACCCTCATTTTTGCACTTAGATTGACTCTAGGTTTAAACTTACACTTTCACGAATACCTCCACTGGTTTGCGGGTGAATATACCAGGTTGGCTATGGTTACGGCCTGTCGCTAAACAAAAAATATTTGTCAACATCTGTACACAATAACCAAATTGTGTTAGTGTCATTACAGGCAATTTGGTGCCATGATTATTGGTTTTAACTTAATCCTAGATGACTCTTGTGGTCTTCAAGAGTCAAAGTTCCTATAATAGAGCGTGTCATTGATGTAAATTCTAATCTCGGCGCATGACTCATGTCAGTGGCGTTATTTTAGAAAGAGTGCATCACACAAATGACCCAATTATAAATACGACGCACAATTTCTATGATTAAACAACAATTTTGTACTGAGAGAAATGTTTTCTTGGGATCAGGATATAAAATCTCCCATTATCACCCACAGCAATAATAAGTTTTTGCGTTTCAGCTGAATTCAGGTGGGATAAGGATATAATAGAAATGATAGAAAAACGGCAAAAATAACATATTCACCAGTTGGTTATTAAAGGAACTGAATAATATGTAAAATAGTTTTTAGAAGGTCATATGATGGCTTTATAAATTTGAAAGTGTGTATGTTGAAAAAAATTAGAATTTTGATGTTTTCCCCTTATACCTTTTTTACCATTTATCTTCCAGCATTTTCAGTCAAAACAACACCTCCACCGGAAAGATCCGATAGTGGCAATTGGCTTACGGCTCTACGATAAGCCAATTCGCACTTTTACTTTTGCCGCAAACTTTTTTCGTTTCCGCTGAATTCAGGTGGGATAAGGATATAAAAGAAATGATAGAAAAACGGCGAAAATAAACAAAATTCCATTCTCCCAGAAACATATTCACATGCTGGTTATTAAAGGGAGTGAATAATATGTAAAAATAGTTTTTAAAAGATCATATGATGGCTTTAAAATTTGAAAGTGTGCATGTTGAAAGAAAATTAGAATTTTGATATTTTTTTCTTATCATTTCTTTATAATTTATCCCAAAAATTTTGCAGCCGCAACAACACTTCCACCGAAAAGAACCGAAAGTGCGAATTGGCCTTTTACAGGAACTGTGACCATTTCTGTCCTAGGAAGCAAAAAGCCAAATCACACTTTGGCTATTTCGAATAATTTGAGAAGGAATTTCGAATTTCGACTGCGAGGGAACCGGGTAAAAAAATTGAAAGGAATAATAGAAAAATATGGAAGAAATATCGCAAAAACAGCTCATACTCGGAACATAAAAGACATTGAAACTTGAAACCGTTTGCTCAAACTTATAATACATTTTTAAATAGCACACGAGTTGTTAAAAAGTCGACTGCTCTTTGGTGCAAGAGAAATTTAGGCGAAATCTCTCTATCATTTCTTTCATTTTTACCCTGTTACTTTTATTCGAAACGCAGAATTTTTGCACATTTTTATTGGGAACGCCCTAAGTGTGATTTGGCTTATGCATTGTGGGTAACTCGGGGGGCATAATGAGCGATATTTGGAGTTTATCGCAGTTTAAGTAATAATTTTCTCTAAACGGTAAAAAATATTTAAAGGGCGAGCTTCCTGGCATGTGACAAATAGGCCAAAATGCATGCAATCGGCCCACAATAAGAAAAATACACTGTTATATTTCGTATGAAAATAATGAGAAACTGCGTTTTGCACCCATGCAAGCACTGGCATTTTTTGATCATGTGACGGTAATGTTAATTCTTATTGGCAGATTAAGGTTTTGACGTGAACTTGTTCTCAAGAATAGAAAGGGTGCGCTGGGACTAGTTTTAACTGCAAACAAGTGGGCGATAATATAGGTTTTGTGCTAAAATATAAGATAAGAGCTTAATCTGCACGAGAGTAATATGTCAAGTAGTCTTCAAGCTGTATGTAATAGTTTCAAGTATTTTGTTATTTAGTTTAACTTCTTTCTTTGAAGTTATTTTCATTAGTTATTTCACTTCGTCTCTGGTGGGTAGATGTAAACAATAAAAACAAAGTTTATAACCACAGCTCTCGCGGAAATGACGAAACTGTGAATTGTTTTTATTCCGAATAACTCCCCACTAAAACTTGTATAAGGTGCCAGTAAATTATTAAATTATAAAAATTTTAAAAAGAGAAAGATTTAGCGAGTCCACTGACTCTGCTAAAAGTGATCATTTGGGGAACCGGACTCATATACAAAATTAAGGAGATGGTCTCTTTTAGTGGGTCTGTCTCTGTCGAAAAGGTTGGTCGAATAAAGGAGACCTCGAATTTTTGTTTAATCGTTATTGTTGTATTTTTTATCAAAACAACCATAACAGATAATAACAATAATATTAATTTAAGATATCTATGCTTTAACAAAAGAAAAAACACGGAAGAGAAAAGATATACATTTGGTCTCCCCATCTATTATTATAAGCATGATCTCCAAAGGCCGTAAGGTATATATATATATATATATATATGTTTATATATAAATTGTCTAAACTATTGATAAATGTTGATATTTAGGTCAACGTCGCCATAAATCAAGGTATTCGAGGTATTTCTTTGTGGTAATTTTAGTAAGTTTCAAGAATGGTCGCAGGAAGGCAAAACTTACGCTGCAAAACAAATTATATCAGCTGTTTGACCTTGTGACACCAGGTGACCTTGGGGATGAGGTTAACAAAAGTTCATCAATTCTGAGCATTTTGTACAAGCCGTCGAAAGTTATAATGGAAGCCAGGTAAGGGCTAGCAAAGATGGACGGACGGGCGGGCGGGCAGACTCGCCGATAAAATCAACGTGACCCCCTTCATGCGAGGAGTCAAATAAGGTCAAATAAATGATATTTATTTCAGAAAGTTTGCACGCAGTGAACCAAAACTTCACACTCGAAGAACATGGCTACGAAGATCAAGACGAATGCACTCATTTTGACCATGCTGCAGCACGTGTAAGTCGCCACGATTTACTCATGTTATACTAAGAGTTTGCTAAAACTCTCACTGAAATCTGACACGTGAAACTTTCGTCAGACGATTTCATGCACAAAACTTATTTGTGAAAGCAATATCGAAAATATCTGATTGTTCAATTTATTAAACCGTGCTGATACCTGTTTTGATACCCGTTTTGATACCCGTTTATATCGCATTCAGTCTACTGTGTGACATTTTCTCGTCCATTTTCAGCCCTTCCTCCTCCCTCCTTCTATGGCCTGACTGTTTCATTTTTTCCATATACAGAGCCCACTCCCAAACCCGTGTCAGCGAAATGCCAGACTAAGTGACATTTTAATCATATTTTACCGGATGACCCTTTGCAATAAATAGCCTTTTCAGGTGCAGTTTCTTTGAATTATAATGGGCAGTCTTAGGGAAGAATCAGTAAAAATTGTCCCTATTACTTTGCAGACAAATTTCACACCCCCACCCTCCATAACATCCCAACTAATTTAGTTAACTGCACTGAAATATTAATTCTTCAGCCCGTTAAAAGTTTGTTTTATATAAATGCTAACTATGTAAAGATATTTTGATGTTTTTTCAAGTGTATCACTTGAATTAGAAAAAACGAAGTGCTGCTGTAGGTGCATGTAAGTCTGTCTCTACTGTCGTTAGAGACAATGCATCATTAGACTGGGAGGAGTGGGGATGGGGGTGGTGGGGTGGGCAATCGGCTATAAAGGCATCGAAAGATAGAAGTGAACTTGTATTTATTTATTTTTTTCTTCTTTGTTATTTGTTAAATTTAAATACTTAAAACATTTTTATAAAAGACCAAAATGCATATTTCCCTTTGGGTAGACGCATGCGATATTAATTTCATCGTTACTGTAGATAGGTAATCTTATCAAAAGACTTCACAGACAAACAAGAGGCTGTCTTGGGTATGTTTTTCAGACACTCCCATTAACGATTATAGAAATAGTGGTAAAGTCTGGTCTGTATTTCCGCACACCGATTTATCTGCAATTATCTCTTATATGCATTAAATAGAATCGCTTTCAACAAAGTTAAGATTTCTCAACATGTCAACTGATGTTGAAACAACATGAAAATGACCTAAAAATGAAAAGTTTGTTATTTGTTTTATGACAATTATATTGCAGGATATGAATTAAGAGAGGTTATCCATACAATTCGTGGAATTTCAGACACGTGAACAATCGGGACCCAGAACAGCGTAAATGTTTATTAAGCGCAGAAGGCGCCACGAACCATTACAGGGAGGTCCGGGAGGGTGAGGCGGGGTTCTTCTGCAACTTTAATGAGAGTCTGTTTCAATTTATGACGACACTTTGTACCTCAATGAGAGTATTTACAGTCATTTTGCCAGTCTATAAACAATAATTAGCCTAATGTTTGAATTGGCTAAATTGTCAAAATACCACACAGGTTAGCCTCAGAATCAGCCCATTGACACCACCCGCCATTCTCCCATCCACCCCTCCCCCTCACAAGGTGATTTTTGAGGTCTCAAGGGATTTGCATCGATCGTGGAGACCACAAATTTGAAACCCAGAAGAGCGGTAAAAGCTGAAAAATTTGGTTTCTAAGAATCTCCTCCAAAACGATGTGGGCTAGAAATTCGATGGTGGTCCATGAGATCTGGATCTATGACGTCATCATCAGCGTCTAATTGCGTCACCAAAATTACAAAGTGAAAAATCTCCAATAAGGTGGCCGCTACAGCTTCGGAGCAAAATATAGCATAAGACTATACTTTTTTGGCAAGAAACATTTCACACATATCATGAGAAATCGCCTAGCTGTGTCACGCTTATACGGGTCTCTGTACATTTTATTTTTTTAATCATCATATTAGAAAATGAATTTTTTTTTCCAAGTAAAAAAATGGAAATAGAACAATGAGACCGTTTCCATGTCTGTCAACGTTTCGTCCTATTAATATTTAATTTCATATGCAAAAAGGGAAATGGAAAATCGACCAGATTTTCTATTTTTAATTTAAAACGGAAATTGAAAACAATAAACAACATTTTCAAATTTACGTAGTTCGTCCAAAAAACGAAAATGTAGAACTGGGAGGCACTACAGTCGCTGGTATAAGCACCAAAAACAAACCACGTGAAGTAATGCAAGTTCCGTCGATTCTGGCTCAAAAGATGAACATATGAAATATGTTCAGGGGCTGTTCAGAGGCAATTTTCATGTTTTAAATACATCCCCGCTTATCTTTCCCCAATCCCTACCGAAAATATTAAAATAAAATTTGGCATTAATCTCAAGCAAGAATCATTCCTTGTGAAGAAACATAAAGTGCAGAGGGCAGTAATGATTTCTAGCAAAGGTTTTTTCTTCTTCTTCTTCTTTTTCTTTTCCTTCTTTTTTGTGACTATGTTTATCTATTAATTTGTGTATCTTTTTGCTGACCAAGCTTAACCCAAATAAGGCTCAACGGCTGCATTGTTGCGTAATATTGTTATCAATCTCATGACGTCGAAATGCATTGAAACGTCATGTTTTGATCGCACAAGAAACTTTTACTGGCCTCAAGGTTTACTACCCCAAAACGTGGAGAAGGAGAGCAGGAGACTTGGCGATCTTATTGTTTTATTTTGATTGTATCCCAATTCTCGTCAGCCTTGCAAATCCCAAACGTCCTTTGCTGTCTCTTTCTGCTAGTATGCCAAATTTTGCAACATGACAGTCAAGATCAGGGATAAAAATATTTCTTTTGGAATTTTTTATGTAGCTGCAATGGTGGCATGATTTTAATAAGTTTTAAGTGCTATAGTAACGTTTAAAGCCTTCATTATAGTTTTTTGGCCCTACGAAGTGTAAAATTTCGTTACTCAGTAGCGAAATCGGTCTGGTTCTCCTTTGTTTTAAGAATAGGGATAACCCTGGGGCGAGTAATAAAAGGAAGGAAATGAACTTAAAGTTCAAGCAAGAATGAACTTTTGAATACAGGTTTTTTAGGGAAGGGGGGAGGGGCTGATTACGAAAAATGTTGGTTGCAGAATGGTATCGATTACTTTCTTGACCTTTTACAAAACCTCAGAAGGACGACCCAGCAAATCCCGAATCTGCCTATAACTATCTTTTCCCATAAAACTTGAGGCACATATTATTTTCCTTATAGAAAAGCAAGCAGATGTGTTTCAAATCACACGTTGAGATACAGCCCTTTCCCTTTTCTTCATCTTCCCATTCATACCATATAACAGATTTTTTCCACCATTAGACAACGTGGCACTAATCAGAAAATTTATCACCTGTCACGCCATAAATAGTGAAATTTCTTGCAAATATAACCCTTTCTTTGTTTCTTGCCTTCCCCATAAACGTCAAGATGTATTATTATATTTTTGTTTTATTTATTTAGGTGGTTGGGTTGTGAATTGGAGAGGTTTGTGGTGTGTGCGGTTCGGGAGGGCGTGGTCGAAATCTGACTTAGTCATATTCGTCATTCAGTATGACTGAACCCTCTGTTTACGCTGCAATAACACAAATCCGTCTACTTAAGGGCCCATAGCGTACATAAAGCCAGGCCACAATCACATGGGGGCTAGATTTTATCATGGCCACAAGTGATTCAGTAATTTTTGTTTCCGCCAAAAGTTTGAGCTGCAAATGCGGTTCAATGCTGCGATTTCAATTCTTCTTACGGATATTAAGCTTTACCTAAATAATTTTTTGCTTTAATTTTGCTTTAATTAATTTGCTCATCGTTTAAATCAGCAACAGAACCACTTCAATTCCCAACGCCTGAACCAAATAGGATGATTCACACACTTGGACAAAAACAGTTGCTACTAGGCGAGTTTTCTGCAAGTTAAAACGTTGCCAGCTATTTTGATGCAGACCAAACAATAGACATTACGGACAACGGACAGCGAAGGCCGGATCACTTTGATAAAAATAGTTAAAAAGAAAAAACACAGGCCAATACCCACCGGATCTCACCCATTTAAGCCGTACATATTTAAAACCTTCATACAGAAACTGACAAACATATAAAAATTCAGAACCGATTCTTACAGTTCCCCGCCCTTTCTTCCCCCTTTCCCCTCCTTCCCCGCTAAATACTCTTTATGAATTGAGAGTCAAAACTAACTGGGTTACAGGACAATCGCTCATAATTCGTTCGGCTTCAGCCATAGCAGCTTGAAGAGGTTTGTTCATTTAGCAGTTGCTCCTTTGCTACTCCCTTGAGAACGGATCATCCCCCCTCCTCCCACATGTCGCGCATATGGCTGGCGTGGCATGGGTGGAAATGTCACTGACTTCTTTTTATCACTGTAAACCTTTTCTTAAGTTAACCGTCTGCTGGAGAATCTATGGAAGGTAGCAGTATATGAGTCTGTTGTGAGATGGTTCTTATGGTCACATGTAAAGAGACATCCATATACAGTAAAACCTGTGCTAAAGACACCTGTACATGAGGGATACTTTCTGTCAGTCTCTTTTAAAATCCCATTGACTTGTGCGTTAAACGACCCTGTCAATTAGGGACATCTGTCAATTAGGGACAAAGGACACTTTGATTTGTCCGTAACTCCGTAAATGCATCAGTACTGTATCTTTCACTATGAACGTCCGACCTTCACATATAGCGGGCCAAAAAAGTCAACACCGAAAAAAGTGAAATTTGAACAATTAATCGCATATCAGAAATTGTTTATTCTAGTATCAGATGGCCAGTTTTTGGAAATTTCGGGAAGTATTGCCAGGAATTTAGAAATGTGTTTAAAAATACAACCCTATCAGGCAAACAGGATGATTCAGCACGACATAGCACCCAATGGTGGGGAGGGATAATAAACTCAAACTAGGGTGAGGTCTTCTGTAAGTTCACATGTTGGAAGTTATTGATGATACAGAGCAAAGTATGAACAGCAGAACATCAGAAATGCAAACCATGGCTTACGAGACTGGGTCACATTTGTACAAAAAAGGAAAACACACGGATAACTGTTTTGCAACCATTTAAATAGCACATATGTCAAATTAACAGAAGCATGGGAAACCAGATTCAAGCCGATTCTTACATGATATGATAAGTACGCACTGGTTAAGAAAACAAGTCTAGGGTTTTATTCGAAATGCATTTATATGCGAACTCTTAAAATCGTTTATCCTTAGCGTTTCTACGATTGCTCTGAAGGTCTACACACTTCAGACTTCACATTTCACACTTCAGACTTCATACTTCTGACATATAAATCTGAATGCTGACTTCAAACTTCACACTTGACTTCGTACTTAACTTTTTTGTGACGTAATATGTCTGACGTCAGAAATCTGAAGTGTGAAATTTCATCAAAGCGAATGTTGTAGAGTATTGTGGTCCCTTTCAATGTTTTTCATTCAAAGAAGAAAGTAACATTTATTTATGCTTAGCCTCATTTTCACCCACCAGATGTGCACGTGTTTTGCTTTTAACAATAAATCAATCGCTAAATATAACATACTCATAAAATACCAAAACCATCGGCACTACCAGGGCTGTTTGGGCATTAAAAGAGTTTTTCTTTTCGTGAAAAGTAGAGATTTTTCCCTCCTGATTATATTTTAAGAACCTTTTGAAACACTGACAGTGAGACGTTTTTCCCTTCCTACGATTACGGAATTGTTGTGACACAAAACGATTAGTTTTTTCAATCCAAATTTCAATCGAATTTTGCGATCAGAAGTGTGAAGTGTAAAGACCTTCAGAGCCATCGTACGTTTCCCCTTCCAACAAAATAACCCTGGGCCAGTTATAATTACCTGGTTGTTTCTTAAATGGCAGCGATGATGCCGGCAATACGGTGCAATATCCTGTAAAGCTTGCACTTAATGTTTTCCATTTTCCTTTTCTTCAAACGCAAAGTGACACCAAAACATTCTGTGTTATCCAAGCAAATTGTTATCACGTTATACAGATAACCATATCCATGAGTAAGTTCCCAAATCTAAAAACTGCTTAGGTCAGTGCGTGTTCGGGGTTTTTTTCGTAAAGGTAAAAAGAACACATAATTGTTTATTGTTTGTATTTACATATCACTACTCGAGGCAAAACAACTGAGATCTGGAAAGTAGATTGAAAGCGAGGGCAAAATGTGGTCGCAAATACCTAAGTCTTTGGTTTTAGTCTGTCACTTTTTTACATGTGGTACAATAGTGATAATTTGTAAGACTTTATGCTCATGGCACACATGGCTAAAACTATAGCTGACATATTTCCAAGTAGCTTAAAATAATACGAATTAAGCTTGGACCAGGTTGAATGTTTTGGTATAAAAGGTTGTTCCGATGCTGGTGTAGGCTGAAAAATAAAAACAAAATATTGTTTTCTCTGCTATTAACATTTTTCTGACTTGTAAGTGCGTTAAAGGGATTTCATGAAAGGAAGAAAGCTCTATCAAATCCCGATCTTTTGTACTCTATCTGTTCCGTCACAGACGTGTTCACATGGCAACAGCTAATACAGCTAATAACTGGGGCAGCTGGCACATTTTGAAAGGGGTGTGATCAAAGTAAATCTTTTCAACACCATGCACATCACTGTGTGCTTTAAATACCTTGTCTGGCGATCGTATTATATAATGATAACATATGTGTAATTTGTGCTCTGAGGTCCGATTAGTGGTTGCGAGTCTTTTTTAAGTCGCAATTATAAAAGCCACACCACATTGAAGAAAATTTCATGCTTGAAGAATCAGTAGTGAATACCATTTTTAGTCTGTCCGTGCAGAAGCAATTTCAATGCATGTTACAGGCGTGCAACAGACATCTTGCACGGGGACGTGTGTTCAGATACCCTGTTTTCCAAGCGGGCGTGCTTTTACCCATTCCGTGCAGAAAGAATTTCCGCACAGCTTCGTTTTTGTATAAAAAAAGTGGCTCCCAGTGCCTTCAGCCTCTTAGCTTTATTTTATATTTATTACGTGTCTCTCCTGGGACACTTTTATCAGTTAAACACGACACAGCATCGGCACGACAGGTGCTTTTATCCTGTCCGTGCGAGGGTTGTTTCTTATGAAACATTATTCAACACGGCATAACATCGGCACGGCAATTGCATGCTTTAAGCCTATCCGTGCAAGCGTTGTTTCTATGTGAAATATTAATCAACACCAGACAAAAGCGACACGGATGTTGCGTGCTTTTAGATTGCCCACGCAAACCTTGTTTTATGTTTCTGGTTATTACCAGGAAGGTAAATAAGGGCTGTTTGCATGATAAACTACATGCGACCATCTTATGACTACTTTTTAAATAGGCTGAGACTGTAATAACACGGCATTTAGCATGCAGAAAGCATCACACAAGGTGACACATCTTTATCAAATCCGATTATACTATCTTAACCAAGTTAATATCTGTCGTCTGCAGGCCAATTTGCCTTTAAACTTTGATTAAGTGCTGCTGACAACTTTAGACCACATATATCCCATTAAGTATATCAACCCGTCCACCCGTTTTTGACAAATTTGTAGAAAAAAACAGTGGCGGATACAGCTTTCGGGCGAGGGGAGAGTGTTCAACTTGGAAAACTCGGAGTTAAACAGTCACACTTTTTTCGGCGAAAACACAGGGTTTATAAGTATATCTTTTTCGGATTTAGGCGGAGGGTTGCAACAAATGAACCCCCCTCTCCTTGGATCCTCCACTGCAAATCTCCTCTAATTTTTTGTGTTTTTTTTAGTCAATTGGGAGAAATGGTGAAGTTTGCCTAATTTATGCGAAAAATATTCTTTCTCTATAACTGAAGTATTCTATGATAGGTTTGGCAATGTTCTTGCATTTCTGATGCTTTTGATACATGTTGATTGATTCGAGAGCCACATGAAGGTTTGTGCGAATTAGACTGTAACAAAGCAACACATTGCCTTAAAACAGTCACGTGATACGCGGCTGCCCGTAAAACGCTGTATATTGCTTAAAGTAATCAACGTTATGCTTTGCAAAACAGAAATTTTAATGTTAAATGCAGCAATAGTGTCAGCGCAGTGCAAATTAAAACACATTCTACAGACAGGTTTTAAACAGCAAAAAAAAACTATTAGACAAAGCCTTTTAAAATATTACACAGTGAAACCGTGCATGCTGAAGATATGAAGTGATGTTATTTTTCTGAATCGACTAATGACTGACGCATTGGTACTTGGTGATAAAAATTATAAATCATGTTCAATAAAAACGATAAATAAAAACACATTTTGCAGATTATTCAGACAAGTTCAGATAATGCACCTGACGATCTTCCTTTATTCATATCAACTAAATAATATAAATAATAATAATTATATATATATATATATATATATATATATATATATATATATATATATATATATATATATATAATATATATATATATATATATATATATATATATATATATATATATATATATATATATATATATATCGCGTTTTTATCCAATTAAAACTAATTTTTGTTCGTACAAATGTTGTAGTTTGATCGACCCGAGGCTTGAAAAGTATCATATCTTTTCTCGCCCGTAAACTCATAGAATTGGATGACCCAAACTAAGTGAGGGTTTCCTATTCTTGAAATTTCCTTAACTACCTGGTGCTCTCCTCTGTAAGTAAAGCCCAGGTGGCGCCACTAACGTCACTTTGAATCCTGACCCTCCGAAGAAGTGGGCCTCGATGTAAGTTGAGGAGAGGGCTGGTTAATGTTGGCTTCGGTTCGATCCAACGAAACAGCTAGAACATTTGTACAAACAATAATCCGTTTTAATTGGATAATATGCGAATTCTGTTCATACAAATGACTTATAGCTGCCGTTGGATCGACCCGACGCTTAAAAATCAGATTAACAAAGAGGGTGGCTACATCTGAGGCACACGAACTGCTGGTGTCGCCCGAACTACATTAGCCAAAGCAGAAAACAAACACAGATAAGTTGATTGAAGATTTAATCTCCCAACTAAACAAGTGCAAGTGCAACAAGTGAATAAGTATCTCCAGTCTCTAAGGGAGCCACAGTCCTTGGCGCAACAAGCTGTTGCGCCACTAGCGTGTAGAGCCCATGTCCCTCCCCCTTTTTTGTTTTCTGGTCCCGCGTGCTGGTCCCAACTGTCGTGATGCCGCAGTCCCGGCCTATTGACCCGAGTAACGAAACTAACTTCTTAACTATTGAGATAACAATGTCCCAGGAGTAGTCTCTTCCTGGAGCTGTTGTGGGGCGTTTCCCACCTGAAGTGGTGATGCTCCATGTCACTGTTCTTGTGTTTGAGAGGCTTCTCTCCTTGCTTGTGGCTCTTTTTGCTTCCCCCTCGATATCTGCAAACAGAAACCCATGAGTGTTAGGCTGGAAATGATCATAATGTGCCCATTACTTTGAGTTGATCACTGATTCAGCGGCCACAAACGGCAGCCTACAAAAACTCCATTTTTCTCTAGCAGCTTGGCTACCATCTCCCGCTTTTTCTGATCCTTGCCTGTAGGAGGTTACTAGCTCCGGTGGTGGATTCAGTATTAGAGTTAGACTTGGTATCTGGCCGTTTAATTTTTTGAACGGCAGAGGGTACCCATGGTGTAGCCAGCCTAAGACCTTGTTTGGGGCTTCCAGTCCTTTCCACTGCTGCCAGAAATGCCCGAGCCTTCCTCCTACGGGCACGTTTCCTGAGTGCAAAATCTTTTCCTTTAACTCGGAAGATGTAACGCCAGTATTTAAATCGTTTGAGGTGTCCGGAGAGTTCCTGGGCAAGGTGTTCTCCGGGTCCCAAACTGATTGTCACCTGTGTTTACTGTGGCCTCTCCCCGGAGAAACACCAGCCGTCGGCTGTCACTGGGTTGGCCCGTAGCTCTCAGTCTGAGGTGGTGCCGATTGGATGCGCAGTACCGCGGGTACCCTGGATCGTCCTCGGTATGGCTTGTGTAGGCGCGGTGAGCCCTCTGTGTATCTGTCTTGGAGCGCCCTGTTTAGCAGGTTCTGGACATGTCTGACATTCAGTTCTGCCTGCAGCTAATCGGGGAACAGCTGTGTTTCTTGCAGATATGTGGCGTGGCGTAATTGAAGCAGTTTGTCCTGGGCAAGGTGGAACCGCTGCAAAATGTTGTCCCTGCGTAGTAGTATCGTGTTTGATAGGAGGCAGGTGTCTAGCTTCACTAGGTCTTTGGTGCACTTAACTAGGCAAGCCGCCAGTTTGCTGACTTATCCAGTGTCTGGGCCCGATAAGCTGTTGACCAGCGTCTGGTTCACGTACTCGATGAACGACAAGTTCTCAAGCTGGCCCTGGCTACACCCTCAAAATGTGCGATGTCTTTGTCCTTGACTCGTACCTTGTCATCTGGTCTGACTTGGAACAGCCACGGAATCGCGTGTTTCGGGACACTGTGTGGTGCAAATGGAATCACGTCGTCGCACGGCCTGTAAGCTGTTTTGGTAACCCTCAGCTTGGAAGATAGGTGCATTTCCCAAAGTCCAGGGCCCGACCCTAGGTTGAGTCCTTTGCCTGGAACTCCGCTTCCTTCAGTTTGGCTGCGTCGCGAATTCCTGAGCCAAGAATTTGGGCCCCGTTTCTCGCGGACCTTCGGGCTCCAGCCTGCATCCGGAATCGGACTGCGTAGCGGTCCTCTCACTCGAGATTCTTTGCACTAGCTCTATAACCTCCTGAAATGGAATGTCACTGAGTTCCGGGACCGAAAATGACGCAGTGATGCAGTGCGCGATGACAAATGTGCTAGGCGGGGGTACCAGGCTTGGGGCTTGTGTCCCCCTCGGCGCTTGAGATGTAGGGAAATCCTGGGTAGGCACGTTAACTCCACCCGGGTCCTGGAGGCTGAGGGGCGTGATGGTAGCCTTGCTTTCCGCCAACTCCTCGATGGAGATGAGGGAGCCCCGTTTGGTGGAACTGCCCCTGCTCCTGTGCGAATGCTTACCTGACGGGGACTTCTTGTTTTCAAAATCTGACATGTCTATCGGGTGTGGAGACGTAGCGGTGTGCCAGGTACCTGTTGACATATTTCCTATGTCGTTGTCTAGTAATGTTCTGCCACTGTTTCTTCTTTAAATGTGCCCAGGTATCTCACAACGCCATCACATTCTGGCTTGCCGAACCTGGCAGCACAATCCTGACAGTCTTTCAAGCCCCGGTGTCCGCAACGTTCTTTCCTCACCATGGCAGGCCGCTCATCCGTGTCACACACGAGGAAACTGCTATTATTTTTTCTGTAGATCTGCTAGTCGGCGCCCACACCACTAGGTTGGGACCCCTAGCATAAATTTCGTGGCGCCCAAAAGTGGGGCCACCGAAATGCTGTTGGCCCTTTCCTAAATTCTCTAAAGTTGCCGACGTAAGAGCCGCCAACTACAGCTGTAAGTACGTAGGGAGGTAACCTACCCACGTTGAGCTCAACAGGAGATCGAAACAAACGACATAAAATCTAGAAAGGTTGCGGACGCATTCCCGCTCAAAAACGAACTGCCAGTAACTGCACTGATTTTAGCAACTTTGAGGTTGTGGCTGCGAGAGGTTGCTGTCTACCAAATCTACGCCACTATAGGCAGCTCTGAGGTGTCCACAGATTGGATAAAATACGAGTTTTGCTCTCCAAACCTGCAGTAGTGTGTACACCTCTGCAGTGAGAGCATAGTTCAGGGCACTGCGTTCAAAACTGGCCCTAGCTCCCACCGTGCCGTAACTCGTTATTCAATTTTGATGATCGTTACAGAGTCTTCGGTTCGTGTGAAATGCTAGAAGGCAACAGAGACGCCACTGCATAAACAACAAGAATTACCGATCACCAATTATCGTTCTGATAAAGGTCCAGATCCGCCAAGCCGTTGAACCGATCGGGCCCTGATTACAGCTACACGTCGTTGGTGTTCGCCGGGTACTTGTGCTGGAATCCTTTTCCCATGACCCTCAGAAGATCTGGGTTTAGGTTCTAAAATTCAGAAGCTTCCATACCTAGACTGTTTGTTTTAGGCGTAAGAATGAAAAGTGACGTTAGTGGCGCCACCTGGGGTTTACTTACAGAGGATAGCACCAGGTAGTTAAGGAAATTTCAAGAGTAGAAGACCCTCACTTAGTTTGGGTCATCCAATTCTATGAGTTTATATATATATATATAAAAGCAGCAATACGTCGAAAAAATGCAAAAAAGTCGTCATAGTGGCAATAAGTCTGCAATCAATAAATTTGAATATTTCATTATATCTTTGATATGATTTTGATATTTCAGTATGTATCTTTTCTTCCTGTATGATAAGCAAGATAAATAAATTCATTTAGTTTACTTTTACTGTGTTTAATACCGTAAAAATTTTAGGCACAGAATGGTGTTTTATAGAGAAAAGTATATATCAGTCTCAATTTGGTTATAAAAAAAGGAAAACGTTATGCTAATAAAATTAAGCAATCCAGGGATTAGAACAGTGATATTAATGTTAAAACAGTGATATTAATGTTAAAATAGTACATTGCTACTTATTCACGGAACTGAAACTTAATTATAGATAGAAAGCTATCATAACTGAAGTCGAAACTTGAAGTTATGTGGTTTTAAATCTCAATTCTTAATTCGGGAAAGTTGTCCGTTTTGTACGACGTTGCATTATCCTGCAAGAAAAAGTGTCTTATTTTTATTCACCACACTTCTTTTTTTAAATCGCGTATTTTATATTTTATATTATATTTTTTATTAAACAGGCGTCACTTCAACATTTATATATAATTTATAATTGATCAAAGTGTTAACTTCAGAAAAACTATATTTGGTGTTCGAAAGTTTTATTTACAAGATGCACTAAAAATTCCGTCGTCATCCTGCGTGATGCTTGTTCCTACCGAGCTACCGAAAATAACGCCCTCACCATTTTCTCGTATTCTCCAACCTTTGAAATTATAGCATCACAAATATTATAAACTTATGTTTGCTATTTTACACATGGGAAGTTTACCGATCGTTAGATTAACAGGTAATACTCTATATTACAAACCTAGGAGTATTTTTCCTGTTCCTGGAGGACCAAATACTAACAATTGTTTCGACAGTAAACGTAAGCCAATGACTGAATCGTTGTAGCATAAAAAAAGTCTTTTGAAATTATCCAGCCTGTGATATTTTGAATATTTGTCAAGCATGTTACCTTTCTTTCAGCAATAAAATATTAACACCCACAAGTGATAGCAAAAGCCTCAGTCTTACTCCATGTTCCGAAATACAGCTTTATATTATTTTTATATATTTTAACACAAACAAGGAAAATTTTATATTAATTTGTTTGCCTTTTATTCGTGTATTTCTTTGTTCAATTTCTTAAATACAAGACGTTCACGGTGGTAAGCTCACGGTCACTGTAGAGACTAAATACCCGTTTCTTTTACCGTTTTCTTTGCAAATTGCGACACGGAGATATCTTTCCATAGAACGACTGTGCTTTTGTCGATAATCTACAATAAAATAATCACTCCACTTTAAAACACTTTAAAACTGAAATATTTAGCCATATAGAAGACTTTCAAGCAATGTTACATGTGTACAACGGTCAAATACAAAGATGTGTTTTTACCTCTGCTCTAATTGGTCAACACCAATACCTCTTCCATTCCGCCAAGTTAATTCTGTTTGGTACAAATGTGATTATAATTAAAAGACTAATTAATTTTATGGCAGATAATTTTGAGTTTCCAATTTCATAATTTTTTAAATTTAATACTTTACATTTCTAAAGCCTATACTTTACAATTTTGAATTTGTTATATATTTGCTTGCCTGTTCATCATAACCGCTGCTTTCAGTTTTACGTTTCAGCACACGTTTCTTTTACGGTATTCTTGTACTTCTTTAGTACCACTTGAAAAATATATGGACAGCTGGAACGTCTGTTTATTATGCAAGGTTAAAATTAGAACACTCTCAGTTCATTGGATAATTCATTACGTTTCTTTAATTAACAATGGATTCGATTTTTTGATGAACGAAAGGAATTATATCTCGATAATTGCTAACTCTTACCTGTTCATCACAACGCGGAGGTAATACTACAGTCTCATTTGAAGAGTAGACGGTCATATGAAGAGTAGAGAAGATAATCTTTTATGACTTTGCAAGAACTTCTAGAACAATAAACTTAAATTTTATATATATATATATAAATATATATATATATATATATATATATATATATATATATATATATATATATATATATATATATATATATATATATATATATATATATATATATATATATATATATATATATCTGATGCACTGTAAAAATAAATACACAAGCTTATCAATATTTTATCAACATACAGTACATCAAAGTTTTAATTTGCATTGTTAAACATATAACGAAAAATTTAAAGGTGAGGTTTTCAAATGAAAGGATCCTTTAGTGTGGCATGCACTGCGGAAAGCTCTAGGATGATATGGGTACTTCTACTGGATCTTGCACAAGTCAAAATAAAAAGGACATTTTTTTTCTATGTTAATTACTGATGTTTTTGTTATTTCAGTATCAACGGAAATAAATACCGTATCAGACAGGTGAACAAGTAACTCTGGAAACATTCTATTTAAAACCATTTACCATTTAATATTATCTTATCTTATCAAAGACAAGAGGTGTGACTAGCTTCTCTCCCAAATCACACAGCTACTGTCACTATGTGTTCAAAGTACAGTTCTGGATCAAATGCTTTGATTGTATGCTTCGCACTTTATCCATATTGACATGGATGACTGGAAGTTTAGTGTCTGAACGTTAAAAATTTAAAGTACAAAAGTGCAATCACACTAATATTTGTTAGACACACTTCATTTGCATAGTTATATATGCATACAAATACATCTTATTATCCACCAATAAGATAGTGAGATGCCTCAAACCGTAAAAAATATGTGATACAGAAACAGTGCAGTAACAATAAGGGTTTTTTGCAAACGCTAAGAGTATAACAGCATAAAAGTTTACTTCTTATACCAAGACTAATTCTTAGATGAAAGGTTACAAAAATGTTGTGAAGATTCTTAATATATTTAAGCTCAATACTTACATTCTGAATTATACTTTGCATGTCAATGTCTATACTATGGGATAGAATAAATAACATTTTATGTTAAATATTCAGTGCTATTGTCATATTATGACTTGGTTCAAATTAATGACAGTGTCGCGCATAGACAATTCATCGTATGGGTGTGACGGTCATGGGATCTCCCCACTTAACTGCCAATAAAAATGTATTGGTGGAGCAAAATAACGATTAATACAAAATTAATTTCAACATAGCGCAAGCTTATCAAAATGTGAGATACATTATACGTTATCTAAAGTCTATTTTTTCTTATAATAAATTGACTCACAACTGAAGTGTGGCCTCTTTACTTTCCAGAAACTAACTTCTAGCGGTGCAAAATCGGCGATCCTTATACAGTTGCTGGGCGGAAGCAGCGAGCCATTAACAATTCGACCAATCAAGAATTAATAGGAAAATACATAGCCAAAAGCACATGCTACAAGTACGCGCTTAAACATTATGTTGTCAGAATGTTCATAAACTCCATTACAAGATGGCATTGTCGGATGCAAAATATGCGACTTTTAAATACTTGAAAAATATATGAAAAGCTGGTGTTAAATATCACAGCAATTTTATAGCCTTCAAAATCATGCAAACAAGAACTTCCAAAAATAACAAATACAAAATCTAGGCGCGTTCTTAAAAATGCTATTTGAAATCCTGAAAACTTGTACCTTTTTCGTAAAATATCCGACATACTAAACATATAAGTAAAGGTTTCAAATCAGCAAAAAGATCTCAAACAAAATCTTAACCAATAGCATTATATTTCCTACGAAAATGTCGTACCAAAACCCGAACTGATCGGTTCAGTTCTATCTTGCTTTGCACTAAACGCAGCACTTTCTTTCCTAAATTGTTTGCACCAAAACCTAATTCGCTTCTTCAACACATAACAAATAAAAGAAGAGAACTGTATCAAAAAGCTCCACGCGATGTACTGACACACAATATTACCTTTGCTGCAACCATATATTTAATTGCCGTTACAACTACTGTTTTCAACCAGCACATAACTTGAAAAAGGAAGAAGAGCAAGCTTTATACAACAAACATAATGTAAACAGTCCTTAGCTAATATTTAACAATTACCCCAAATAGTTATTTCATCCTTAATTATGTAGATGTCGAAGCATCCATCTAAATTAAAAAATAATCGCAAAGGCCAGGTGTTATTAAATGAATTTTCAACGAAATCTGTTGTGAATATTGATATTTATCTACAATATTTTCTTCGAACATTAAACAACAGACCTTGAAATTGGAAGCACACGCAGACAGACGAAAATCGAAAGTACTACCGGGAGTTTGAAACCCCGCTGGGCCTTCTATTTTGAAGCTGTTTCCGAATAGAAGCCCCCGGGAGTTCTATTTGATGTGAAAGTGGCTACAGTAAAAATCGTTTCCAAATTAAACCCCTCTTGACATGTTCAGTGCTACTGAATGCTTACTTGCGCTACTGCTACGCTCAATCCCCTTGAAAGCACAAACAACAACTAATCCCCCCTATTGTCAACACTATACAACCCCCTACTCGCGCCTGTACTCCGGAGTAGAATGTACTCGCGATGAAGTCAGCTTTTTGCTTGGTTGAATCAGCGATGTCACGAATAACAGCCTTGAAAATTAATTGAAAAATGTAAAAAATAGAATTTTTTACTCCATCGCCAAATTTCGTGTCACAAAATGTCTTTAAATGGGGTGGGATTTTCGCTATTGGCATCATTGTTTCATTGTCTGCCTCAATAAAAGTGGGGTTTGAAAAGGTTTGTTTTTCTTGTTTTTATTGAAGGAATGGAATAATATTAGAAGCCCCGCTGCTTTTATTTGGAAACTGTTTCCAAATAAAAGCCTCCGGGGCTTCTATTTGGTTTCAATATGAGAAGCTCAAAATGTCGAGTTTCCGTTTAGGAGCCCAGGGCTTCCTTTCGGAAACTCCTGGCAATTTATTTACCTTTTTCTCTTCAGTTTTTCATGCGTTGGTCTCTAAGTAGTCTGGCTGTGAAAACTACTGAATCATTTGCACTGGCAGTTCCTGGATTAGAGTTTTCGTCCCAACCCAGAAACGCTCAGCAACCCACAAAAATTGGCCATTAATTTACTCTTATACTCTTAAGACTGCAAAAATTGAAACATAAACTTAGAGCATACTGCCACTTATTTATATCTCCCATATGATATGAGTGGCTTCATTACTATTTTACACTTGATGAATTTAATTTGAAAACTGGCATTTATTATATTGTCTTAATTGATTTGATGCACCATATTAAACAGACTTGTATATTTACATTCAGTAAACTTAAACTGAGATCAATAAGTTTCAGTGGAGTACCTGTTGTTTTTGCAAAATTATATTTAGAAGAAAGTTCTTATATGCAGAAAAGAGAACCGATTCTTTTAAGAATTTTGCAAATGTAAGCAAAATATGTGCTTTTTTGATCCCCTATTGTGCCACACACATACACAGCACAGTATCAATCCACTTACTGGTAAACGTATGACTTTACCCATAAACATTCATTATAACTTAGCATTTTAAAGCTCAAATAAACATATTAGAATGGAATGAAGTTGGAATGGAATAAATCTTTCAATGAATCCCAGACATTAATTAGTGTATCCTCGACATAAGGTTCTGTGGTTTGGGCTGTGATACATTCGATTCACGGGAGACAGTAGAGAAAGTCCAGAATTGTTGCAATCAATTAGAAATTCTTGACACTAGTCTGAGAAGCGACGGTTGAGATATGCACTGCAAAAACGCAAAAGTATTTTAAAATGTTTAATGCTTAAGGGTGGTTGGAATGATAAATATGGGCTACTTTTAAACGATGTTTTGAACACGGAAAGCAGCTTGCAATGCGTTAAGCACAATACGGTAACTACATTTTTAAAGCATTCTGTGTTGAATCAGAATCATTGAACTGGTCTGATGATTGCCTGCGCTTTCATGATCTTACAAAAAACCCTTCCCTACCATTTCCGGTCTAGTCTCTGCTATGTTTGTAAAATGCAAAATCTGACACCATGATGAAAGAAAGAAAGATTTTTGTGTCTTCACTACTGTTATCTGTATTACATGAAAAACTGAAAACCACACTGTCTTTAATTTTCAAGATAATGTCGTTTGTAGAGTCAATTGAGGAATTTGTTAATATTGCGTGTAATTTCCGCTTTTCAAAATGGTTGAATTCTACGTTGCATTGAGCAAATGAGTCTGTTGTATTGAAATAGCCCATCCGTAGGATGGGCCCATCCAATAACAGCGAGGTATTGATTTACCCCATCTTCCTTGTTTTGCGCTTCTATCGTTTCAGCCCATATTTTCTTCTCCTCTCCTTTCTTCTCCTCTTAAAAGTGGGAACAAACTCCTTGCATTGTGAACAAGATGAGCTCTTTTAATGGTTGATGGGTGTAGAATGGGCCCATCCTATAGCTGTAAGCCACAGAAATAGCACATATAGAATCAGTATGTGTCAAATCTATAGACAGATGCATAGGAATACCCCATCCATAGACACAACACATCTGATCAAGAATATGGGCCAAATCTACAGACAGTTGCATAGGAATACCCCATCCATAGAAACAACACATATGATCAAGAATATGGGTCAAATCTACAGACAGTTGCATAGGAATACCCCATCCATAGAAACAACACATATGATCAAGAATATGGGTCAAATCTACAGACAGTTGCATAGGAATACCCCATCCATGGAAACAGCCCATGCTAGGCCGCCAGAATTGTACCTAATATTTGAGGCGAGGTCACCGTCTGCTTGGGGCCTCTGTACCACCAGTGGTACTGAATGCTTCAAAATGTTATATTAGGCGGTTTTAAGCTGAAAGAATCGCTCAAAACCAAAACAATGCTGCTCATATTGCTGCTGTGATCAAGCCGCTTCATTTAATTACAAAGCCGACGGGAAAGGCAAAAAAAAACCAATATGTCTTTGCTGCGTAGGAGGGGTGGGGTGGGGGGCTATATATAAATATATTATAAACAGAGTTCGCGCTGGGTTATCAGGAAAGTGAGTCAAAAAAGGAAAGTGTGATTCAGTTGGTTCCAGAAAACTCGGTGGGTTCCGAAAAAATTAGTCATTTCGTAAAAAAATGCCCAAAAAGTGAACAAAAACCCCGCCAATGCGAACCCTGATGTATATATATGCTAAAAAGAGAAATTTCGCATTTTTTCTTGCGCATTTTGTGAATAGACATGTGTATTTATATATTTTTTTATGGAACAAAACTGTAAGATATTGAGATAAACATATTGGGTGGTGGGGGCGGGGAGTTCACATAGATGCGAGTGAATAGATGAGAGTGAATTTATAGACAATTGTTAAAATAATTGCATTATTTTCTGGGTGCTGCGACACCTAGCGGTGTGTAAACTGTGTGTCTGCAAAAGGTTGCTGGAAGGTTTTTGGTGTAAATATGCGAGTAATTGATGTGACTACAATGTCTTCCTTTTCAATAATAAAAAAAAAGAGTTCACATGAAAAATTTGTCGTGTCCTTAGTGCCACTTCGGGACCTCAGTACCACTAGTGGTCCCGAGCAGACGACAACCCTTACTGTAATATATATCACTGTAACCCCCTCCCGCCCTCCTCCGCGGGAGGGTGCGGGGGCACTTGTGTCAAATATGGCAACAATGCGCGTACAAAACAACGCGGAAAAGTTTAAAACAAAAAATACTCGAGGGGTAAAATTGTCGAATTTTCCACGCTTTTCCCAAAATAGGGGGACATTTAGAGACGAAAATTCCGTGTTTAGTGGCCCTCTTTTTTAATTCGATTTACGCGCATGATAGTATCGATTTACGCGCATGACCGCCTCCCCCCTCCTGGAACCGAACGACATACTAAGTGCCATAATGCAGCATGTGGGGGGGGGGGAGGGGGAAAGAAAGAAGCTATGCTGAGATTATAGCTGGCTTTTCCAAATAATGTTAAGTGTGGGTGTTAACAGCAAAATGGTAAGTGGATAGTTAAATGTTATAAATTTTCTTCTCGGATTTTTATTATTTTCTACATTTTTTACAAAGAAATATAACGGCTCGTCCCATTATAATCGTGTTTCTTGGGGAGAAACTGTATGTGCTATTTCAATAGCCTCTGTATTGATTTAGCCCAGCCATTGGATGGGCCCATACAATGATGTGGTTTCAATGCAGGGGTGTTTCAATGCTACAGAGTCGATTGGTTCTCAAACGAGGGTATTGCAGGTACTCTTTGATTAACGCTTGTCAAAGTTCAACATGATTTCTCAGAGGAGGGTTTCTTTCTCGTATTGTCATGTCCAAAAGATTCCAGTGGATCCAGTGGATTCATATTCCTGAGAATATTAAGCAGAAATTTTAGAATCTGTGCTGGACACAGTTGTCGGTGAACTTTTTCCTGGATTGTGTTCTGGCATGGATGTGAATGATATGGCTCTCTGCTGATGTTCTTACACGTTTTCAAATGTGGTGTGTTTGTTCATCACTATCAGTTCCTGGACCTCCTGCACATCGCTTTATTTATTTCACAGGTATCGGATAAGCTGCAATAGCAATAAGCGATATATTAAGATAGGTCTTCTTAAAGAATATTTGTGCAAGATCTAAAGCAAATCTGATCAAAATCGTGGAAGAAGCATTTTGAAAATCGGCACCCAAAAATTTTAAAGTTTGGCTAATTGTTGGCGGATCACAATCAAAAACATTTTTCAAAAGAAAATCATAAAGAGAACAATCGTACAAAATTGAAAAAAAATCAATCAAAATTGTTAGAGAAGAAGTATTTTAAAAACTGGGCGACAATAAATACTAAAAATGCCCACATTTGGTTAACTTCGCTACATTTTGAAAATTGGCAACCGAAAAATTTGAAATACCTCCCACTGGGTCAGTTTTTGGCGGATTTCATAAAAGCAATTTTTCAAGAGAGGCCTACCTAAGGAACAATTGTGTAAAATTTGAAGAAAATCTGATCAAAATTGTGGAAGAAAAGAACGAAAGCAGGCAAAGCATACGAAATGATCATTAGTAGATTCTTAACGTTATACTTTAATATATGTAATTTCAGTTATTTAATTAAACGCGCGCACACAGCGAAACAAGTTGTTTATTCCAAGGTGCTACAGTTGAAGGTGTTCTTCAAAAGCAATACAAAAACTGTCATCCTCCAAAACAGTTATATTGATAGCACCACTCCAGTTCCTTTCTCCACAATGTTTCCTTTCAACCGATCTGATTTGAAGGGCATTTATGACACATACGACTTAGTTCTTCTTTAAAACACTATTTAAATGTATAACTCACAAGTAATAATGAAAACAGGTGAACAGTTTGACATGTAGAATGTAAAATGTAAATGCCTTTTTAGAGTTGAATCAAGGGAGGGAGGGAGGGAGGGAGGATGGAGGGAGGAAGCGTCGGAGGGAGGGAGGGAGGGAGGGAGGCTAGGGAGGGACGGACGGACGGACGGACGGAGGGACAGAGGGACGGAGGGACGGAGGGAGGGACGGAGGGGGGCGGAGCGTGGGAGGGAGGTACCAACGAGGATGTGACCTCTAAGCCTATTCATCGTCGATTGTTCTAAATTTACGCAACGTTTATTTTCCGACGCCTAGTCGATGTTACACAAAACCGGTTATTAGACATCTGAAAAGTTGCGATCAACATCGATTATCCGACAACTATTCAGCCTTGTTTCAAACGTTGATTAAATGTTGATCTATGCTCGTGACTATCATCAATCGAATTATAACCGGACTTACGTCGCAAATCTAATGTCAAATCTAAGTTGGGTCGGAACGTGTACTCCATGGATGTAAATTTCTTTAAAAACGATGCAGAAAAATGTAGCGTATAGTGGTCGATACAGAGTGCCCCTGACCCTGCAAACCACTTTCCCAATAAAAATTCTTATTGTGTTCTAAATTGGCAGAGAGCTGAATTCATTGCTACAGCAGTGTCTTCATGGAATATTGTCTGGGAGATTCTACACGACTCTAAACGATGGCATCTGGAATCAGGGAAGAGTATGAAAACAGGGCTAATACATTCTAAGACATACCGCGGTTTTGGCACAGTCTACAAATTGCAGGTTTTTATCATTATTAAACCATAAGTTAATCCAAAAAGTGAAAATTACAAAGCTAATTAGAATAGCATGCCAACTAGGTTACCCGCCCGTTCTTATTTAAACTTTCATATAGTGCTACTGCTGTTTCAGTTATCATGCGATCGCAGTTAAATTTTGTGGAAAAATGGCCCACAAAAGTGAAACAATGCCACTTTTTATTTTCTTTTGCCAACGAACCGATTACCAATTTTGCGAGAATGTGTAAAAAACGCATCACAGAAACATCAAATCAACAATTTTCATAGTAGAATAACTAATTATATATCGGGTATAGAACTAAAATTTCAAAATGTTTCTTTGTACCTCAATCATAAAGATTATTCTATACGAAATAACACAGCACAGCATTGTAAGAAAAGACAATATGTCACCCAAATGTTGTAACGTCATAACGATTCAGAAACTAGTTTTCGCCTGATTATTTAGTCTTATTTCGCCTGATGATGATGATGATGATGATGATGATGATGATGATGGTTCTGATGATGGTTATATTGATGACGATGATGATGATGATGGTGATGATGGTGATGATGTTGGTGATGATGATGATGATGGTGATGGTGATGATGATGATGATGATGATGATGATGATGATGATGATGATGATGATGATGATTATGATTATGATGATGATTATGATTATGATTATGATGACGATGATGACGCAGGATGTATATAAAATCGGTATTCGTGAATATTTTTCAAAAGTAGATAAGATAAGGCTAGGTCGGTACTCCAATTCTCATATTTTACGTCCTGTATTTGGCCTTTTTTCGAAGTGACCTGTTACGGCGACTATTTATGGAGGAGGTTGTTTTGGGTTATAATTTCGTTGTCTGTACAACGTCGATTTTCCCATATCTGCCCAACGTCGTTTTTCCGAGATCTTTTCAACATTGCAAACAAAGGCATGGCCAGACGCGGAGAAAGGTGCGTTTTAGTTTAAAGATGCAAAAATGGCAGGCATAGACATCGGAGTAGGTTAGCAAATTTTTGCACTTCCAAATCAGTCATGCAGAAATGGTATAGAATAACCAACGAGGTAAATATAGTCCCTTACGGTTCAGTACATTGAGTGTATGCATGTGGACAGTCTTGTCACAGACCACATGTTAGAGTATTTCATGTGCACATTCGTAAAAAAACATCATCCTGTTGACTCTAAACGTAATTCCAGCACTATTTTTCAAGACACATTGAAAACTAATTTTGGTGGGTTATAATGTTTACTACATAACACGTTATTATCGCAACAGTCAAACTGTTATTTTAAAGAGAGGCTGTCGTTGACAGGCGTATGTAGATTGCAGCCCTCAACAATTGTTTGATGTGATCGTCACAAACTCCAAAGATTTTCCCAAATGGTCTTCTATGTTCGAACGTTCACAGGTAATGCTTCTACAGCTTCAACTTCAAATCTGTCTCATATGTTGTTTAGTTTTGTCTGTTGTTGTGAAATTATAATAGAAATGATCTTAAGGAAAACTTTGTGTAAATTTTGGACCATCACACAATCCGACAATGGTAGGGAAAACAGAATCGTGTCATAAACTGTCATATAAAAGGCGTCGTACATATACTTTACCTTTAAATGTTCCCCCATAAATGCAAGGAAAAACTAGTTCTTAAAAATTCGTCCAGCTTTTGCAACTAAATTAAAAGAAGGAGTTCATTTAGTGCAGTTAAATAAAACGAGACAATACTGAGTGTGTTTATGTATTTTTACAGAATAGGGTTTGCTTTATCTTAAATAGTATTATTGAAAACTGAAAATAAAAAAAATATATCAGGGAGAATTTTACAAAATCAAGAAACCTTCACAAGCTTTTGTGTTTAAAAAAAAACAATAAATAAGACAATTCTGCCAAATTGCAAATATTAACATTAAGGATTAGCTTATTTACTGTTGTCCGTAAAATGACATGCAATATCTTTAGCTTTTAGAACAAATAACAGAGAATATTGAGATCGAATATTCAGTTTCACCTTCTCAGTATGGCGAGTTTGCTTCTCGAAGGTACTGTGGTATTACAAACTGTATAATAAATTATCATGTTCACATATTTGTCAAATATACCGTTCCTATGTATTAAAAGTTATGACAGGTTTAAAATTTATCGAAGGCCAAAGAATTATATTATTATTTCTTTTTCTCTTTATTTTTTATTATTTTAATAAATACATGCTGAAAATGCTCTTGTAAGTTTTTACGTTCTCCAAAGTAATGAAATAATAATGTCATACCGATACTGACTTCTGTCTACTTAAGTATTTTAACACATTATAAAATCAAAACCTTTACAGAGATTACGTAACCTTGCGACACTGGAAAGAAAAGGATAACATCACACTGTGTACAGTTCGATCTATTGAGTATCCAGAGAAACCTCCCGCCGCAGATATCGTACGGTACGTATTTGCATTTATTGTATGCCTAAAAGGCCGTACGTAAAGAAATGATAGACAAAACGAACAGTGCAGCGTTTTCAAACACCTATTACAGCCTGTCTCATTTTTGACATATTTTGAAGACCTTAATTGTTCTTCTTCTGGCGAAAGCCTTGAAAAGAGACGGGAAAAACTTTTCCAATTTTTCAAATTGTTTATATGAATTCAGTTATGCAGAAAACTTACTAACAATAACATCGTCAATAAATCCGCAACCAGATAAACCATACTGCGTCGAGACCAACTAAACATGCAGAAGGAGAATATAAACTATATAAACTAAGCACAAAAAGACTGAAACTATCACTGATGCGAGGCATATATTATAATTAACACGCCATTCTATATGTGCAGAACGTTATTTATTGCCTTCATTGTACAGGTACGTACGAACTTCCCCTTCGGGGCCGGGCAATACAGCTCTCCGGCTTTATGGAAAAAGAACATTTTGCACACACAGAATGCGTATTTCTGTCATATGTAACACCACATAATACCCAAGTTCTTTAAGACAGACCTTTTAAAAATGCAATAGTTTTGCTTTCCTACAAAAACCAAGAAATAGAAAAAACGCACCATACTGCTTTATAGGAAGCTTTTGGTTAATATGTTAAAGCAATTCACATTAATATGTATCAATAAAGTATGATTTCAGTGGTTACCATAGACCGAGTGGAATGTTATTCCGGCCAATTGACGGACAAGCAAACCGATGTATTTTAGAATGGTCTTTCAGTACTGACATAAAAGTAAGACTTTCTGCGTTACACTTTTTAAATCCCCATTTAAAAATAGCAATGTTTTGTTGTGATTGCTATGTTAGAAAGTTATTCAGATCATACAGCAATTTCACGGTGTAACCCATCATTTGCTCAAACAAATGACAGAAAAATTCTAATCTCTTTCGGGTTATGTAAAAATTAGTTTTTATTCAGCATTTTTAATTATTAAAAGGAATCCCGAAAAGGGACTATGTGACCACCTCATAAATAAGACCACTGTTTAAAAACCCGTTATACATGTCTTCCATTTAGAACATAAAAATAAAATAGCTTGTCTCCTTTTCTAAGATGACATAATTTTTTCTCAGTTGTATTCATGAGCCAATCATCCTGTGTTGTGGCATTTCTACTTAGGGATGGATACCAGAATGGCTGTTAAAACAAGGAATAACCTCCGAAATGCAAGAGTTTCTCTATCAGCTGAAAGAGTGGATAGAAACTTTGCAAAAAGGAAGAGTTTAGTTTTTGGTGACAGTCAAAGAGCACACTTATGCTTTTCGGTTTCTTCAATCACTGCAATTATATGTGAAATAACGAAAATAGTATCAACTTACAAGTTGCTATTTTGAAGGCTTTTAAGTGTTACTTGATACGTCATCTCACCATATTCACCATGTTACGTAAATTTTGAATCAGAGTAGTCTAAGATACGCTATACTTAAAAAAACGCATATAAGTGCTAGAAATAAGTACGTATTGTAAGTAGGCTTATTGAAAACGTTTCAATGGTTGCTTTATTTCGTAATGCACTACGTTTGTTTAAAATGTTTTGTTTGTACTTTGTATACTGACCTCGAAAATGAAAATATAGGCGAAACGAAAAAGCAAGGTGCACAGCTTCAAATCAATATTGTTATCCTTTTGGTTAAGACTTCATCTATTGCCCAATATAAATAAGAGCAGTGTTAAAACTTGTTGCATTTGAAATGTTTCCAGGATATGTGTTGCAAAGGATAGTCATAACTGAGTGGGAAATCAGTTTGTATGTTATAACCAGTATAAGCACAGAATAACAGCAGGGCATGTGTTAATAACGGTATTAAGTTCAATTTCAGTTAGTCTATTTGAATGCTTATATAATTAATTTGTTAATTAAACGTAAAAATATATTTCATTTCACAGATTTGGAGTTTTGTTCTTGATATCTGATGAAATAAATTTGAAATTCACACGTGCATAAAGTAACATGTAATTATATAATATATAAAATTGCATTATTTGCTAAAATATCGTGACACTATTTGTAACTTTCGGATGTTGTTATTTTGAAGATAATAAATATACTAATAAATTTTGTAGCTTTCACTAATTATTCACTTTTTGTTCACCATCCTGTTACATATAGAACAACACCGACTTTGCTACCGAGACCGAAATTAAACATGGAGAGGCTAAAACACATGTATATTTAAACTACGAAGATTTAAAAGCAAAAACAACAAAAACAAACAAACAAATAAATAAACGCAAAATATGCTTGAATATTTGTAGTATAAGATTTTAAACATTCAACCTTTATGGAAAGTGAGGCCACGCACATGAGATTTTGAAGTCTTCCACTTACATTTATGCTGCTTTCATTCCCCAAAATATATCTATTTCAGCAGTAAATGGACACCAATTTTAATATCGATGATAATTTATAGCTTCGTATAGCCATCTTATAGCACAGATACACCATAACTGCTCACACGTTCAAATTTGAATGATCAATATGCCACTTCTTTGTGCCGCTGAGGCTGTGGTTTATACATGCGATTCAATGGCAAAGTGTCAATATCCTTTAGACCTGCTACACATGTATATTTGGCCTATAGCACTAACCGACTAGTTAGCCAAACAAGTGTAGCATGGGTGAAACAATGGAACCAGAGAGAAACATAGTGCGAACTCAATGAACTATGGGGACAGAAAACTGTAAATGTTGAAAAGTATCCTTTTATAAATATTGTACATAGTAAGTTAAATCTTGAAATGTAAACCATATTCTCTTATTATTCTCTGTTACTACTAGTAGCAAAAGCGTTCACCTTAGCGTATCTCAGAAATGAACACAGATTTTCGAAAATACGCCATCGGCTTCTGCAAGGAAACTCGAGGATTATAAGCTGTCATTTCAAACTGAAAACCAAGGACACGGAATTTCTGTACTTTAGGCTTTTGCGAGCTTGAATGGAACTCATTTTTTAGAAAAACCCAGTTTTCCTGCTAGAATCCTGTTAGAATTTCTTGTGTTGCCAGCAATGATGCCTCAAAACAATGCGAAAGAAATGAGGTAATATTGCAAAATGTCACCCTTTTAAAGATGGTTCCAAGCTGGTTGATGAGTACACAAAAAAATCTGCTTATCTTACTTATCGTAATCTGACACACTTTCTCAGCATACCAGTACCGGATAGCGAGTAACCATGGAACAGGAGCAGACACCCTGGCCACAGTCTGTAACTTACAAGTAATTCAACCAATTGGTGACTTCCATAGTTCTATTACTATTTCTTCGTTTTCCTTCTATTTTTTCAGTTGTTCTTTTGCAGGTGCATCTCTATATGACCTGCATTGTTGGTGAATGAGATGTTAAACAAACAACAACATGCTGCACTGTATCGATAATTTTACTTAGTCAATGCCATTGCCAACAATTACCGGGTAGTAACTTCGGAGTAGAGTGAAGAACGTATATTCGAAAAAAACTTTAATATGCGATCATTTCAAAACCAAAACTACTTGGGAAAGTTTCTAAATGCAAGCCCCCGGGCTTTTATGTGTAATGTGCTTCCTTCGAAAACTCCCGGTTAATTTGTGTAATTTTTCCGTCTAAAACCTTAAACAAGCTTTTTAAAACTCTGGACCCAACATAACTGATACTCGAATAAGTAAAGGAAGTATTAAATGGCCGGCTTCAAATGGACAAAACCTTTTGTAAAGTCTTTGCTTTGAAAATGAAAAGATGTGTAGCCAGCTGTGTGGAGATAAGAGACAATTGTGTTTCTTATCAATGATAGTAGCAAAGATTGGAAATGCGTGATAAATTGCTATTCCTTGCTTTGGTGAATTCTAAAATCGGACATATCCAGATGTCAGTTTTGAATTTTTAGGTAAAAAAGTATTTTAAAAGCTATGCTACCTAAAGAGCGACTGACGCCAGATTTACCTCCGTTCTCCAACGTCGGTTGGATTACTTCGACCCCCTTTTTGTCACAAGAGAACGTACAACAGTAAAACGTTATGGCTATCTGTTTACGTGCCTGGCGTGCAGAGCCGTGCACCTAGAAGTGGCTTTCAACCTGGATACAGACTCTTTCCTGCCATGTCTCACACGTTTTATGGCACGCAGGGGAAACCAAAAAAGATTTTCAGTGACAACGGCAAGAATTTCGTAGGTGCTGAGCAAGAATTGCGTGAACTGTTATCGATCTCAACCAGGCGAAAATAAATAGCACATTGAGACTAGACTCCGTTGAATGGCACTTCATTCCCCCAAATGCCCTGAAAATGGGAGGAGTATGGGAGCGCATGGTGCGATCATTAAAGGTGATACTCAGAAAGCTTGCGAGTGAACAGCTTTTAAACGACGAGGGCTTAGCGACATTATTTACAGAAGTCGAACGTGTAATTAATGACCGTCCGCTGATTGCTGTGAGCAATGACGCACGTGACTCGGAAGGCTCACACCAAGCAAAATTTTTCTGCTGAGCAACACAACCTCGTTGCCATACGTCAGTTTCAAGCCGTATCACAATTATTACACTCGACGCCGATGGTGTCAAGCTCAATGTCTGGCTGACGTTTTCTGCCGCCGTTGGCTCAAGGAGTATGTCCCCTGTGGCAAACTATGAATGGATTAACAAGCAACGGGATGATGAAAAGGGGGATCTTGATTGTGAATCAGCAGTTGCCATGTGGTCAATGGCCTCTGGGAATTGTGAACGTGGTACGCCAGGGCCGAGACGGTCACGTCCGCGCGGCAGAAATAAGAGTAGGAAAAAGTCCGACCCATCACAAAACTGTGCTTGTTAGAAAGTGCTCGTAAAGATTAAATGCCATATAATTTTGAGATCTCTTCATATGGAATAATTAATAGTTTTGCAATTAATTTTTTACAGAAAAAGACTAAAAGATTAATAATAAACCCACAGAGGCGTAATTATTGTACATGTTAGAGCTTCAGGATGGATTCTTGTTTCTAGCTGTGTAAGGTTTCCTGAAATATGAAACGTTTATTAGTAAAATGACATTGCCTATTAATTCGCGAAAGTGGTTTATAAGCTTTTAACCTACCCTTTAGGAATTTGGTCCACAGCAAAGATGTTTTCCCACAAAATTGAACATTCATTTCAAATATGAAATGGCCAATTATGCCCGCAGTCATGTTTCTTTAAGTTACTTTCGTATAATTCCCACTTGCAAACATAGTTTGAAAATGGGTATGCTTTGTAAAGAATTTTGCTTGTTTATTCCTTCCTTTTTGTGTGTGTGTTTTTTTTTGTCACGGAGGTTTCCAGACAACTCCTCCTTCGCTATTTGACGTAGGACGATGAAATTTGGCACAGATATAAAGGGTGATGAGATGCATTTTTTTTACCTTGACCTTCAAGGTTAAGGTCAAATTGAGGTCAAAGTTCTTTGACCTCAAAGTGGTTTCCAGAAAACTCCTCCTACACCGTTTGTAGTAGAAGGACGGCATTTGCCAGAGGCATAGAGGGTAATGAGTTGTCGTGAAATCCGAAATATTTTTTTTACCTTGACCTTCGAAATAGTTTTCAAAAACAAATTTCATCACGAAAAATTGATGGAAATAGCGTTCAAATCCTTGTTTCAACACGTGTACGGTGTCAGTAGGCAGTAACATCATGAAAGGAATCTCGAAATTCAGTGTCAAGGTCAAGTTCATGTGATTCTTGCCTATTAAAATCCGTTAGAAAAAATATGTCCATTATCTTGAAAACGGTTAGAGATTTTGAGCTTATTTTCTACTATTTGGGCCCAAAAGATGTTATATAAGAGGTACATCGGCGACCTTGACCTCCTCCGTCATGGTCAAGGTCAAAAACTCGAATTTGACCATTATCTCGAAAACGGTTAGAGATAGAGCGATTCTGAGCTTATTTTCGACACTTTGAGCCTAAGTCGTTGTCAAGGTCAAAAAATTTAGTTGACTATTATTTCGGAGACGATTTGAGATTAAAAGACGTTATATAAGAGGTATATAAAAAGAAAGCTGACTATTATTTCGGAGACGATTAGAGATTAGAGATTTTGAGCTTATCTTTTACCCTTTGGGCCTAAAGAAACGTTATATAAGAGGTACCCAGGTGACCTTGACCTTCTCCGTCATGGTCAAGGTCAAAAACCGAAAGTTGACCATTATCTCGAAAACGGTTACAAATGGAGCGATTTTGAGCTTATTTTCGACCCCTTAGGCCGAAAAGACGTTATATAAGAGGTGTCCAGGTGACTTTGACCTTCTCTGTCATGATCAAGGTCAAAAACCGGAAGTTGACCATTATCTCGAAAACGGTTAGAGACAGAGCGCTTTTGAGCTTATTTTCGACACTTTGGGCCTCCGTCGTCGTCAAGGTCAAAAAATTAAGTTGACTATTATTTCGGAGACGATTTGAGATTAAAAGACGTTATATAAGAGGTATATAAAAAGAAAGCTGACTATTATTTCGGAAACGATTAGAGATTAGAGATTTTGAGCTTATCTTTTACCCTTTGGGCCTAAAAACGTTATATAAGAGGTACCCAGGTGACCTTGACCTTCTCCGTTATGGTCAAGGTCAAAAACCGAAAGTTGACCATTATCTCGAAAACGGTTACAAATGGAGCGATTTTTAGCTTATTTTCGACCCCTTATGCGAAAAAGACGTTATATAAGAGGTGTCCAGGTGACTTTGACCTTCTCCGTCATGATCAAGGTCAAAAACCGGAAGTTGACCATTATCTCGAAAACGGTTAGAGATAGAGCGATTTTGACATTATTTTCGACCCTTTCAGCCTCCGTCATAGTCAAGGTAAAAAAAATTGACCAAGGAAGTTGACTATTATCTCGGAAACGGTTAGAGATGGAGCGATTTTGAGCTTATTTTCGACCCTTTGGGCCTAAAAGACGTTATATAACAGGTACCTCGATGACCTTGACCTCCTCTGTCATGGTCAAGGTGAAAAAACGGAAGTTGACCATAATCTCGAAAACGGATAGATATAGAGCGATTTGAGCATATTTTCGATCCTTTGGGCCAAAAAGACGTTACATAAGAGGTACCTCGGTAACCTGACCTCCTCCGTCATGGTCAAGGTCAAAAACCGGAAGTTGATAATTATTTCAAAAATGATTAGAGATACAGCGATTTGAGCTTATTTTATACCCTTTGGGCCTAAAGAAACGTTATATAAGAGGTACCTAGGTGACCTTGACCTTCTCCGTCATGGTCAAGGTCAAAAACCGGAAGTTGACTAATATTTCAGAAACGATTAGAGACAGAGCGATTTTTAGCTTATTTTCGACCCCTTGGGCCTAAAAGACGTTATATAAGAGATACCTCGGTGACCTTGACCTCCTCTGTCATGGTCAAGGTGCAAAACGGGAAGTTGACCATTATCTCGGAAGTGGTTAGAGATAGCGTGATTTTGAGCTTATTTTCGACCCTTTGTGCCTCCGTCATGGTCAAGGTCAAAAAAAGGAAGTTGACTATCATCTCAGAAGCGGTTAGCTTATTTTCGACCCTTTGAGCCTCCCTTTCCAAAACATGTACCTGATGGAACATAGCTTTTATGTCACCACTAATTGCGACAGGCTCTTGCCGAAAGCGAAGTAGCACTCCGATCAAAGGATTGATGAGGTAAGTACCAGCAATTCACATTTTTAGCGTGTTCCTCTAGAGTACCAACCTTTTGTGCATAACCTTTCGTCATGTAATCACCCAACGCACTTGAGTACGCTTCATGAAGCGATTCTTTCTTAGAAAACTTCCGTTCTAGGTAATTCAATCTCGTAACAGCAAGCGGTAAGTTGCTTTCTAACTTCCGGACACCAGTTCACAATTGCAGAGAAAACTTGTTCCGTTTCCCAGTGTGCTCAATACTTTCGTCAAAGATACTTAGAGCTTGTTTGTCAGCAAGAGAACGTTTCGCTTTTAGCGTTGTATATTGATTCGTCAGTTTTTACACTTCCTCGACGTTCATCTTCTTTCCAAAAGGCTTCCAGGACGTAAGCTCCGATTAGCAAATCGACTTGTGAGGAATTTACGCATGGAAACTTAAGCCCGGACAAATGTGGCCATTGTGAAAGGGCTGCGTCATCAGCCTTAGCAGGCATTGATATAGGCACGTTTTCAACTGAAAAGACTATGTCAATATCTATAGCGCCTGTTTGGTCAAGCGGTGCTACAGTTTGTGATACTTCAGTACAAGGTTTGGACACATTCGCTGAAGTCACCACACTTAAATTCAATTTAGCTGTTTTGCCTCGAAGCCTTAGGCGTTTTAGCCAGCTCTTAGTACATAAGGTTGTGTCTGACCCTTAGTCAAATAACGCATTCGTCTCTACGTCAACTCCGTTTCCACGAATAATGACTGGAACAATACGAAGACAAACGTGTGGGGCACGGATCGCGACGAAGTTGACGAATCAGCCGGGGTACTTTCACGATGCTGTTCCTTTCTTTTTTCTTCTGAACGTCTGCGATAGTTTGTGTCGTGAACTAGCTCGTGGTGTTTTGACTTACAATGAGAGCACTGCGAGCGCTTTCTGCACTCTTTAGCAACGTGGCCTGGGCGTGAACATTTAAAGCACAAACGTTTGTCTTTGATTACCTTCACTCTGTCGGCATACGTCTTCTCCAGAAATGCAGCACACTTGGCAATGAAATGCTGCCCTCCGCACTGTGTGCAATCAGGAAGCTGTTGTTTCGTACCTTGACTTTTGATTTGGGTCGTTATTACCGTTGATGCTGTCTTGCTTGTATTATGCTTTGGTTTCTTAACTATGATCTCTTCTCTCCGCAAAATCTCGCCGTATGTTGACATTGCGAAACCTGCCCGCTGCTTTACAACAATACACAAATCATTAAACGTTGGGTCACGCAGATGCGAGAAACTGTAAACGAACTCAACCCATTTAACTCTAATGTAGTTGGGCAAACGCATGACTACTGCCTTCAGTGTAGGCGTGCAGTTGAAATCGCTTTCGTATCCTAGGGAACGTAATATGGGGGTACACCTTTCCATTTGTCGCTCAGCTCGATAAGACCACGAGAATCATTTCCTTTGACGATGTAGCCTTTCATAAGGGAATCTATACATGAAACGAGCGATTTCATTTCTGCGACCGTAGCGTTCATTGAGAAGCTCTAGCGCATATGTATAGCCTTGGTCGCCTAAAAGAACACAGTTCTTTATGTGGTGTTTGGCTTCTCCTGTGAACTAGCTGATCAGGTAGTTCAGTAAAACCGATGGTTCATAGACCTTTGATTCCACATGTATCTTAAAGTTAGTGATGAATTCGATGTAGTTCTTTAGATCAGAATCAAATGTCAATATTTCAATTTTGGGTAATTTAGCAGCAACAGTCAAGAGAGCTAATTGTTGGATGCTTTCAGCAGTTAGGGGCTGATTCGGTGGCGACTGAAATGCGGTGGCGAATGTTGGATCACAGCTTTAACGTGGTTGTTGCGAGAGCGGGGAGGTGTTTCAGCCTTCAGTGCTGATGCATTCTGTCCTACGTTTTGTATAGGACTAGACACACCACTAAACCTGTCATAAGCTAGACTGTACTTTGCACTAGCGTCAATCGGAGGAAGTGTGTCACGTGGTCTGACATCAAATGGCTTCGACGTCGCCACATCTTTAACGCTAACTTGAGGTACACTGTCCAGAGGAGGAAGATTTTCAGGTGGTTTGACATCAAATGCCGTCGACATCGACGGATCTTTAACGTTAGCGGGAGGGACTGTCCAGAAGGGGAAGACTATCGGGTGGTTTGACATCAAATGGCTTTGAGTTCACTGGATCTTTTGCATAAACTGGAGGTACATTGTCAGGAGGAGGTAGATTTTCGCGTGGTTTGTATCAAATGACTTGGACGTCGTGGAAACTTGAGCGTGGTCAAACACGTGGTTGAAATGGCATGGCGAATGCAGACAAAGGCTGAGATGGCATCGAAATGGCACCTTCTACTGACGTTACACTCACAGGCTGTGGCCCAGAAATAGCAGCTTCGGCCTCTACAAGCACCTTCTCTTCGGCTTCTGCGGCTTCGATATCTGACTGAACGTCAAACTGTTGCTTGCGCTGGAGAGCCGCCTTCCGTCATCGTGTCATAGCAATAGCGGACGACAATGAGGTACCTGACCTCCTGACTTTACTGACACGCTAACAACGTTGGTTTCGTCATTCATGGCAGTCATATTAACGAAACTGAGGAGGCCGAAAATGAGCAAAAACTTGCCTAAACTTTGCTATGAATTGCAGACTGTTGCGTGATCAGTTAATGCGAAAATAAGAGCTTGGTTAAACATATTATATTGCGAACGCGGCTTCGTATCTTGGGGATCTTGTAAATGCCGTAAAACCTGATGCCGTAAAACCGTAACGCCGGTTTGCTAGGAAAAACAGAGAAGAAACAAAACTTACCTAAACGACTTACCTAAACACTAAACGTTACTCTTAAATCAATTTTACCTTGTTATATCTTGAATTTACTCTTAATAAGTTCATAAATAAATAAATTATTTATTCACAATCACAAGAAATTTAAATCTAACCAATTTTATCGGAACTTTCCTAAATGTGATCACGCACCGTCCGAAACTTGAAACTATTAGTCAAAAGACGGGAAGAAACTGTTGATATGCTACAGGCAACACGTGACTTCTACAGTTTCATGCCATAAATACTTGTACATTCTGGAACTGATTAATCAATACGTGTCACTTTTCAGTGACCTGGTGTAAATTAATTATATTAAGACATAAATTATTTTAATGACTGAGTAACAGCTACTAAACAAAGATAAAAAGAAAAAAATCAAAGAAAAAAATGTAGGGAAAAACAAAATAGCAGTGCAGGTCTGTGACAAAGATTTTAAAGCATCCTGACCAACAAATGACCGATATAGGTCATGTAGAGACCATTTTGCAAACTCATGGGTGCGTCAATCTGTGATTGGGACCGAGGTCTTTCTTAAATAATTCGATATTATCTGTCACAATTCTATCCAGAAGCTTTGATAAAAAATAATAAAATCAAGTGGAAGAATAACAAGACAAGCTGGTGACAGTAGTTTGTGGGTGTGCCTTGCCCATAGCACTTGTTATGGTCCGGCCGGACCCTCATTCCTTAGGAAAAAATGCCCCGCCCCCAAACTTAAAAATAGGTAGGAATATGTTACTGAATTCAGATATCTTGCGAATAAAATTATGCTTGTCTTTGCATGAATTCTTCATCTGGCAAAATTTACTCACTAAAATTATTTTCAAACGCTTTTATCATACCAATCAGCGAAGCAATAATGTAATTAAAAGTGTAATGTGATTAAAAGTGACACTATTCACTCCTAAATCTCACAGCAGATTTAGGATGAACAGATTATTAAAAAATGTATATGCTTTCATCTGAAGAGATCACTGCAACACTATTCACTCCTAAATCTCACAGCAGATTTAGGATGAACAGATTATTAATAAATGTATATGCTTTCATCTGAAGAGATCACTGCAACACGATGGCCAAAATTGGTAACTGGTAAATCCTTGATTTAATCCTTTTCGTTAATTCTTTTCGTGATTAGAAAAAGAGCAGCATGGCTAAACCTGGTGTTTGGGTGACAGAAGACGAAGTTTTAGCTACTGCATCAATGCCCTATACGGACATTTGTGTTTATACACAGTGTTGTGGAGATACAGCAGGAAATGAAACATACAAGTGGCTCACATAGAAAGCTGCTTTATTGAAACATAAAGCACTTGGTAAGTTAAGAAAATCTATTCAGAACATGTATATCACTAGCAGATCATTATACTCCAGTCTATGCAATAGAATATATAGCATGTAAGCATCAGTACAGTGTTTGCTAGTTATATTTGCTGTATGTCAATAAATATGATTGGAAATTGCAATAAAATTTACGATTTTCTCTTTTTTACCCCTACTTGATTAAAAATCTATCATTTGATATCTATGATATAAAGGGGGACTATAATCACTAGAGAGTGACCCTAATCAATAGTGATCATGATCCGGGGGCCATAATCACTGGGGGGGGGGCGTGTTCACTGTCACACCGGCTGTAGGTGTCTGGCGACTTCCTTCCTCAATGATAGTTATATACAAACATCGTTATACATTATGCATTTTTAGTACTAACACTTATTTATTTGCAAGTATAGCGTTTCCAGGACTCTGAATCTGTAAATAATTAACAGCTGATACTACAAGGTACTGATTTATAATTCCATTAATCTATATTTTGCACAAAAAAAGAAACAAGAATTTACTTGGTCGCTAAAAAAAGTAATAAAAATAAGGTTACATTCTTTATACAAAAAAAAGAAACTGGAATTTTACTGAGTCATTTAAAAATGCAATAAAAGACAAGGCTATTTTCTTTGCACATAAAAGAAACAAGAATTTTACTGGGTCATTTAAACAAGGGATAAAAAAACAAGGCTATTTTCTTTACACAAAAAAGAAACAAGAATTTTACTGAGTCATTTAAAAAAGTGATAAAAAACAAGGCTATTTTCTTTGCGCAAAAAGAAGAATTTTACTGAGTCATTTAAAAATGGTAAAAAACAAGGCTATTTTTTTTTGCACAAGGAAAAGAAAAAATAATTTTACTGGGTCATATATATATATATATATATATATATATATATATATATATATATATATATATATATATATATATATATATATATAGCTGAACCTCGGCATCGGACCACCTCCCTATTGGGGCCCTCTCTGAAATGGGTTACATTTTTTTTCGGTCCCGAATGCTCTTTCTAGACTTTAATGGTTAAGGAATCTCCCAATTGGGACCACCTCGGAACGGATCGTTTATGGTCACTTTTTCGGTCCAGAGCGCTCAAAATGCACTCAATATATATATATAACATATATATATATATATATATATATATATATATATATATATATATATATATATATATATATATATATATCTGTGTGTGTGTGTGTCTTTTGTGTTTATCGAAGAAACGAATGAGAAAGTGTTCTCTGACTGTCACCAAAAACTATACTTTTATTTCTTGCTTTCGCACAGTTTTTATCCCTTCTTTAAGCTGGAGAAAATTTTGCATGGAGGGAGTTATTCCTTGGTCCAACATCCATTGTGGTATCCATCCCTGAATACAAACGGCTTAATATGATTGGCTTATGAACATAATTAAGAATATAAAATGTTGTGTGTGTGTTTTTTTTTCAAAATTTAAGGCATCCATAAAAGTAGTTCTATTTGTGAGGTGTTGGTATTAGCGGGCTGTTCTGAAAATACTTTGTAAAAGTAAAACTGCTGAATAAAAACATTCAAGCCTTTGCATAATTTTATAGGAAAATGTTTCTTTCTTCAAAAAAGTCTTTGCGTCTTTGTAATAAAAAGGGTTACACCTCCACCAAAATGCTTTATTATCAGAATAATTTTCAAACATAACAAACGCAAGACAACATTTACTAATGGTTTAAGTGAAAACTGAAATAAGTATGCCGTAAAAAAGCCTCACTTTTACGTCAGTACTGAAAGACCACTCTAAAATACATCGGTTTGGTTGGCCTTCCAGGGACCGGAATAACATTCCACTGAGTCTGTGGTAACCGCTAAAATGATACATTATTATTGATCTTAGCATATTTCCTACGTTTTTTTCGGGGGCAGGGTTAGTTTCTTGATTTTAAGAAGCCAAACATATGAATGTTAGAAAGTGTAATTCCTGAAAACTTGGGTTTTATTTGGTGTTACATAGATGTAAGTACTTACCGTACGTTATTCGAGACAGGAGGTTTCCGTTGGTTATTCTATTGATCAGCACACAGACCGTGTGATATTATCCTTTTCTTTCCAGTATCGTAGGTTTACATAATCTCTGTAAGGAATGTTATTATAAAAAGTGTATGAAGTATCTTGTTATAGTACAGAGCAACAAGACTGTCCACTCCATCCCACGGAGAGTTTGCAACATAATGATGTCAATATAATATTAACGTGTTGTTCATTAAAGAATAACATGAAAGCCAACGCTCACCCCGGAATGTTAAAAAATTAGCTTCACATTTCCTTTCCAGTGAATGTTTTTCGATAAGATATAACCAAGGTACCTTCGAGAAAAATTCCGGAAAATTGAGGAGATGAAACGGAATATTCAATGTAAATATTCTCCGTTATTCGTTCTAAAATCTGAAAAATATTTCACCACATTAGGAGAACAATAGCACACAAGCTAAACGGTTAATGTTCATAATTTCAATTTGTCTAAAATACATCTTTTCATTTCAACGTAAAACAAACTATTAACATAATCAGCATCAATTAGTGTTATTCAGCTCCGTAACTTCTATGAAGAGCTACTTTTTCTTTGCATTTAAGGGATTAAATTTATTTACACGATTCTGTTTTTACCACTATTTTCTAGCGTTATAATTCTTTATAGAAATTTTAGAAATCAGATAAAATAAATCAAGTAAGCATATTGGTTTTCGTATAGAAAATGCACATGTCTTTTCTGTTATTCTGTTTTTATTTCACAGCTTTCATTTAAACTTAATAGCGCATGACTGTGAAGCTGTAGAAGCGTTAGAAGTATTACCCGTGAGCTTTCAAACATCGATGTGCATTTTGGAAAGTCACTTGAGTTTGTTACGACTATGTGAAACAAGTCTGCTGCATTGCATTCTAAATATGCCTGTAATCGATACCTTTGCTTTAAAACAATTTTTGAGTGGCTTGAAAGACATTGTTTAAAATGTATCACAAACAAGTAGAATTTATTAAATAATGTATGTTTGCAGAAAATAACATAACACGGTAAAATTGGCTATTGGCAAACATCGTGATGTTTAGAGTAGTCATAATAATTATTTATTCATTGTTTTGAATACTGTAGAATGCCGTCTTCAATAAAAGTAAAAGCGAGTCAATGCCAGCACGCATAGACTCAGTATACCAAATCATCAGGGACTAATTTTATCTTGTTTGTAACTCTATGCCAACGTACACTCTAGTCTCTATTTATTGCTCAATCTTGGATGACGTTTTGCCAGTCGCCAGAGCGCGCATCCAAAACAGCAATGATATTATCATCACGACAGTATCGATTGGGAAGAATCTTGGTGGTTTCTCGATTTCGTTATCTCACATAGTTAGCGCAGTCAAATCATACAAAGGATATGTTCACATTATATTTAAAACCGGATATAACTAATGACTCACTTCAGAATTAGACTGTTTCAAATCTTTACAATGTCCGGGACAAATTCGTAATATTTAAATTATTTTGACTATTCAACGCTGTATTTTAGGGGTGAAAAAAAGAAACTTTGATGAGGAATATGCGTTATATGCAATGTTAACCTGACCTGTTTTGGCGACCACACACCCATATTTACTTCTTTTCTACATGTTTGCTGCATCGTTCAATGAGTGTATTTTAGGAGTGAAAATAGAAACTTTGATCATGACAGGTCATTTCGAAAATGAACCAAAGCTGGAACGAAAATTAAGATTAATACTTTCCTAACATTTGTGTAACATCGCTTTTCCGACGTCTATTAACGTTGAGAGACCGTTGGAAATAAGTTCCATTCCGAATGTTATGACCTCGTCGGTTTAACATCGCATTCCAACGCCATATGTCCGACGTAAAAGCGATGTTAGATGTCCACCAGGCCACAAGGTGAAGTATCGGCTGGTATCAGGGCAATAACTACATCACTAAGGTGTGACTCTAGCAAAGACTTCTGTGTGATTCCACTGAACAGCATTCCCAGTAAACAATGTGACGTCACACCACATTTTGGTTAACTTTGGCAGTTGAAATAACGTCTGACTGCCGATCTTGGATAGACGTCGATAGATAATCAGACGTCTAATAAACGTTACGAAAGGCTGTAAATGAAAGCTGAAGCAACGTCTAATTCACAACGTTATATACCGTCTGGATATTTTTTTAATCGAGCCGTTATGACTACTATTTCCTGTGAGCAATAACAACATGAGGTTGTTGTTTGATTTTGTCCCTGATTTCTGTACAATGTCTATCGTTTAACGCCTATACAGTGCCATTTGTCCCTAATGTCCGCAATCTATGAAATGTTGCTAAAAAGACGTTGATTAGAAGACCGGGGAAGAGGTAGTTGAGACCAAAACCAACGACTGAAGAATGTTTTATCTAACGTCTATTTAACGTCATGCCAAAGACTTTGATTAGACGTTTATCTGTAGTCGAATTCTATTACAGCCAGATACAATGTGGCATTATGGGCGGGTCGATGTCGCAACGTCGAATCGATGGTGGGGGGCATGGTGGAGTGTTTACTGGGTTTTAGATTGTCATAACGATGTTGTTTCTGAAATGTCCAAACGTACAGACGTCACTTTTGTAGCAAAACAAGTTTCCATCAAGCAATGTAGGATCAACTTATTCGACCGACAAAATTACTGCGAGTTGTTTGTTAAGACAACTGCACAATATTGCAAAAGGCCGTATTAGCACAGACGATGAAATTTAAAAATGGTTGCTACCAAATATCTGTGGAGAACTGAGGGCATGTTTGAGAATCTATCAGGAGAAACAGCATGTGTACCGAATTTAATTGAAATCTTTTTATCTCAGCTGCACTGATTGTCATTTAGAATATTTCAAAGCACTTGAATAACGAAAATGACTGCAGTGTTTTGAAATAATTCAATGACGCAAGAATTTCGACCAACTTGTGGCGCATAGAAATGTATTCCTCATCAGAAAACTTTTTGCTAAGACAAGTCGAGGCTTAAGTAAACACACGAAATATAATCTAGTTATTTGGTGTTATTCATACACGGGCACAGGAAAAAAAACTGTTCAACAACAATTCAAGATTCACACTGTAAGTTGCTTAAGCTTTGTATTCATTGTTTTCTTCGCCATGGAATGTAGAAGGATGAATGTTTGGTTGGTTGAATGGTTGGTTGGTTCTGTGGCTGGTTAGTTGTTGGTTGTTGTTGGTTGTTCATATATTTACATTCAAAGACTTTTTATCATTTCAAACGTGGATGTGGAATCGAAAGGATGTATGAATGCAGCATTTGTTAGAAATCTTACGACTGTCCACAAACTCTTAAAATACATTTAAAGCAAGCACACACTTCCGAAGTGGGTGAAGAATGGAAGATGGCTATGGAAAACCCTATAAAAACAACTTTCACCGAAAATTTAGTTGAATATTTTTATTAAACGTCAAAGAGTCAATATGGATGAAATATATACACATGATTGTGAAGAATGTGGTGCATTATACAACAGCGAAGAAGCTTTAGCCACGCATATGGAGCATTGTGGTGAAGATGCCGATGACAGCAGTTCAGACAGCAGTTCTGGCAGTGTGTCAGAAATAGACTCTGTTTGGCATGATATAGTTCAAGAAGTATATAATGACCATGATGACAAATTTCAGGAAAAGGTTTTAGAATATGAAGAACAAGGGCTTGAAGATAAGCGTGAAGTAGCAAAGTGATGACCTTCGACCCGTTTAGAAGCGTCGACTAAAACAACTGTTTATGAGACTATTCAAATATACACCCCAACGTCTAGAACGCAACAAACATTATCAAACCATTTTAGAAGACTTTAATTACTTTGTTGATAAAAAACATCACGAGTATTCAAAAGCACTAAATTCGGCCATAAGGAAAAACAATGCATTCTTTGAAGAACTTCTAGATAAGGAGGAGGATGATGACAACAGCGACGAGAGAAGTGATATGGACAGTAAGTTGCAAAAGAGTGAAACAGTTGAAGAAAAAAAGACTTATTTGAGTAAACTTTGTAATATTGTTATTAATTTAAGCCCTTTCTTCAAAGTGCATCAATAAAACTATTCAATATATGTCTATTTCTATTTAAACACATAAAAGGTTAAAGTCCCTTCCGCGGCACTCGTGGTTCAAAATGATATGTGACGTCATAATGACGTCAGAACCCCTCCCTTCCCCCTCCCCTTTCCCTTAGGATCAACCTTGATCGACCCCCAAACCAGGACATACTATGTCAGACCCTCCCGCCTCGGTAGGAAAATTTTGCGATTTCAGCATATTTATCCGTTTCAAACAATTCTGAACAACTTTGGTTTTTTTACCCCCCCCCCCACCCCCCTCGGTAGGAAAAATTTTGTGATTTTTGCATATTTATATGTTTCAGACAATTATGAACATTTTTGGTTTTGCATCCCCCCACTTGACCGTCCGCAGACTTAGGACATACTATCTCAGACCCACCCCCTTCGGTAAGAAAATTGTGTGATTTCAGACAATTGTGAACAACTTTGGTTTTTGGACACCCCTCGGCAGGAAAAATTTTGTGATTTTTGCATATTTATACCTTTTATGACAATTCTGAACACTTTTGGTTTTGGAACACTCTCCTCCCATCAGTATGACAATTTGTGACTTTTGCATATTTATCCGTTTCAGACAATTCTGAACATTTTTGGTTTTTGGCCCCTCCACTCTCCAGCGGCTAGAATGTGAAGCATGGCAACTTCAACAGGGCATACCTTGAAAACTACTTGACCTTTTTGAACCATTCTTTCACTAAAACGTCCGAATAGACTTTATCGTTTCGAAATATGGATGACATTTTCAGTAGAGTCTATATAGACTATATAAAACTTGATGTTTGCAGTCTTTTCAAGTAGCACTTCATGTAGCACAGTGGTTTACCGATTTAAAATCGGTGGTCTTGAATAGGAGTACCACAAAGTATTGAACCGGCATACTACATTTCCAGCATACTGAATTCCACTCGATTTGCAACACGAGGCTCATCAGTATTACAGTGACATATCGCTCCTGCAGAAAACCGGATATAACCGATTTAGATACGAACGACAAATCATAAGTAGCCAATAACAATATGTGATGCACAGCACGAAATATATATCACGGAGGAATTTTTTGCAATCCCAAAAATCTTGTGGTTTGCCACCGGAATCATTTTTCCCCACATGCTTTTGTTATTCGTAAGCAACTATATCGCTTGAAGTTTTCGAATTTAAGTGGATGCGTTACCCTAGAAGACCTACTATCAGGTTTATTTTTTTTTTTTTCTTTTTGTATGGTTTTTTTTTTTTTTTTTTTTTTTTTTTTTTCTTTTGAACATACAGCTATCTTTGCTAGTGCAAGAATAATACCTCAGCATCTACATTCCATAGCGAAAAAAACAATGAATACCAAGTTTAAGCAACTTACAGTGTGTATCTTGTATTGTTGTTGAACAGTTTTTTTCTGTGCCCATGTATGAATAACACCAAATAGCTAGATTATATTTCGTATGTTTACTTAAGCCTCGACTAGTTTTAGCAAAAAGTTTTCTGATGAGGAATACATTTCTATGCGCCACAAGTTGGCCGAAATTCTTGCATCACTGAATTATTTCAAAACACTGCAGTCATTTTTGTTGTTCAAGTGCTTTGAAATATTCTAAATGACAATCAGTGCGGCTGAGATAAAAAGATTTCAATAAAATTCGGTACAAATGCCGTTTCTCCTGATAGATTCTCAAACATGCCCTCAGTTCTCCACAGATATTTGGTAGCAACCATTTTTAAATTTCATCGTCTGTGCCAATACGGCCTTTTGCAATATTGTGCAGTTGTCTTAACAAACAACTCGCAGTAATTTTGTCGGTCGAATAAGTTGATCCTACATTGCTTGATGGAAACTTGTTTTGCTACAAAAGTGACGTCTGTACGTTTGGACGTTTAAGAAACAACATCGTTATGACAATCTAAAACCCAGTAAACACTCCACCATGCCCCCCACCATCAATTCGAGGTTGCGACATAGATCCGCCCATAATGCCACATTGTATCTGGTTGTAATAGATTTCGACTACAGATAAACGTCTAATCAAAGTCTTTGGCATGACGTTGAATAGAAGTTAGATAAAACATTCTTCAATCGTTGGTTCTGGTCTCAACTACCTCTTCCCCCGTCTTCTAATCAACGTCTTTTTAGCAACAGTTCATAGGTTGCGGACATTAGGGATAAGTGGCACTGTATAGGCGTTAAACGATAGACATTGTACAGAAATCGGGGACAAAATCAAGCAGCAACCTCATGTTGTTATTGCTCACAGGAACTAGTAGTCATAACGGCTCGATTAAAAAAATATCCAGACGGTATATAACGTTGTGAATTAGACGTTGCTTCAGCTTTCATTTACAGCCTTTCGTAACGTTTATTAGACGTCTGATTATCTATCGACGTCTATCCAAGATCGGCAGTCAGACGTTATTTCAACTGCCAAAGTTAACCAAAATATGGTGTGACGTCTATCCAACGTTGATCCAACGTCACATTGTTTACTGGGCATGCTGTTCAGTGGAATCACACAGAAGTCTTTGCTAGAGTCACACCTTAGTGATGTAGTTATTGCCCTGATACCAGCCGATACTTCACCTTGTGGCCTGGTGGACATCTAACATCGCTTTTACGTGGGACATGTGGCGCTGGAATGCGATGTTAAACCGACGAGGTCATAAAAGACAAATAAGCAGTGTCACAATGAGACTAGTATTTCGTTCTAACTCCGACTTCCAACGTGTCGTTGGCCTATTTATGGAATAAGTTATAGCCTAACATTCGGAATGAAACTTATTTCCAACGGTCTCTCAACGTTAATAGACGTCGGAAAAGCGATGTTACACAAATGTCAGGAAAGTATTAATCTTAATTTTCGTTCCAGCTTTGATTCATTTTCGAAATGACCTGTCATGATCAAAGTTTCTATTTTCACTCCTAAAATACACTCATTGAACGATGCAGCAAACATGTAGAAAAGAAGTAAATATGGGTGTGTGGTCGCCAAAACAGGTCAGGTTAACATTGCATATAACGCATATTCCTGATCAAAGTTTCTTTTTTTCACCCCTAAAATACAGCGTTGAATAGTCAAAATAATTTAAATATTACGAATTTGTCCCGGACATTGTAAAGAATTGAAGTAGTCTAATTCTGAAGTGAGTCATTAGTTATATCCGGTTTTAAATATAATATGAACATATCCTTTGTATGATTTGATTGCGCTAACTATGTGAGATAACGAAATCGAGAACCCACAATAACAATAAATAAATAATTATTATGATTACTCTAAACATCACGATGCTTACCAATAGCCAAATTTACCGTGTTGTGTTATTTACTGCACACATACATTATTTAATAAATTCTACTTGTTTGTGATACATTTTAAACAATGTCTTTCAAGCCACTCAGAAAGTTGTTTTACAGCAAAGGTATCGATCACAGGAATATTTAGAAGGCAATGCAGCAGACTTGTTTCACATAGTCGTAACAAACTCAAATGACTTTCCAAAATGGACATCGATGTTTGAAAGCTCACGGGTAATACTTCTACAGCTTCTACAGCTTCACAGTCATGCGCTATTAAGTTTAAATGAAAGCTGTGAAATAAAAACAGAATAACAGAAAAGACATGTGCATTTTCTATACGAAAACCAATATGCTTATTTGATTTATTTAATCTGATTTCTAAAATTTCTATAAAGAATTATAAAGCTAGAAAATAGTGGTGAAAACAGAATCATGTAAATAAATTTAATCCCTTAAATGCAAAGAAAAAGTAGCTCTTCAGAGAAGTTACGGAGCTGAATAACACTAATTGATTCTGATATGTTAATAGTTTGTTTTACGTTGAAATGAAAATGAAATTATGAACATTAACCGTTTAGCTTGTGTGCTATTGTTCTCCTAATGTGTTAAAATATTTTTCAGATTTTAGAACGAATAACGGAGAATATTGACATTGAATATTCTGTTTCATCTCCTCAATTGTTCGGAATTGTTTCTCGAAGGTACCTTGGTTATATCTTATCAAAACACAGTCAAAATATTTTGCCTGTGATTGTGTTTTTGTATTTTTATAAAAAAAACTACTTGTAGCAAGGTAGAAGAAATCATAGTTAAGAAACCAAAGCATAATACAAGCAAGACAGCATCAACGGTCATGACGACCCAAACCAAAAGTCAAGGTACGAAACAAAAGCTTCCTGATTGTACACAGTGCGGAGGGCAGCATTTTATTGCCAAGTGTGCTGCATTTCTGGAGAAGACGTATGCCGACAGAGTGAAGGTAATCAAAGACAAACGTTTGTGCTTTAGCTGTTTACGCCTAGGCCACGTTACTAAAGAGTGTAGAAAGGGCTCGCAGCGCTCTGATTTTAAGTCAAAACACCACGAGCTAGTTCACGACACAAACTATCGCAGACGTTCAGAAGAAAAAAGAAAGGAACAACATCGTGACAGTACCCCGGCTGATTCGTCAACGGTTAACTTCGTAGCGACCCGCGCTTCACAAGTTTGTCTTCGCTTTGTTCGAGTCATTATTCGTGGAAACGGAGTTGACGTAGAGAAGTAGGCGTAACTTGATGAAGGGTCAGACACAACCTTATGTACTAAGAGCTTGCTAAAACGCCTAAGGCTTCGAGCCAAAATAGCAAAACTGAATTTAAGTGTGGTGACTTCAGCGAATGTGTCCAAACCTAGTATCACAAACTGTAGCACCGCTTGACAAAACAGGCGCTACAGATATTGACATAGTCTTTTCATACTAGGCAGCTGTTTCACAATGGCCACATTTGTCCGGGCTCAAGTTTCCATGCGTAAATTCCTCACACGTCGATTTGCTAATCGGAGCTATCGCCCCGGAAGCCTTTTGGAAAGAAGACGAACGTCGAGGAAGTGTCAAAGCTGACGAATCAATATACAACGCTAAAAGCGAAATGTTCTCTTGCTGACAAACAAGCTCTGAGTATCTTTGACGAAAGTATTTAGCACACTGGGGAACGGTACATGCTTTCTCTGCCATGGAGAACTGGTGTCCCGAAGTTAGAAAGCAACTTACCGCTTGCTGTTACGAGATTGAATTACCAAGAACGGAAGTTTTCCAAGAAAGAATCGCTTCATGAAGCACACTGAAGTGCGTTGGGTGATAACGTGAGGAAAGGTTATGCACAAAAGGTTTATACTCTAGAGAAACACGCTAAAAATGCGAATTGCTGGTTCTTACCTCATCAATCCTTTGATCGGAGTGCTACCTCGCTTTAGGCAAGAGTCTGTCGCAATTGCTGGTGACATAAAAGCTATGTTCCATCAGGTGCAAGTTTTGGAGAGGGACCGTGACTACCTCCATTTCTTGTAGTGCCAAGACGGCCACTGACAACCAGTGTGATTTTGATGCAGAAACGGTGAAAACAGTGCTGGGAAACTTTTACCTCGATGACTGCTTTAAATCAATACCAACTGTACCTCAAGATAGGTTCCATTTGACCAAATTATTCTCAAACAACAGGGAAGTTTTGTCGTCAATCCTAGTATCCGAAAGGGCCCCATCTGTAGCAAACATTGACATTGATGATGGCATTGCCATACGAAAGGGCACTGGGTTTACGTTGGAACGTTGAAGATGATACGTTAACATATAACGTGACGAGTGTACAGAAGCCTATGACGCGTCGCGAAAGTTCATCTGTGGTCAGTACCCTATACGATCCCCTAGGCCTTGCTGCACCGGTAACTTTAATACCCAAGATGCTGATACAAGACCTGTACAAGGATGGGTATGCCTGGGATGAACCAATTGCAGATGCCGCCAGTACAGGTTTTCGCGAATGGCAAGACACGTTGTCAAGTCTGAGTGATTACAGTGTTGACTGATGCTATAAACCAGATGGCTTGATGAATGACTTCACATGCGAGTTGCATCACTTCGCAGATGCGTCATAAGTCCCCTACGAAGTTGGGTCATATCTGCGTATTTACGATACGTCAGGACACTTTAAGTGTTCATTCGTTGCAGGCAAGTCGAGACTAGCACCTATCAAGTCTGTCACTATGCCGCGACTAGAACTATCAGCTGCTGTTGTCGCAGTACGGTTGCATCAGATGATTACAAGTGAAATCGAATTCGAAATCGCACAGGCTTACTTCTGGACGGACTCAACAGTTGCTCTTAAGTACATACGTAACACAAAGACGCGTTTTCAGACGTTTGTTGCTAATCTGTTATCGGTGATTCATGACATCAAAAGACCAGAAGATTGGTACTACGTCCCATCAAAGCAAAACCCAGCCGATCTCGCGTCACGTGGAATTTCTCCTAGGGACACATCGAAGTTGAAATTTTGGGCAAGTGGTCCAATGTTTTTATGCAATGCGCAAATTGTGATGCCTGCACAACCAGATTATGGAGGCCTTGGGCGGCAGTTGCGTGTGTAACGTCCGAGATAGATCCTTTAAGTTCGCTGATCGATCGATGCTCTTCGTGGAGCCGCTTATGCGTTTCTTTCGCGTGGTTATTGCGGTACGTTGCGTTTTGTTTGGTACATTACGCAAAAACGACAGAGAAACTCAAGGTACCGTTGGAGTTGAAGAAATACATCGTGCTCGAGCCAAGATAACCGCGATAGTGCAGCGTGAATGTTACGCATCTGAATTAAAACGCCCGCACGAAGGTGTAGACGTTTTAAGACCCAGTCCCATTGCTAAGTTGTCACCATCCAACTGAAAATATCATCAATAAAATAAATTTAATCCCTTAAATGCAAAGAAAAAGAGAAGTTACGGAGCTGAATAACACTAATTGATGCTGATTATGTTAATAGTTTGTTTTACGTTGAAATGAAAATGAAATTATGAACATTAACCGTTTAGCTTGTGTGCTATTGTTCTCCTAATGTGTTAAAATAATTTTCAGATTTTAGAACGAATAACGGAGAATATTCACATTGAATATTCTGTTTCATCTCCTCAATTGTTCGGAATTGTTTCTCGAAGGTACCTTGGTTATATCTTATCGAAACACAGTCAAAATCTTTTGTCTGTGATTGTGTTTTTGTATTTTTATAAAAAAACTACTTGTAGCAAGGTAGAAGAAATCATAGTTAAGAAACCAAAGCATAATACAAGCAAGACAGCATCAACAGGAAAACCTATACCTACGGTTCCTACATTGAGCTTGCGGAGCCCTACGTACGCCCTACGTATGTCTGCTATCTGGGGTGAGAAATGACGCACGTGACCCGGAAGTGCTCACGCCAAGTAAACTTCTTCTGCTGAGCAACACAACCTCGGTACCATACGGCAGTTTCGAGCAGCATGACAATTACACTCGACGCCGATGGCGTCAAGCTCAATATCTGGTTGACGTTTTCTGGCGCCGTTGACTCAAGGAGTATGTACCCCTGTTGCAAGCTAGATCTAAATGGGTTAACAAGAAACGGGATATTGAAAAGGGATATGTCGTCTTGATTGCCGATCAGCAGTTGCCACGTGGTCAATGGCCTCTGGGAATTGTGAACGATGTACGTCAGGGCCGAGACGGTCACGTCCGCGCGGCAGAAATAAGAGTCGGAAAAAATGTGAAAGTCCGACCCATCACAAAGTTGTGCTTGTTAGAAAGTGCTCGCAAAGATTAAACGCCATATAACTTTCAAGAGATCTGTTCATAAGGAACAATTAATTGAAAGAGACTGAAAGATTGATAATAAACCCATAGAGGCGTAATTATTGTACATGTTAGAGCTTCAGAGTGGATTCTTGTTTCTAGCTGTGTAAGGTTTCCTGAAATATGAAACGCTTATTAGTAAAATGACATCGCCTATTAATTCGCGAAAGTGGTTTATAAGTTTTTAACTTACCCTATGGAAGCTTGAAAGTCCACACCAAAGATGTTTTTCCACAGGCAAAATTGAACATTCATTTCAAATATGAAATGCCCAATTATGCCCGCAGTCATGTTTCTTTAAGTTAATTTTGTATGATTTAATTGTATTTTATCCGTTTTCAGTTTAATTAAGTTTAAGTCAAGTTCATTCATTTCTGTTTGTTTCCATTTATGGCGATAATTAAAGATTTCCATTGTTAATCTTATACTGTCAGATGTTGCATGTTCAAAGTACACTCTATAAACATGTAGCCGATTCCCTCAAGATACTCCTCAGTAAATGTCACATACTTGTTGCAGTAAATATGTTTAGTATTAATCAATGTTTAGTATAAATCACTTCCGCAAGGCTCAACTTCCGCTCTAAAAGTTCTACCATTTCATTTTAATGGTGTAATAAAATCGCACACGAGCCTTAATGTGGCCGTTCACCGATGAAGAAATGATTTTTCTTCGGTGATGGTGTAAGACCACACCAAAATACGGTCATATCCAAATTCGTGTGGTTTCCCTTCATAATGCATTAGCATAATTGTGGGTTTTGCTTAGAAATATTTCGTGAGCGTCTATCATGACAGCATGAAACAGGTGTGTTTAATATGCAAAATGTTTCAGGGAAGTATCGTTTTTCCACTCTGTTGTTTAATACTGCTTTCTGAACATATCTTTTTCATATTTAATCTTATGTGGTTTAAATGATAGCGTGTATAATATTTAGAAGTCAGTGTAATAAATATATAAAGCATGTTTATGTTTAATACAGCTAAGTGATCAAATGTAATTTTTATGTTGCCACGCCGACAATAACTTGCATCTAACACCCCAAAGGTTTATGCACGTGGCCACCGTGTGTGACCCAAATGTATTCATAATTCAACATATTGTTCAGTGCCTTAGAATGAGTATAATTGATACTATTGTTGTGTGTAATATAGGAGGCTATAGCTATGCGGGTTTTTTGTTTGTCTGTGTGTTTGTTTCTTTTTACTGGTTTACTGTTCAGGTAAAGAAATTGGCATAATCAAATGTAAATAACTGCTTTAAGTTATTCGATCTACAAAGCCCACTGACTTTACCCTCGCAATACACCCGTGTCGGTTGGGGGTGTCGATGATGTGCTGATTTTATTGCATTACTGCCCAAGCGTTGGCCCTTCATTTCTTCTTTTTTCAAGATTGGCAAAATTGGGGTTTCAACTGGTTAAAAGCTCGACTCTTCTAACACGTTTATTTCTCAAATCAGATGCAGAAACTTAAAACAGATTGTGTCAGAATCGGCCTTTCTGTTCTACTGAATTCAGTGAAAGCTTTGCACGTTATGCTATTTTTATTCATTTATTTTCTTAGACAAAATCTCACTATGCTCTGCTTGTTATTTTCTTCTGATAGTGGAATCAAGTTTAAAAGCCTTGTTCTCAAGGGTCAGGCATTGGGCTGGCAACTCAACTCCTCGCCGGACAGCTTTCTGTACCGGTGATCCAGACTGTCACTCCAACATGCCAAATGCGAAACGAACTCAACCGCAGAGGAATCGGAGCATGGCATTCTTGAAATGAAGCTAAAAGTGCATAAAATCTATGAAATGCATAGTGAAACTAGAAATGTGTTCGTTGGAGCACGTATAACCCGCCTGACCCCAGTTGTCACAACCTTGAGATTTTTAGTCACATTCTTGATAGAAGTTAATGATGTAAAGCTCTGCACATGCGCATGTACTGAAAACGTGTATTTTGAGCCTACGTTCGGGCGACCCTCATGGAATGACGGACTGACCGACGCTGGTCTCAAGTTTGGGAGGAGGGACGGGGAGGGGGCAGTAGAGGGTGAGGAGGGACGGGGGAGAGGGGAGGAGGGACGGGGGAGGGTGAGGAGGGACGGGAGGAGGAACGGGGAACAGGAGATGAAGCAAAACCCTATGACAGTCCACAAAACTTAAAATCTGCGCTGATATTAGTTCAGAGGACACTCATGGACCGACGGACAAACCGACGCCCACTCAAAGGGTAGGTGCACAGCTACAACCCATAAGCCTTCAAGCCATATAGGTTTCAAGTTGATTGAAGCAAAACCCTAGGACAAGTTCGGTCCATATATATATATATATATATATATATATATATATATATATATATATATATATATATATATATATATATATATATATATATATATATATATATATATATATATATATATATATATATTATAGTTATATATAAGCCAAGTGCTTTCACAATTTGTTACTTAACAGCCTCTTGTTGAAACCCGCCCAACTATGTGTCAATTATTTTCGCAAAGTATAGTCTTTATTAAATTTTTAGATTAAATCAAATGTAAAATTTCGTGCAACTGAAAGAAATGTCTTTTTCGGATATGTTTGACGTGTCATATATAGCTCTTGTTTCATATATCTTTAGAAATTACAACAAAGGTATAAAAAGGACAAGACGTTTTTATTATATTTTAGTCGTGTTTTCTTTTACTTTGAATATGTGTTCTTAGTATGTCTCGTATTTGTGGCTGCAAAGAGTGAATGGATTATCAAAACACACCGAGAAAAAAACGAAAATACGTTTTGAACGAAATCAGCTAGAATTGTAACTTTAACAGTCATTGAATTTAGCAAACTCTCAATCTGGCTTCACTTCGTTTTTTCCCCATGTCTTTTTCGCAATTTGCACCGAGATTTATGCTTTTTGACTTTATAAGCACATAAGCCAAAAATCAAATCTCGCGAAAAATGATTTATCTCTTTTATTAAATAATAATAATAACAGAACTTAAATAGAAGCAAAAGGTTTATCTCGAGATAAGTTAGAAAGATCGCGTTTTGATTGCTTTGCAAAACAAGCACTCGTGAGCTACACCTGTACCATGCTATCCAATTATACAGCTGCAACATCTGTGAAGAGAAAAATCTTTTTTTAATTGGATAGAAGTTTGACCTAAGATATGAAGTATGTTGGGTGTCGTTGGATCTCAACCAGCGTTGGAAAAGCAGATTAATCTCTGAGGCGCCGCAAAATCAATTGGTTGCTGTTGCACACCAAAACCTATCAACGCTTTGGAGTGGGGTTGCTACATGTCTAGCTTAGCAAAGTGTATGACATAAAAATCATAAAAGTGTAAAATTGATCAATTATTTCTGCAAAGTATCCACGATTGTTTACGAGCGATTTTTTCCAGTAAAATTTTACTCACTGGGATTCGCAAGCCACAGCGCGGTGCCTCTTGGGGCTGTGGGATCACTGTTAACCAACCACAAGCAGACCCATGCTGTGGCCTCGCCACTGTGCTATGAGCAAGACACCCGTCACTGGCTCGGCTCACGAAAAACTATGAACATTGCACTTTGAATTATTTCCATACCTTTTAACGTTACCAACAACATCGGTCGAGCTGTCCCACCTCCTCCCTTCCCGACCCGGCTATAAAAGCTGCTCGAGATGCTTCGCATAACCCGGCATGTGTAAAATTTAATGTCATTAAGTCCCACCTTCGCGAGATTATGGCGTCACTCACTTTATTTCTATTGCGCTATGACCGGATCGACAGTTTTTACTTTTTAATTACCGACGCGATGCGTTACATGCGATTCATCATATATACCTCTTGTTCTGAGTCTTTGAGTAATACGTCATCATTCTGGCTCATCTCCTGCAACAAGAACGAGGTATTTCGGGGCATTTGTTGGCCAAGTGTTGTTTCTATAGAACCGATATGACTGCACTAAACGGTGATTAGCAAAGATTTGTGGCCGATTTCATGCCAGGATCCTGGAGGTAGTACCACGGAAGATGGAGACTGTGGCTTTGCCTATCTCTCTGATCATATGCTTCATGAAAGATATAGGAGCCAATATTACAACTCCATTCTTTTCTTCCGTGGATACCAGAAGTCTCAGGAGTTTTTCAGAAGACGACAACGGCAAGTAGCTATCCTGTAGCATCGCCGCTACCAGACTTTCATTTTTGACCAGGTTGTCGGGCGACCCATGCTCGTCAAACTGATCCCCGATGAACACCAGTACCTGCTTTGGTTCTATTTCTGACTTCTTTAATTTCGAGACCCATGCATTTGTCGATGATGAGGGTCTGCCTGCTCACCTCCTCTTTTTTCGCCCTGATACAGTGGTATAGGAAATCGTCTACCTTACACCGTCAGTGACAGCATCGTCTTGCCGGAACAGCCACAAGTCGAAATATTCAATCCACTGCATTAGCTTAGCTAACGTAACTAGAACGCACATATTTGCAACATATTTACAAATGAGGGTTAGGCCTTTTATCAAAGACCAACCCCTGTCCAATTTGGTCTGAGAAACCTGCTACTGAAGAAGCCCGTTTGGTTAGGAGGTATTTGTCCAATCGCTTGCTCCTCCAATAGGATCTGCTAACGCCAGCTACTTCTTCTATGCTTAACTGTGGGAGGCTATCAGGCTTGGCCTTGACTGCTTTAACAAAGTCATAACCGGAATTTTTATTTCTTCTTGTTTCATAAACGGAAGGGATACGGGTGACGAAGACAGCTCACGACGTTGCTGAGTTTCCCACTCTTCTTCCATGAGTGCAAAAAGATTCGGAGACTGTCTGCTGTGGACACAAAGTTTGACAGCCGTATCGCTATGGTTATATCAGAATCACGAGTGGTGCTGACATTGAAAGAATCTAGGCTGAATGTCCACTGTTTTGGTTTTGGTCACACTCTTGAAAAATACCGATTTTCGCTGTCTGGTATATGGGTTGTGGCCACCTCTGCTTTTGGAAATGCCTACTGCGTCTTCTGAGAGTAGCTCCTCCATCGCTGTGGCCTTAAGTGAAGTGTTTACACAGTAACCTGTTTTGAAGATCTTGTACGTGCCGGTGTTGCATGTTAATAAACGTCTGTGAAGGCAAACGTGCCTTTACTATAGTTTCCTATGGAAAAGGGGTTTTGGTTTTAAAGGGCGATAGAGACGTTTGGCTTCACTGAATTTTTCGGATAGTTATGAATTCTCTATTATCTCAGTGAACTGAACCTATTATTCCATGCACAAATACATTACTTAATCCTTTGAATAACCAGTTTTCCGGAGATTATTAACGGCTACGAATCCATTGATTCCGTGCAGTCTATGCCGCTAAATTAACAAATCTTTTATCAGCATATCAAGCCGATAACTAATCTTCCGTTTTCTCAAGCGTCATTTTGCAACAAATCTTGGATTTGTAAAACCAGAGAAATACTAAAGTAAAAATAAGCAAGGTATATAAGGCAAGGTAAGACATTACAGTTTATTACTGCTAGCGTTTGTTAAATCATGGATAATAATAGTGCAGCGGATATGGTTTCTAAACCTGGACGACCCGTAAAAAGTTCGGATACTGTTCAAAATGGAATGGATACTTTGCATCATATCTTGTTTCTTGTTGTTGTTTTATTTGTTGCTGTTATCAAGCCTCGGAGTGATCTTTCGAGCCGATCTCCTCTCGACCTACTCTCTTTATTCAGGAGAAATCGTGCTCTTTATATATCGAGACTTCGCGTCATCTCATTATACCGTAAGATAATCAAATGAAAATAAGCATAAATTAAATTCAACTGATGTTATTGTTATTCAAGTGTTCTCAATGAGAACAGACCCCAACAATACCACAAAGAATCATAAAAACATAAAGGAATAAAATAAAAGGAATTTACCCTATTGGTATTGAAATTACCCGAATTGGATAACGACCGTAATTGCAACTTAAGTATTAAACTATCCTCCCTAACAGGCTTAATTATAGCAACCCCAAAAAGCGATATGACCAGATGTCATTTGGGGATAAATTTGGTCAAAGGATCAAATAAGATAAGCGGCACAGATGGTCAGTTTATGACGTCTGCCTAATTTCGTAATAACACATTAAAGAATATTTTATTAGACGTTCAATTTCGGCACAAGGTTAAATTAACATAAACATAGTAAAAAGAGCTTTATTACATCATCTGCTGAGATGCTTCCAAACACAATTTATGCTGCCATTCCCGATCCGCCATTACCGCGAACCATCGCTTATGCCAAAATGTGTAGGAACCAGTTTTGTCAAGTCAAAAGTTGAATATTTTATGGCTTATGAATAAATGCATACAGTACATGATTTTATTTTCTTGCAAATAAACATATTTCAATATTGGCACAAGATGGAAGGATAAGGGACGTTTGCCATCACAACAATTTGCTTTCGCGCAATTTGCCATGATGGCAAACGTCAATATTTACTGGTGAGCTTAAACAAAAGACAACAGCCAATAAGGTTAAAAGATGTTAGCCATCATTTAATATTTTCCTCACACCCCAGTGCCTTGTGCATTCCCGGAAACGTCGACGCACGTTAGCGATCACCCAACACCGGAACGTTTGCCTTCACGGCATGTTTGCGATCATCCAACATCGGTCGTTCAAGATAACAAATTATCTGGGAAAAGCTGATTTTCGTTAGTATAGGGACTTGTTGTTCTTAGCTTGACTTGCGACAGGCGATATCTCTACAAAACATTTTTCTGTATTAGCTGACGGCTGACAGAGTGGGTTAGTTGACTTTGATTTTTACATATCACCAAGCTTCTCAATTGTTTTAGCGCCACTGTTACTACCACCCTCTATGTTAACTAAAGTCTTGCTAAAAATTCTGAGAATCTCGCAACATGTAGACTTGTTCTCGCTGATGTCTACAAATACACCAAATCCGTCTCTGATAAGACTTTGTAGTCTGGCTTTGATTGCCGAATCCGCACCGGCGCATGTTCTGGATCTTGTAAAGAGAAAGTCTGGTCCCTAATTCCGTGGCCCCGCCAACTCAAGACGAACCCGATCCCGGCAATTTTTGAATAACTTCTGCAAGGACCCGGAATGGGATTTCATGGGAGGGGCTGAGGATGGAGCTGTGAGCTCCTCCACCTTCTCTTTCTCCGCTGCCTTCACGGTGGAGTCTCTACGATGCTCTTTGGCTGGTGTTTATGTCCACGATGCTCGAATCATATGGCAACATTACGGATGTAAAGACTAAGAGTATTGGAATTCATGGGGATCTGTTACTCGATGTCAGCGCTATTGTGTTTGCTAGGAATTAGAACGAAACCTTCTGTCTTAGTGACGCCGCTTTGTATTCTACTTCTTTTAGATCTGCCCTTCTCTCCACTGTGACTGCTTCTCTTGCTATGTTTCATGTCTTTGTGTAAATTGGCAAGGTGAAGCGGCTAAAATAATCTCTGCTGACGACAATGTAGTTATTGAGCTTCGAAAGCAGCAATACCATGGCCGGTACTCTTTGGGCTGGGCGTTCCATTTGTGAACATGTTGACCCGATAGCAGCATTTTAGATGTTGCTGTGTTGTGGGTGCACTTAAGGACTGGGTCCCATAGGCGCACTTAACAATGACGCTAAGCAATGAAGTATATTGCTGGCCTGAAGCTCTTCGAAGGCAGAGTAGCCTAGGAAGAACTGTAGAGCATAGAGAGACTATTCTCTCTCGCAGGCGATGTCTCCATAGCAAGTGAACCGACTGAAGTCATTAGCCCCAGCAATTGCCTTATCTGTCTATTACCTATTGTGCAGGATCCCAGTCTGTTAATGACTTTCCGCTGTTGAGACCATAAGTTCTGACACTTCGCAACTTATTGTTCAATCGCAATCTTAATTGATGAAGTGGGTGGAGAAGTCTTGACAATAATAATGTATATCTTTTTTGCCATGGTCGGTAATGCATGTCTTCAACAGAGTAGCGGTGCCATCTTACTGTCTTTGGCACCCACAGCTCTGCTGCTGTTTTCAAAGTGGAATATATTGATGAGACGGGGTTCGACATGTTGATATTGTGTTCTAGTGTCCGAACCCTAGGTAAGATTTATGAGAAATTTGGCTAAAAGTAACAAAGATTTTCATTGAAATCCTGTGCTAATTTATTCACTTTTCAGAAACGCACTACCTATTCGATCCGATTCTTGTAACTTACAGAAACTTAGAAGAAAAAGCAGTACTTTTCGGCATAATTATTACTGATCGCCACCACAAAAACTCCTGATTTCAGAGAGTGCATCAGCTTCTGACTGCCACAAAAATCACAGACAGATTGGCAGTCTATTATGATGAGAGCTACATGTGCTTGACATGATCCGGTTTTGTTATGCCGTGTGCCCCGTGACGTATGAGTCGCGCATCTAAGCTTACCATTTTATAAGATAGCTTGTTGTCTAACAAATACAGGTAAGTGCTATGGGTTTCTATTACTTGGAATCGAAAGCAAGCATCATTATTTGTTGTCAGATTTCTGAATCCGGGACATTGGGCCTGGGATTTCTGGGTCTGGGACATTTGGACCTAGAACACTTGGGCCTTGGACGTTTAAGCTTGGGACATTTGGGTCTTGGAAAATTTGGATCTGCAGTTGGCCGTAGAGGTTATTTTACGTTTATGCGAATATTTTGGTTTTGTCTGTATTTGTAAATTGATATGTACACAACCCAATGTTCTGATTTCAAGTTCTTTTTTCAAAATTTTAGGAAACATCTACGGAGCGTCATTGGTTCTCAATACCAGCGATGCCTTTTTAATATTCACTTACTTCAACCTTTTCATAACAGTTATTCAATAATCAAATGTCTTGAATGGTACTATCCTTTTAAGTTTCAACCTGAGTAATGTGTTATGACAGCTTGGAATGAAAATACCTGTTAATTGCAATTAAACTATTGTGTGCACAAATTGTTAAGTGATCTTCAAGCGGGGATTATTGCTGGATTATCTTACTGGCGATACCAGCCTCGGTGGCCTAGTGGTTAGAGTGTTCGCCTGGAGACTGGAAGATCGTGGGTTCAAATGCCGGTCGGGTCATACCTGAGACTTTAAAATTGAGACTCCTCCTTGCTACCCTGTGAGGCACTCGACATGTAAGGGTTAAAAGGAGGGCTGGAATGCCCCATCTCAGTAAAATGTGGCAGGGGGTCCCGATGTGACCAAAGCAGTTGAAAGGGATCTAAAGAACAAAACAATACAATACAATATCTTCCTGGCACTGCGCTGGAGTACCGAAGCAGATGTCACCTAGTTGGATTCTAGCACCCTTCATTTTGGCAACTCATCAATTCGCTCAAACTCGAGGCTGTTAACACCCACACACTTATCATCCAGCACAGTAGAGGCAATTCCCCTAAAAAGCGCTTTCGACGAGAATCACCAACCTCAATCAGCTCCTGAAAGATGCTTCTAAAAGCGGATGCATTAATTTAGAGTGATCAGAATTACTATTGAAAAGTATTTATGCATCTAAATAAAATATCTGAGAGCCAAAAGTCCCAGGCCCAAATGTCCTAGGCCCGAATGTCCCAGGTCCAACTGTCTGAATTCCCAGATTTCTACATTTGTTTCTTTGAATAGTGAATAAGTTAGAACCTATGATGAACGGATACTATGGCAGAATCCGAGCAACAAAAGAATAAAATAGCAGGCCACTGCAAGCAGAAAAATTCCTTCCAAATTTTTAACCAGTGGCTTCACAATGGAAGAAATGCAAACAAATCTGGAACAGTTCTGAAACTGGCCAGCAAAGTTCTTAACCTGCTTTGGCAGTGATGCGTTTGAAATTTACAATGGATTGCTTTTGCTGCAGATGACGAAAAGAGTGATATTGACAAGTTTATGAGAGTTTTCCAAAATTAAGGCATTAGGGAAACTAATGTAGTGTATTGATACCATATTTTCAACATCCGTGTGTGTTAGAGTGAGGATTCATTCGACTCCATTGTGTCAAATTTACGTCAGTTCTCACTGTCTTGGAATTATGTCGTTATTAAGGAAGAATAGAAGAGAATTGTAATAGGAATTGCCGGCTCGCGAGGGCGACATTTAATGCTAAAAAAGCCGAATCTGACCGTAACTGCGGGCATCAAACGCGATAGAGCTCCGCTAACAACACACCAACTCAAAATAACATCTCAGAAAAACAACTCCGAAAGAAAATCTTCAGTATGTGAAATGTTGCAAGCATAGCAGCAAAGGACGCTCTCATAAAGAGAAAAAGTGTAGTTTTTGCTTTAAAAGAAACCATTAAAGTAATAAGCTGAAAAAAAACAAATGTAAGTGATGGGTACGGGAATTTACGTCTGTCACTTGAAGCTAGCAAGCTGACAGCCACCAGTACTCGATTCAAAAACATCAGATTTCTGAGTCTTCCGTTCGGACCAAAGTGTTCTAGTGACAAGTCCTAAATAGAGTATTAGACGGATAAAATGGAGTACATGGATGACATTTATGTGGTGAGAAAAGGACAAAACGATTCTGAAGCAAACTTGGCTGCATTGTTACAAAGATAAAGCCAAGCTTAATAAAGATAAAATAAAGCTCTGTTGCAAATACATTCCACGCTAGGGTAACACGCTCACCCCAGAGGGACTGAAAACTATCAACACGAAAACTGAGGCCATCTTGAACACATCAATTGACGACTGATGGGCATGGCTAATTATCTGATCAGATACTTACCCATTCTCTGAGATATGATCAAGCCCATTCGCAAACAAACACAAAAAAGTGACCCATATTCATGGGAAGTCGAGCAAGAAAAGGTGTTTAATGCAATCAAAGAAATGATAACTAGCCGACAAGTTGAACTATTTCGATCCAAGACGAGCAATCTGGTGCTACAGCTTTAGGCGAGGAATCGCTGAAGTATTTCTCCAAGATAATAAGCCAATGGGATTTGTTTCACTGTTGCTCCGATGCAATAAAACAAATCATGTGCAAATTGAATTAGAACTATTCATACAAATCTGCTAAGGAGATTGGATTTCCAACAGATAACCTATGACACACACTGACAATAAACCCTTTGAAAGCCCGTTGAAAAACTGGGCATCCACGCACATGAAAGCTTTTCAGATTTCAAGCACAAACTACAACAATTGTATCAAACACGGGATCTCAGTTTTTCACTCCGGATACCACATCACGCGCCAGTTTGATTACAACAACAGGTCCAGCATCAGATCACAACACAAATGTGTTTCAAACTTAAATTCAAAATATCAATTTAGCCGGTGTTGGGTGTGCGTAATCCTCCCCCTCCGTGCTAACAAACCCCCAAGTTTGCACACCATTTCTTTCATAAATCATACATTACCATTGCTTATTTTAACCATACAGGAAGTTATGTGAATTGAGGGCAGGAAATAAATTTACAGAGTTGTCTGGTGTTGACAAGCTCTTAAAAACAGTCTTAGATGTGGATTCATCAAGACTAAGTAGAAAATTCCCAGGTTTCAAAAATAAATGTGGCTGTGGATTAATGCTCCATTGAGGATCAAAGAAGATATGATAATTGAAGGCGGGGATTAAATTTACAAAGTTCTCTGGTGGTGAAAAGTTCTTTAATCAGTGACTGTAATAAAAGCATTAACAAATTAAGCAAGACTTCTGTGGGTTTTTGAGAAGGGTTTTTTTCGGTACACGTGATCAGCAAAGTTTGAAAAGTTAAGTTAAAGCGCTATATTGCTCAACTTCGTAATTAAACGCAAAGACAGATATGGAACCCTTGATGGCCTCTGACATTAGACCATAAAATATGAATTGCAAAGTTGTGTGTATATTGTCTAACGAACACTGGTACAAACGAACTCTCGCGAATTTTCGTTATTAGCATCGCAAAGTTGTTTGCTTTTCAACCGTGCTAAAAAACCCACAGACGCATCAGCATAAGACTAAGACTAAATATATATTTATATTGGTCCAAGATGACAGCACATTCCAAAGAAAATTGTGGAAAGTGTGAATGATGCAGATCAACAGACAATGCACAACAGCACCAAGAAACAAATTATTAATCAGATTTTGAAATATTTGTGATGTGATACCGATATTATTATGATATCCCACAAGTACCGACAAAAAGTAAAGATAACGAACCTCAACTGTTACAACACAAAGGTTTTCTTGAAATGTGTATAAGAATAAGACTGTAGCTAGATTTAATCCAGGTCAAGCTTGGCGTAACCTGCTGACGAGCCATCAATGACATGGTCACAGCACTGCAACAGGGACGCTATATAGATCGGGTATTGCCAGAATAAATCTTTTGGTCCAATTTGGCTAGAGTTTGTCTTAGCCTGATCAAATTCCTTACCATTCTAACTGTTTTCTCAAATAACCAGGTCAAAGGTCGAGTTGTTTCATGTAAATTTATTCCAGAACATCAATTCAAAGAACGGGTATGTTTAGTTGTGTTGTGGTTCGTGATCATCGGTTATTGATACTGAGGGGTGGCGAAGAACGTCACAAACAATATTATTATAAATGGGGCCACATTCACGACCTTCATGTGAGATGCTGGAGGATATTCACTGGGTTTCGCCGGGTAAGAAAAGAGCAATCACAGAGAAAACGGGTGCTACTGTTGGAATTTGCAAGTTTAGACCTTGATATACATTTCTCTACACTTTAGAATACGTACAAATTTAGATTTAGATTAACCGTCCAACAAAAAATAACAAAATATGAATAAGCAATTAGCAGAACGGTACATTGTCCGGTGTTGCAGCATTAGGTCACACCACGACCACATGTTTGATTGTAAATCTTCCAGGAAAGAATCGTAAAAGTCACGGGTAAAAGCCAGCCAAAGTATGATATACAGTCAGTTTTCGGTGCAGACATTTCTTTTGTCAGGGAGTAATTTACAAACAACAACATTTTACAGGTTTCAATGACAAATTAAATGATTCAGAACGCCGCTTGAGGTCCTGATGCTGACGAAGGTCTTCCAGGGTAACGTCCAGCGAACTGCTTAAACACTCTGAGGTTGCTCAGCCTAAAAGAGTTTTTCTTCAAAGGTCTTAACAGCTTGCGCCAAAGAATCTACTTTTACTTGCCCACGTACAGCTCATACTTGCTTTTAAACGATAAATCAGATGAAGTTTACACAAGTAATTATTCCCGTTGTGAAAACAACGCACTTTACTGGAGGCAAACCGCTTAATTAGCCTTATCACAACAACGCACGGCAATAAATCTCATTCAAATAAAAGACACCCCAAAAGTCTAAAAGTCCTTTTTCATGTGTGCTATCGAAATGCAAAGACCTTCTGCTTAGTTATTTTATTTCCATGTAAGCGTTTTGAAATTTCTAAGGAGCATGCTTTATCTCTAACGAGCATACCGGATTTATAACTAGCATGCCGCATTAATACAAAATTTCAGCAAATACCAAGTGATCGGAAATGCCCATTCGGAGCAGCTCAGCAAACAACAGGCGATATAACTATTCATATTTATTTGCATGAAAAAGCTTTCTAAAGTATGAAAATCAAGATATTTACAACAATCCATATTTAGCTTTTAAAAAAGAAGTGTAAAAACCACCTTCGTTTATTTTTTGGATAAGATCTGTTTAATGAGAAAAAATGTCTGTTCTATTGATTAGTGATCGAGATGTTTATTATTTACAAATTTTCGCCTCATCCATTTATTGACGCAATGAAATTTTCGCATTTATTAGGCAATCACTTATATAAATATTAATCATTTTAATCTCAAAAATTCATTTTTCTGATATCAAGAATTCATTTATGATATCTCTTATTATATATTTGATATATCTAAATCTCAAAGTTTTATTTTTCAAATTATGAAATATTCAGAGATATTGGACGATGTTTCTTGATATCAATAATGAATATATCATATTTGAAATTGATGTTTAGAGATCAGATGTTCAATTTTAGATAACATAAAATGAAATATTTTACAACAAAATCTCAATTTCGATCGAAAAATATTATTTGATATCTCAAAATATTTAATAATGTCAGCAGTTATTTTTTGAGATCAAGAAAACATTTGGAGAATCAAAACTATAATTACAGATAACAAAATCAACAAAAATGAATTTTTAAAATAAAAATTAATCCTTGATATAAAAATATCTTTGGCTCAAAGTTTTGATCATTAAGAACAATGTCTAAATAATAATAATAAGAATAATAATAATAATAATAATAATAATAAACAAGCTGATCAAAGTATCTCAATTTCACCTTTTAAAAAAGCTTGATACGTTTTACTTTTAGCACATGAATAAACGACAGATAGCAGTCTCATCATTTCATATTTCTGGTGAGGGTTAACGCATAAGAAGATTCTGTCTTAATCGCCATTGAGCCTTGATTGCACGTCTGAAGTGTTATGTTGACTGAACCTAAATGCTGTAACTGTTTGTGACTGGACGAATAGGGACATTAAGGGAAACAATATAGAAAGGGAAAAATAAAATATAATATTCTGGCTGCACTTCACAGAGTGAGGGGCCTCGATTACTAACACTTTCATTTATGTGTGTTCAACATTAGCTAAAACCAGATTTCGGCGGTGATGTCTTTGTTCATCACAAATAGGATAATCCTAGAGAGTTCAGACATTAAACTCAGATGCGAATATGAGCAAAGCCCTGGATAAATCAACTGATAGAGAAAAATCAGTGAGTCTCTTTACAAAGTGGCGATAACATCAAAAGTAAAACTAGAAGCTCATTCCGCTAGCGAAATGTTAAACACTTGACAAAATTAAAACGCAAAAATACTGGCTTCAATGGGTTATTTCTTGAATAATATATTGCAAACAACACAGCTTGAATACGTCTTATAAGCCGAGTAGTGTTTAGTTTCTGTTGACTTAAGGTTTTATTGACTGATCTAGCATACACAGTGAGAGCTCGCACAAAGCTCACTGAGCAACTGTGTGTGATGTGGCTTAAATGCTAGGCATTAACTTGCAAAAAATACACTCTTTTCACATGGCGTTTTAACAAAGAAAACGAAATCAAAGACGAAAATAAAAAGTGACATGCACATGCTCAGATCACGCTCTTCATAAGTCCCAAGTTTCATGGTCGTAGGGCCCAAAGTTTCAGAGAAGAAGACACAAAAAATCGGAAAAAGTGTCAAGAAGAAAAAAAAAGGACGAATTTGGCTCGCACAAATTCATATAACTCTTGCAAGCCAAAGGCTTGTCAAGTGCTAATAACCATCCGACGTAAAATAATGTGTGTTGCCCTATCCGTACCCGTGTGTGATATCAGTCATTTGTCTATCGATCGTTGTCTTCGATTTAGCTGAGTTATTTTGACTCTCCGCAACTCTTGTAATATAATTCGCAAAATGCATACATACTTGTACCTTAGGTACCCTAAGATAATTTCAATTTTTGTTTCGGAAGGTTGTACATATGGGCTTGAAGTGGAGTGTTTGCGTGATAGACTGGACTTATTCATTAGGTTTCTTATGGTCAGAAAAGAGTAGTCAAGAGAAAGTGGATGCGCATTTTGGTATTTGTCATATAACAAATCATGATCTACCGCAGATTGAAAATCCGACTTAGCAAAGTTTTCCAACTTGATATGTGCTTGCATACTTTAGAAAATGTACAAATTTTTTTACATTTTACAAAGTACTTTACAAAGTATTTTAGCAAAATGGATACAACAGGTAATTCACTTCCTGGCAAAAATCAACAACGATGAAAATTCCAAGAAATTGCCTGTCTTCATTGCTGTATACATTTTAGACTGCTGTCTTTTTATAATAACTGAAATCCAGCCTTCGCTAAAAACTTACAAGTTTCCGATTAATTGGACAAGAGCTTAATAAACTTGCAATAGGATATCTAAAGAAAAAATAAACGCAAATTTAAAAAATACCAATGAAATAATAAAATAGAATTATGATGACCGTGAGCTTTTGACCATAAATTAAATGACCCAGCACGCCTCTTTATTTTCCAATTCTGACGAAGGTCTTTCAGGGTGGCGTCGGTCATCCTAAAAGTCTTAAAGTCTTTTTTCATGCGTACTATCGAAATGAATAGAGTTTCTGCTTAGTTATTTATTTTATTGTAAGCGTTTTGAAATTTCTAACGAGCATGCCGGATCTCTAACTAGCACGATGTATTTATCACGAGCATGAATTTCTAGGGAACACACTGGATTTGTAACAAGCACACTGGATTCATAATGAGGATGCTGGATTTATAACGAGCCTGTTGCATTTATACAGAATTCCAGCAAACACCAAGTGATCACAAACGCCTATTTGCAGCATCTGAAGAAACAACAGACAACTATTCACATTTATCTACGCGAAGAACATTCTAAAGTAAGAAAATCACAATCTTTATGACACCCCATATTTTGACTGTAAAAATGGAGAAGGTTGAAAGCTCTTCCTTTTTATTGAGAGAAAATGTCCGTTTTATTGATTATTGATCGGGGTGTGTATTGTTTTTTAATTTCCATCCAGATACATTTATTGACGGAATGACATTTTCACATCTATAAGGCATTCTTTGATATAAATATTAAACATTTTAATCTCAAAAATCTCATTTTTCTTATCTCAAGAATTAATTTTTGATATCTGTAATTATATTTTATATATCGAAATGTACTCTTGATCTCAAAATTTTAGTCTTGAAATGGCCAAATGTTTAGAGATGTCGAAAGATATTTATTTATATCAATAATGATTATATAATGTTTTAAATTGATTTTCAGAGATCAGAAGTTTAGTTCTTGTTAGCAAAAACAAAAAATTGAGGGCAAAATTCTCAATTTCGATCAATATATATTGTTTGACATCTCAAAGGTTTTAATGATATCAGTAAATTATTTTTTGAGATCAAGAATACATTTGGAGAATCAAAAATAAAATTACAGATACCAATATAAAAATGAATTTTTGAGAAAAAAACAATCCTTGATATAAAAATATCTTTGCCTCAAAGTTTTAACCATTAAGAGCAATGTTGAAATAATAATAATAATAATAATTATTATAATAATAATAATAATAATAATAATAATAATAATAATAATAATAATAATAATAATAATAATAATAATAATAATAATAATAATAATAATAGCAATGATAATAATAAAAATAACAAAAATGAGCTTTTTTATTTGCTGAATTGGCCAGCATTTGTATCATGTTGTCTTTTGGTTTCTTAGAACGTCTGTTACAGCTGTGTGATTGGTAAGAGCCGTTTTGTGAAACTTTCAAATTTAGAATCACGTGGTTTCACACATCATTTACAAAGCAATTAGATAATTCACAGTTTTGTGCAAGCCGCTCACAGTATTTCAATTTCATCTTTTAGAAAGCTAGAACGCTTTTCATACATGAATAAACGACAGGTAGCAATCTCATCAGTTCATATTCTGTGGTGAGCATCAACCCATAAGCAAACTCTGTCTTAATCTCCATTGAGCCTTGATTGCAGATATGAAGTGTTATTTTGATTAAACCTAAATGTTGTAGCTGTTTGTGACTGAACGAATATGGGAAATCAAAGAAACAATTAAGAAAAGGAAAAATAAATAAATTTCAGAGAGTGCATGACCTCGATTACCAACACTTTCATTTATGTGTGTTCAATATTAGCTAAAACCAGGTTTCCGCGGCTTTGTTCATCACAAATGGGATAGTTCTAGAGAATTCAGACATTAAATTCAAGACAGATACGAACATGAGAAAACACCTGGCTAGGGCAACTGATAGTGAAACAGCAGCGAGTCTCTTTACAATGTGTCAGTAATATCAAAAGGAAAATAACCATTCGACCTAAAAGGGGGTTGTGTGTTGCCCTATCCGTCGCCATGTGTGAGATATCAGTGCCTTGTCTGTCTGTCATTTTCTTCGATTTAGCTGAGTTACTTTGACCTTACGTAGCTCTGTGGCAATAAAATTCGCGGAATGTAAGCCTACTTGTACCTTCAGGTAAGATAATTTCAATTATTGTTTCGGCACAGAAAAGTTGTGCATATGGACTTGAAGTAGAGTGTGTGGGTGATAGGCTGGGCTTATTCAATGGGTTTCTTATGGTCAGAAAAAAGTAGTGAAGAGAAGGCGAAAGCGACTTTTATAATTTGTCTTGTAAAAGATCATGACCTACTGCAGATTGAAAACCCGACTGAGGAAAGTTTTCCTAACTTGATGTGTTTATATACTTTAGAATGTAGAAATTTTAAGCATTTTAGCAATATTAGTCCAACAGTCAATCCGTTACCTAAAAAAAATGGAAAATACCAAGGAATGGTATGTCTTCTTTGCACTATACATTTAAGACTACTGTATTTTGATAATTTCCAGCCTTCATTAAAAACTTACAAGTTCCCGAGTGATTGAACTGCAGCTTAATAAGTTTGCAATACGATATGTAAAGAAAAAATAAACGAAAATTAGTAAAAAATAATCAAAATAATAAAAATAATAATACTAATAGCATCGCAATGATATCGTTATTAGAGTTTTCATTTGGTTTTCATGCCTAAGACCTTATTGCTCAGTTTCTGACTTCCTGTTAGTAAGCTAATGATTTTCCTTTTGCTTTTACTATTTAGTCAAATACTCTCCGTTTTGATGATATTACCCATGAAAAAAAGACAAGAATTACTTCGTTTAGCTGAATTTATTTATAAATAAAACGAAATAATTTTCATATGCAGTAGCCAACATAGGAGAAAAGTTTTGACCCAGGAGTTTGAATTATATAAATGAGTATTGTCACTTTTAAAATCCCTGTTAAATCTACATAGTATGAACAAGTGAAGGGCAAGAGGAATATCAATTTTTAATGTATCCGTTTTGAAACTTATAACGATTTTTTAAATTCCTGTTTGTAAATAATTAAACACAATTTTGCATGCATTTTAGTTGTGAAAGGATAGATATGAGTCGCCCTGTCTCTATCCAGAATTCCAGCATAAACCAAATGATTATAATCGCCTATTAGGTAGCAGCCCAATAACCAAAAGACAGCTCAATTATTCAGCTTTGTATGGATAAAAACCTTTCAAAATGCCTTCTTTTGCTGCTATTTTCGAAAAAATAATCAAGCATTACTTCTTTTTGGCTATATTTATTAACAAATAAAATAAAACTAATAGCCATAATCTCAGGTTAGCTCTGACCTTTGACCTAAAGTAATATGACTATATAATAACTTTTGGTGCCCTTGTTAATTCTAAAGAAGTAGTCAAATGACTTCGAGGAACAGTCCAAGAAAGAAGGCACAATATGAATAAGAAATTAACAGAACGGTCCGTTGCAGCGGTAGAAGTCTGTTGCTTTATCAGGTCACGACCACACTGTTGATAGCAAATTTTCCAGGAAAGAATCATAACAGTCACGGGTGAAAGCCAGCCAAAGTATAATATTTTGCAAGATTTGCTTGATGTCCGAATGGTCTTCAAGGGTGGCGTCGGTCGATTTGCTTAAACACGCCGAGGTTGCTCAGTTTAAGTGAGCTTTTCTTCAAAGTTCTTAACAGGTGGTGGTGCCAAAGAATCCACTGTTACTTGCCCACGTACAACTCATGCTTGCTTTAAAACGATAAATCGGATGAAGTTTACACAAGTAATCATTCCTGTTGTGAAAACGACACACTTGAACTACGACAAACCGCTTAATTAGCCATATCACAACAACGCAAGGCAATAAACCTCATTCAAATAAAACACATCCTGAAAGTTGTAAGGTCTTTTTTCGTGTGTACTATCTGCTTAGTTATTTATTTTATTGTAAGCGTTTTGAAATTTCTAATTAACATGCTGGACCTCTAACTAGCACGATGTATTTATAACGAGCATGCTGAATTTCTAAGGAATAAGTTGGATTTTGAACAAGTATTCTGGATTTATAATGAGCATGCTGGATTTATAACGAGTGTGCGGCATTTATACAGAATTACAGCAAATACCAAGTGATCACAAACACCTATTTTCAGCATCTGAACAAACAACAGGCAAGTTAACTATTCGCATTTATCTGCGCGAAGAACATTCTAAAGTAAAAAAATCACAATCTTTATGACACTCCATATTTTCACTTTAATAAGGAGAAGGTTGAAAACCCACCTTCGTTTATTTCCGATAAGCTCTTCCTTTCTTATTGAGAAAAAATGACTGTTTTATTGACTATTGATCGAGATGCGTATTGTTTTTTAATTTCCATCTAGATCCATTTATTGACGGAATCACATTTTCACATCTATTAGGCAATCACTAATATAAAGATTAAAGATTTTAATCTCAAAAAGTCATTTTGCTGATATCAAAAAATTAATTTTTGATATCTGTAATTATGCTTTGACATATTTAAATGTACTCTTGATCTCAAAATTTTATTTTTGAAATAACTAAATATTTAGAGATATCGAAAGAAATTTATTGATATCAATAATGATTATATAATGTTTGAATTTGATTTTTAGAGATCAAAAAGTTCAATGCTTGATAACAAAAACGAAAATTTGAGGACAAAATCTCAATTTTGATCAAAAAAATATTTTTTGATATCACAAATTTTTTAATGGTATCAGTAAATATTTTTTCTGAGATCAAGAATACATATGGAGAATCAAAAATATAATTAGAGAAAGCAAAATAAAAAGTGACATTTTAGATGGCAACGATTTAAAAGTATTTCTGTGAATGATTCTCAGGTGAGGACCTCCTGTCTGTTGGAAAATGTTCTTTGTATGTTTTCTCACCCGGCCAGCCACCTGTGTGTCTCATTGTCATTTGTGTACAGACATTATTTGGCGTAATGCGCATGCGCTAATCTTACCGTGACGTTTCGCAATGAGTAATCGCCCATCAGATGTACTTTGATTTCGTTGTGAAAACACCACATTGTTGGATAAATTTGTCAATATAAATCGGTGAGATACAGTTTTGGAACTGAAAAAAGGCTTCGGAATTTAATAACTGCCAATTCTTGAAACGGACATGTCAGTATGGATTGACAAAAGACTGAAAGGATTAATAATTGGACATTTCTACATACAAAGATTTTGTTGTGAAAAAGGAGATTATAAACTGAATTTAGACGGTTACTAGAAAAAACCAATCCTTGATATGAAAATATCCTTACCTCAAAGTTTTGACCATTAAGGGCAATGTTTCAATAATAATAATAATAATGTTTCAATAATAATAATAATAATAATAATAATAATAATAATAATAATAATAATAATAATAATAATAATAATAATAGTAATAATAATAATAATAATAATAATAATAATAATGGAAATGATAGTGATAATAGTAATAAAAATAGTAATAAAAAGGAATTTTCCTATATGCTGAATCGCTATTTGTACCATGGTGTTTTTTTGTTTTTTTTTTTTGTTACTTAGAACATCTATTGCAGTGACGTGTAGAAGCCCTTTTATGACACTTTCAATGTAAGAATCAGGATGCTTTACACATCATTTGCCCAGCTACTAGATAATTCACACTGTTTTGCAAGCCGCTCACAGTATTTCAGTTTCACCTTTTAATAAAGCTAGATACGTTTTACTTTTCTTACAAGTATAAACGACAGGTAGCAATCTCATCAGTTCATATTCTGTGGTGAGGATCGACGTATAAGTGATTCTGTTTTAATCCACATTGAGCCTTGATTGCATATGCGAAGCATTATTTCGATTAAACCTAAATGTTGAAGAGGTTTGTGACTGGACGGCTAGCAGGAATCAAGCAAACAATTAAAAAAGGAAAAATGAATATATAATATTCTGGCTGCATTTCAGAGAGTGCATGACCTCGATTTACGTGTGTTCAACATTGGCTAAAACCAGGTTTTCGCGACTTTGTTCATCACAAACAGGACAGTCCTAGAGAGTTCAGACATTAAATTCAAGATAGATGCGAACACGAGAAAACACCTGAGGCTACTGATAGTGAAACAGCAGCGAGTCTCTTTACAATGTGTCAGTAATATCAAAAGGAAAATAACCATGTTGCCCTATTCGTCGCCATGTGTGAGATATCAGTGACTTGTCTGTCTGTCATTTTCTTCGAGTTAGCTGAGTTGCTTTGAAACTACGCAGCTCTGAGGTAATATAATTCGCGGAATGTAAGCCTACTTGTACCTTTAGGTAAGATAATTTCAATTTTTGTTTCTGCACAGGAGCGTTGTGCATGTGGACTTGAAGTGGATTTTGTGGGTGATAGGCTGGGCTTATTCAATGGGTTTCATATGGTCAGAAAAGAGGAGTCAAGAGACAGTGGATGCAACTTTTGTTATTTGTCTTGTAACAGATCATGATCTACTGCAGGTTGGAAACGCTATTGAGCAAAGTTTTCCTAATTTGATGTGTGTTTGTATGCTTCGGAATACGCACAAATTTTCAAGCATTTTAGCAAAACCGGTACAAACAGGAAATCCACTCCTCAGAAAATTGGAAAATACCACGGAATGGTTTGTCTTCGTTGCAATATACATTTAAGACCACTGTCTTTTGATAACAACTGAAATCCAGCCTTCGTTAAAAACTTACAAGTTTCTGAGTAATTGGAAAGCAGCTTAATAAATTTGCAATATGATACGTAAAGAAAAAATAAACGTAAATTGGTAAAAAAAATCAAAAAAATTAACAAAAATCACAATGATTAGTTCCAACATTTATGATTATTCAAGTCAAAGTTATCTAGTTAAGCTTTTGATTTGAAAAAAATAAACAAGCGTTAGTAAATTAGTAACGGACAATAACAAAAAAAAATCAAAATGACTTCATAATGATTACTACCAAAATTTATTATTATTCAAGTAGCAGCTATCTAGTTTAGCTTCAGTTTTCCACCTCCTGTTAGAAAGCTAATGATTTTTTGTTTTTGCTATTTAGTTAAATAGTGTCTGTGTAGATGATATTTCCCAAAGAAATAAAACAAAAATTGCTTCTTTTACTCTGAATTTATTTATAAATAAATAAAATGAAATGTTTTATATGTAGTGGCTAAAATCGGAGACAAGTTTGACCCAAGAGTTAAAATAATATATGCGAGTATAATAACCTTTAAAATCCCTGTTAAATCTAGATAAGTATCAATAAAACCAAGGACAAGGGAAATATCATTTTTTTTAGTTTATCCGTTTTGAATCTTATAGCAAGTTTTAATATTTCAGTTTTTAAATATTTAAAAGCAATTTTGACTGCATTTTAATTGCGAAAGAATAGCTACGAATCGCTCTGGTTTTATCCACAATTCCAGCGTATACCATCTGATAATAATCACCTGTTAGGCAGGAGTCCAATAAATAAAAGGCGGACAGCAGGTTGTTCAGCATTTTATGGAACAAACCTTTCAAAATACCCTCTGTTGCTGATATTTACGAAAAACTAAACAAGAGTTACTTCTTTTTGGCTAAATTTATGAACAAATAAAACGAAATTATTTGATGTGCAATAGCCATAATCTTAGAATAGCTTTGACGTTTGAGTTAAAGTAATATGACTATATATTATAACTTTTAGTAAACTTGTTGATTCTAAATAGGCATCCAAACAAATTTCTTCTTAACTATATATAAAAAGACTTTGCGGAACAGTCCGGAAAAGAAGGCGAAATATGAATAAGCGATTAACAGAACGGTAGCGGTAGACGTCTATGGTTTATGATGAATCTTACAGAAAAGACTGGTATAAGTCAAGTGTGAAAGCCAGCCAAATTATAGTATACTGCAAGTGTTTCGAGTGGGTATTTCGCCTTGCAGAGGGTAATTTACAAAGCAATAACCATTTGGAGGTTTCAATGACAAATTAAATGAAACCGCACGCCGCTTGAATTTCCCGATGCTGACGAAGGTCATTCCGTCGATCTGCTTAAACACCGAGGTTGCTCAGTTTAAGAGTTTTTCTTCAAAGGTCTTAGCAGCTGGTGGTGAAAAAGAATCCACTGTTACTTGCCCACGTACAACTCATGCTTGCTTTAAAACGATAAAACGGATGAAGTTTACACAAGTAATTATTCTTGTTGTGAGCATATCGCACTTAACAGGGCCTTATGACAACAACGCATGACAATAAACCTAATTCAAATATAACACATCCTAACAGTCTTTAAGTCTTTTTTATGTGTACCATCAAAATGAAAAGAGTTTCTGCTTAGTTATTTATTTTAATGCAAGCGTTTTGACATTTCTAACGAACGTGCTGGATCTCTAACTAGCACGATGTATTTATAACGAGTATGCTGAATTTCTAAGGAACACACTGGATTTATAACAAGCATAGTGGATTTATAATGAGCATGCTGGATTCATAACGAGCGTGCTGCATTTATGCAGAATTCCAGCAAATACCAAGTGATTACAAACGCCTATTTGCAGTAGTTCAACAAAGAACAAGCTGGATAACTGTTCATCTGAGCGAAGAGCATTTTACAGTAAGTAATCAAGATATTTATGGCACTCGACATTTTGACTGCTGAAAGGGAAGGTTGAAAATCCACCTTCTTTTATGTTTGTATAAGCTATTCATTTATTCATTTCTTTAAAGAGAAAAAAATATCCGTGATATTGATTATTGATCGAGGTGTGTATTATTTATTACTTTTCTTCTGGATCAATCTCAGAAATTCCTTTTTTGATATCGAGAATAAATTTTCGCTATCTGTAATTATATTTTTCTTATCTTTAAATGTACTCTTCATCTGAAAATTTCATTCTTGACATCATTAAATATTTAAAGATATTAAAAGAGATTAATTTATATCAAAATGAGTTAATAATATCTAAAATTGAGTTTTATAGAACAAAAGTTCAATTTGTGATAATAGAAATGAAATATTTGACAGCAAATCTCAATTTCGAACAATAAATATTATTTGATACCTCAAAACATTGACTGGAATCTGGATTTATTTTTTGTGATAAAGAATATATTTAGAGATATCACAAATATAATTACAGATATCATAATCAAAAAATGAATTTTTACGAATAAAGGTCATTCTTGATATCAATAGATCTTTGGCTCAAAGGTTTGGAGCTATGTGCAATGCTAACATAATAGTAATAATAATTTGAATGATGATAATAATAACAATAACAATAATAATGATAATGATAATAATAATAATAATAATAAAATGCATTTGTCTGTCCACTGACTCGGCCATTACTAATATCATGTTGTTATTTTTGTTATTTAAAACGTCTGTTACAGGTTTGTGATGTGTAGGAACCGTTTTGTGTAACTTTTAATTTAAGAATCACTTCGCTTTACACATCATTTGCATAGCTATCACATCATTCACAATGTGATGCAAGCCGCTACACTATGCAATGCCGTTTTAACATTTAATGCTTAATTTTGATATCAAAATATATTCAATAAATTAATGTAGATCTCAGTAATTTTTATTTTGCTATCAATAATTAAATTTTAGATGTCAAAAATTTATTTTTAAGCTAAAAAACCAATTTCACAAATTTAACAAATCTAAAGGGAAACACATATTTACATAACTGTTAAGGTATCGTCAATTAAATTTTGGAGATGAAAACGAGAATTATCAATAACAACAACACAATTTTCAGCTCAAGAATTGCTTCATTTTTCTACAGTAAAAAATTAAAAGAAATATCCGGTTTGCAAGAACTAGTCGTTATTTCATTCAAACACTTGTGCTTCTGAATATTTTATATAGAAATAGACTGATATTTTGATATCTGAAATTCATTTTTGACATAAAAAATCATTTGCGGATTTCAAAATAATAAATAAATTATCGAGATAAAAATTAAGATTTTGCTATCAAAACTTTTGATCTCTAACGTTCAATTTTAGATATCATTAAACCATTTTTGATATTAATAAATATTTCTTGATATCGCTTAATATTTATTGATAACAAAATTGTTTTTAGTTCAAGAATATAGTTAGAGATATAAAAAAAACATTAATTCAAAAAGCAGCAAAATCTAACTCTCGATATCAAAATATGATTTTTTAGATAAAAAATTATGTGAGAATTTTATTCCGTACTCAACCTATTTCAATTTCATCTTTTTAGAAAGATATATACGTTTCACTTTTGGCACATGATTTAACGACATGAAGCAATCTCATCCGTTCATATTCTATGGGGAAGATCAATGCATAAGCCGACACTTTCTAATAGCCATTGGAGCTTGATTGCACTAGCGAAGCTGTTTCTCGATTAGATCTAAATGCTGTAGCTGTTTGTGACTGGACGAATACGGCAATCAAGGAAACAACAAAAAAGGAAAAATAAATATACAATACTTTGGCTACATTTCACAAACTGCCGGACCTCGATTACTAACACTTCTGTTTGTGTGTTTCGACAATAGCTAAAACCAGGTTTCCCCGGCTTGGATCATTACCAATAGGATAGCCCGGGTCTAGGCGGTCTCCCCCCCCCCCGGCGGTCTCCCCCCCGGCGGACTCCCCCTACCAACTCCCCCTGGCGTTCTCCCCCCCCCCCGTAGGCTGACTCCCCCCGTCCTTCTCCCCCCTCCCCCCATGGTAGATTATTTTAATTAGTAAAACTTAAATCAGCAAAACTTGTACATTTCATTCCTGTTTTAATTTTCAACCTCACCTTTCATCTACTTTTACATAATTATTACTAGGAAATTAATCTGCTTTAAAATCCAATTACGAAATTACAATCAAACACTTACTGTAAACTGATCTTTCAAATGCGATCACGAAATTTAATTTACAGCTTTACTGTATCACCACCTTACAGTTTTAAGTTATACGCGATGCCACGTAAGAAGTCCATTACATGGCGATTAGCAAAGTCACGAACAATAGTCGAAATCCTGTTCTCACACTGGGCGCATTGGTGTCGCCTTGGTTCGGGCTCATGACCGCCCATAACTCGGGTTATCAAGGTGTTGTTCAAGGCCTGTTCCCTGCGCAAAACGTCAATGAATCGCCAGAGATTGGGATGAAAGGCAGCGACGGCTGCTTGCATTTTCCTATGGCATCCCTCCACGTGATTGTTTGTTTTTGGAAAATGTTCAATAACTATGTCGCTAACATTCCATATTTCGTGCGAAAACACTGGTGCTCTACGTTCTCGGCCTTGGCCTGCCGACGTAATTATCCTCAAAGACATTTAGTATTGGTTCAGCTTCCTCAGGCAGCTCGTTCTGTAGGTCCTCAAAGGCATGAGTAATTTCTGAGTAAATTCTTACCAGTAGCTTAATTTGTTCAAACAGACGAACGTACGTTTCTCCTTTTTTGTTTGGCAATAACGCGTACAGGCATGGGATGATTCGATCAGCGGTTAGTACGTGTACCGTGTATAGCTGGTAAAATAGCTGTGGAACGATTTTGAATGTCCCATCCATGAACCAGTGATAGGAATTTCAACGGTACTACGATCCTGAGGCAGTGGTAGTGGCTCGTTAGCGTCTTGGCGTACGCGTCGAACAGAACGGCGAATTGTATGAGTTGGTGCAAGTAGAACTGCTGCCTCTGCAAAATATCAAAAAGAAACATATAGCATAAAGAGATGTTTCATATTTTACGGATGTTTCATTTTTTTAATTTTTTTTATTTTAATTCAAATTTCTTATTATTGTTATTTCTTTTATCTTTTACTTATTTATTTTTCATTTCTTTTATATCTATTTGTTTATCTGCTACTTTCGCCTATTTAATGCTTTTAACGTTTTAAGTTTTTAACAGGGTTTTGGGAAAACTCAATACATCAATCACTTAATTACATAGATTAAAAACATCAATAACCCTTTGGTCTTCATACATCAATAAGGAAAGCAAGAGGGGAGAAGGAAAAAAATGAGTGAAATGTACAAGTTTTGCTGATGTAAGTTTTACAAAAATCTGCCGTGGGGGGAGAAGAACAGGGGGAGGCCGCCTGTGGGGGGAGAGCGCCAGGGCGGAAACCGCCCGGGGGAAGGAAGCGCCAGAGGGGAGACCGCCTGTTCCCGATAGCCCTAGAGACTGGAATCTTTAATTACAAAAGAGATACGAATTTAACCGAACCTCCTGCTTGAGCAGCCACTAGAGAAACTGCAGTTAGCCTCTTTACAATGTGGCGGTAACATCCAAAGGAAAATAACCATTCGGCGTTAAAGGGTTGGTGTTGCCCTATCCGTCACCATGTATTAGATTTCAGTGGTTTGTAGGTCTGTCGCTTTCTTCTTTTTTGCTGAGTTTGAATAAACACTTCGCTCGTCCATGCTAGAAAAATTTGCGGAATGCAAACTTCCTTGTACCGTAGTTAAGAAAATTTCAATTATTGTTTCGGCACGGAAGTGTTGTGCATAGGTTTGTTTTGTTTGTTTGGTGTTTAACGTCCGGTTCACCAACAATGATGGGAATATTAGGACGTACTTGCGAAATGAATAAGTGAGAAAATGAAGGAAGAATTACCCAGCATTCATTGCAGACTTGCAAGTTCCGGAGTAGTGAGACAGCAGTTAAATAAATTTGTAATATGATACATAACGTAAATGTACACGGAAATTAGTAATACGATTAGTAATTAATAATGGATACTTCGCGAATCCATCATTATTCAAGTCACCTTTATCTGGTCTTGCCTTTCATTTGATTTCCATGCTTAAAACCTTCCGTTTTTAGCTGTGAATCGCGCTGGTTTTTTGCCAGAATTTCAGCACATACCAGTTTATAATAATTGCCTTTTAGGCAGCATCCCAAAGAAACAAGGAGGGGCAATTATTCAACAGCTTTTTAGGGGCGAAAAACCTTTCAAAATAACACCTCTGTTTCTGATATCTTCAAATTTATGAACAAATGAAACAAACAAATGAAATGAGATGAAATATTTGATGCGCAATAGCCATAATCGGAGATAAGCTTTGATCTTTGAATTAAAGTAATATGACTATGCATTATAACTTTTAGTACCCGTGTTGATTCTAAGTAAGCAGCAGTCAAATAAGTTTTCTTTTAGCTTCTATATAAAAAAGACTGAGGAATCGTCCAAAACAAGAAGGCACAATATGAACAAGCAATTAAAAGAACGGCCGTACAGTCCGTTGTGGCGGTAGAAGCCTGTTCAGCATTAGGTCACGCCACGACCACATGTTTGGTAATTAATTTTCAGAAAAGAAACATGGATACATGGAAACGGTATTGAGCCTCTTACAAGGTGGCGGTAACATCATAAGGAAAATAACCATCCGATCTAAAAGGATATGTGTTGCCCTATCCATCGCCGTGTGGTCTTTTGTTTTATTGAGATTGCATTGACAATGTGCTCCTCTTTAAGTGTAAAATTCTTGTTGTGCGAGCTTCCTTGTACTGTCGGTAAGAGATGTAAATTATTGCAGATTGAAACCCGATTGAGTAACGAACTTGATGTGCATTTCTATACCTTGGAGTAAGTTCAAACTTTTCTATTCTATTCTGGTTCTCATAACGCACTTATGCCTAAGCGCAACACTCGAGCACGATTAACACTAAAAATATGCTTTACTAAAAAGATGAGTCTTTAGCATTCGCTTAAACATATTAAAGTTTTTTGCAGTTTTTATGCTCCCTGGTAATGCGTTCCATAATGTAGGACACGCATGACTAAACCTTCTTAGTCCATACTTCAGATTACACTTTGGTACAACTAAAAGGTCCTGTTCTGCAGAACGGAGTGTGCGTCGTGGTTGATAATTGACTATTATATCTGTAATGTATTCCGGGGCAAGTCCATGCAGGGCCTTATATGTTAGTGATATGACTTTATGCTGGATTCGCTGTTCGATCGGTAACCAATGTAAAGACGCTAGTACAAGTGTTATAGGGGCGTGTTTTGGAGTGAGTTTAACTAAACGAGCGGCTGCATTCATGACGGATTGTAATTTGGATAACGTGATCTTTGGTAGACCAACAAGAATACAGTTCGCATAATAGTCCAAAAGGGAAATCACTAACGCGTGAACAAGGCTTTTGGCTGCATTTTCGGTAAGGAATTACCTAATACTAAAAATCCAGCGAATGGTAGTAACACTTTCTACATATGTCGTTTATGTGCGTCTGCATGTCGAGGTTTGTATCCATGATTACCCCTAAATTGCGTGCCTCATGTGTCCTCTCTACTATGGCGTCCTTAAGGTGGAGCTGGTGAACTGCGATATTATCAATATTGTTTGGGCTTGCGATCAGAAGGAACTCAGTTTTATCTTGGTTCAGCTTTAAGTTATTACGGAACATCCAATCACTGATGGAACTGATGCTGTTCGTGAGACTATCACATGCTGTGCGTTGGTCAATGACTGACTTAGGGTTAGCCGACTTTTTAATCTGTGTGTCATCTGCATAGCAGTGGAACCAGAGGTGAAGAGCAAACATAAGATGTCCAAGTGGTTTAGTGTGATCACTATACAATCTGAGACCAATTTTCCAACCCTGTGGTGCAGAACAATTTAGCTCCTTAATGTCAGATGACACATCATCAATCATAACTTGGACATCACGATGAGAGCGAAACCACTCAGGAACCGGTCCTTTGATTCCAAAGGTTTGTTCCAGGCGTTTGATCATGATGGTGTGATCCAGCGTATCTAAGATAAACTATTTGTCGATTATCTGGATGTAGACGAATGTCATTAAACACCTTCATTAATGCCGTTTCAGTGCTATGCATAGATTTATATGCTGTTTGATATTTTTTCGACAGATTGCAGCGTGAGATATGAGTGTTTATTTGTCCACAAACTACTTCCTTAATCACTTTAGATACAATAAAGAGATTGGACACCGGACGATAATTCTTTGGTATGCGTTCTAATGTTGGCTTTTTTAATAGGCGTTAACACCGCGGTTTTGTAGCGATCAGAAAACACTCCGGAACTAAGAGAAAGGTTAACTATTCGAGTAATAACTGGCGCCAGCTCTTCTAAACACGATTTCAATAGAGATGTGGGAATTCGAGCCAGTATGGACGTTTTATTCGGAAACGATTTAAGAATTTCTGCGATTTCAGGACGGTTAAAGTTGTCAAAATGTTCCAATGTCTCAAAAGTAGTGCCTAAATATCCATCAAAATCAAACGCGGAATCGATATCCGTATCAAAGGTTGAGCGAATTTTGCTGATCTCTTCAGAAAAATAATCATTAAAGTCATTTGCCATATCTTTGGAAGAGGTGTACACCGGTAGGGGGTTATTTTGATTTCTGTGCATGATCATATTCATTTTCCGAAACGGGGTACCCTGATCTTTTTCATTTTCCGAGATGATTTCTCAATAATATTTTCTTTGTGCTTGCTCAAGAATCACACCGAAATTATGTTGCTCCTCTCTAAATTCGATTTCAGACGATTAGGATGTTTTTCCGCCATTTGCGTACTTTAGTTCTGAGACTTTTTCGGGCATTTTGTCTGCGTTGTACCATGGTTCGCGTTTGTGGTTTCGGTTTTTCCGTACAATAACTGGTGCGTATTTGTCTAATATGGCTTGGAGTTCAATGCCGTCAGCCTGGACTAGGGAATCTAGATTCATCGAAGAATAGTTTTGAACCAAGGTCGAGTCTCTAATGTCTTTCCTAAAAGCGTCGAGATAAATGGACTTGACTTTCCTGTACCGTTTTTCATTTATTTGAATAGGGGGTCTGATGAAATCAAGAGTGAAATATATTGCGTGATGATCATTAAGAAGGTCGCCCATCAGGATGTCGCCTAAACTAATAGTGTCATTACAACGTGAAAGTAACCAAATCCAATGTATGCCCATTTTTATGGGTAGGGACATTTACATGCTGATTGAGACAGAATGCATGAAGAATATGCTTTTTTGTGAAACTAAGAATGTACTCTAACAAAAAAGCCGAAAACTCTTGAATGAAAATAGACTAAATATGACTGTGGTGGTCGATAAATGCATGCGATCCGTACGTTTCGTTTTGGGCATTCATTGATACCAGGATATGCTAAAAAGAGTCATATTTTGATGTTTTGGTCCTAACAGGGTGCAACTCACTATTGCATGAAATAGCGACCCCACCACCTGGCCGATGGTCACGATCAGACCGCAACATTATGAAACCATTGCTGCGTAATGCGGATTCCTCATATGTATCATCTCACTTATAAGCATTTTAGCTGGAAAACTCATTTTGGAGATCGAAAAAATCATTTCCAGATTTTAAAATAGAAATTAAAAAGTCTCCTTCATAAATTATGTTATCTAAAATAAATCTTGATATCAATAAAACAAAATAAATTATTGAGCTCAAAGTTGAGATTTTGCTATTAAATGTTTCATTTCTGCTATCAAGAATTCAATTACTCATCTCTAAAAATCATTAAGATCATTTTGACATCAATAAATATGATTTCATATCTAAATATTTATTGATATCAAGACTTATCTTTGGATCAAGGATACATTTAGATATCAAAAGCAATAAAATGGTAAAAAACTTTTGAATAGAAAATTGATTCTTGATGTCAAACAATTTTGGGTAAAAGTTTTGACACCTAAGCGTAGCGTTAAAATAATAATAATAATATCAATGATGACAAAATCAATAATGGCAATAATAATAATAGTTTTTTATACACTGATTCAACCATCATTGGTATCATGGTATAGTACGTCGGTAACAGCTTTGTGATCTGCAGGAAGCGTTTTGTGAAACTTTTAATTTAAAACTCACATCACTTTCGTACCAGAATAAACGATAGGTAGCAGTTTCATCATTCCATGTTCTCTGGTGAAGATCAACGCACAAGCTGACACTGTCGAAATCGCCATTGAAGCTTCATTGCATTAGCGAAGCACTAGTTCGATTACATGTACATGATGCAGCTATTTGTGTCTGGACGAATAGGAACAGCTAAGAGAACAATATAAAAAACGCAAAATAGATATATTATATTCTTGCTGCATTTCACAGAGTGTCGGACCTTGACATTGCGCTGCTCTGTGGCAATAAAATTCGCGAAATTTAAGCTTATTTGTAAGGTAGGTCAGAAAAATTGAATTATTCTTTCGGCACAGAAGTGTTGTGCATATGGAGTTAGAGCGGAGTGTGGCGGGACTGTGGGCTGGGGGTATTCATGGGATTTCTTAGGGTCAGAAAAGAGCATGTGGGTGGTATTTATCTTATAACAGATTACAGTTTACTGCAGATTGAAAAGTTTCTAACTTGATGTGTGTTTGTATACTTTAGAATACGTAAGTTTTGAGCGTTTTACTCTCAAAATTCATTTTTAGTTAAAAAATATTTGCAGATTTTGAAATGCAAATTAAAAAAGTCTCGTTCTGAAATAATGTTATCTAAAATAAATTCTTGATATCAATAAAAAGAAATAAATTATTAACCTCGAATCTGAGATTTTGCTTTCAAATGTTTCGCTTTTGCTGTCAAGAATTGAACGCTTGATTTCTAAAAATCAATTTTAGATATCAACAAACCATTTTGACATCAATAAACATTATATGATATCTCTAGATATGGTCGTTGTAACATCTAAAGGGAAATAGCCGTGCGTCATCATATGTGAGATTTCAGTGGTTTATCTGCTTGTCGTGGTCTTCTATTTAGTTGATTTAACATTTAGACTTGTTCTGTGCTAATAAAATTCGTGGAATGTATGCCTACTTGAACCATTGGTAAGAAAATATTAATTATTTATTCGTGTTGTGAATATTGACCCTGAGCGGAATATGTGGAGGGATGGTCTGGACTGGGGTATCCATTGAGTTTTTAGGGTCAGAAAAGAGTAGTCATGCAGAAAGTGGGTCCAAATTTTGGGTTTGTCTTGTATCAGATCATGATCTACTGCAGATTGAAAACCAAAGTTTCTTAACTTGATGTTTGTTTGTATACTTAAGGATACGTACAATTTTTAAACATTTTAGCAAAACTGGAGCAGCAGGAAATTCACACCATGAAAAATCTAACAACGATGAAAATTCCATCGATTAGCATGTCCCCACTGCATTTATGATTACTGTCTATTTGTAACAAGTAAAACCCAGCATTCATCGCAAACTTACAAGTTCCCGGGTAATGGGCAGCAGCTTAATGACTTTGCAATACCATACGAAAGGTTCAAATAAACGAAAATTTACTATTATTGTTATTATAGATAGTAATAATCACAATAACAACAATATGACAATAGCAAAAATATCGTAGTGGTAACATCAAAATGATGTGCAGAATGTTTCAAGTATTCAAGTCCTTTTTTATCTTGTCTTGCTTTTTCCTTTGCTTTCTATGCTTTAGACCTTCACAGTTCGGTTTCTGACCGCCTGTTTTAAACTAAATGATTTTGCTTGTATTTTTTTGCTTATTTAGTTAAATTACCCTCTCTTTTGTTGATATTTTGTTGATAAGAAAATAAAACGAAAAATTGATGAATTTGTTAACAAATAAAAGGCAATCCTTTGATATGTAGTGTCCAAAATAAATTATTACCCGGGAATTTAAATAAGACACAAGATTATTTTCATTTTTTGATCCCTGTTGATTTTAGATAATGATCCCCAAAACCGTGGGCGAAAGGGGATTTCAATGTTTTAGTGTCAGCCTTTTGAAACTTATGACGAGTTTTAAGATTGCGGTTTTAACAATTTAAACAACATTTTTGCCTGCGTCTTAGTTGGGATACGGTGGCCGTAATTGGCGCTGGATTTATCCAGAATTCCAACAAGCAGCACGTGAAAAAATCGTCTATTATGCAGCAGCTTATCAAACAAAAGGCAGGACATTTATTCGGTCTTTATGGGTGAAAAACTGAACATTCAATTGACCTTTTATGGGCGAAAAACCTTTCAAAATAACACCTCATTTGCTGAAATTTGCAACAAAATAAAGGAGAATTACTTCTTTTTGGTTAAATTTATTTTCAAATAAAACGAAAATATTTCATGTGCAACAGCTATAATCGGAGATTATCTTAATCTTTGAGTTAAAGTAGCATGAATATATGTCCGTGCCATAACTCCTGGTAGTAGTCCTGGCAGTCAAACAAGGTTTTTCATATGATTGAAACCTAGTATTCACCACAAACCTACAAGTGTCCGAGTAATAAGGCAGAAGCTTAATAAACTTGTAAGGTGGTATTTAAAGTAAATGAAACGAAACTGGCTAATAACAGCCATAACAACATATAATAACAATTAAATTAACAATAAAATAATAATATTAATAACAATAATAACGTCGCACATGATCACGTGCAGAATCTCTCATTATTCAAGTCCCATTTACCTAGTTGTCTTTGTTTATTTGATTTCACAGTTTAGTGCTTGAAAGCTAATGATTTTTGTTTTTTTCTTCTTTAGTTAAATTACCGTCTCTTTTCCTGATATTTTCAAAAAATAAAACAGAAATTGCTTTCTATTGGCTGAATTAATTTACAATTAGAACGAAATTATTAAATATGATGTGACTGAAATCTCAGACAAGTTTTGACTTGGGAGTTTAAATGATATAAATGAGTATTATCACTTTTTAGAATTACTGTTGATTTTAGATAACCAGAAACCAAAGACGAGAGGGGGGTTCAATGTGATATTGCTAGCGTTTAGAAATTATTAACGAATGTAAAGATGTCAGTTTTTACCATTTAAAACCACTTTTACCTGCATCTTAGTTGTGAAAGGTTAGCGTTGAATCGCTCTGGTTTCATTCAAAATTTCAGCATATACAACCTGATAATAATCGCCTAATAGCCTCAACGAACAAAAGGGAGTTAAATTATTCAGTCATAATCGGTGATCAGCTTTGACCTCTGAGTTAAAGTAATATGAATATATATCCGTATTATAACATTTAGTATCCCTGTTGACTCTAAACGAGCAGCCAAGCCAATTTTTTCAAACTATTGCACAGAAATACTTTGAAGAATAAGCTAAAAAGAAGGTAAAATATGAATAAACAATTAACTTAACGGTTCGTATTATCCGTAGTCTTTGCGGGCATGAGGTCACACCACGATGACAAATTTCATTCTGAATTTTTCAGAAAAGAATCGTAAAAAGTCAGCACTGAAGACCACGGATGAAAGACACCAAATTATAAAACCACAATAGTAAAATTGGTACAACAGGAAATGGGCAAGATAAAAAAAATCGACAAGATAAAAATGTCATGGAATGACATGTTCCCATTGCAATAACATTTAAGATGATGTCTTTTGATGCTTACTGAAACACAGTATTCATCAGAACTTACAAGTTCTCGAGTAATGAGACAGCAGCTTAATAAATCTATAACAAGATAAGTAAACTAAAAATAAATAAAAATTACTAATTATAAAAACCATGCTATAATAATAAGAATAATTTAATAATGATGATAATAATAATAATAATTGTAGTAATAATACTAAAAATGAATAAATATTTATAATAAAAACATTAAAAGTAATAATAATAGTTATAATAGTAACCGTAATTATAAAAATAATAAAAACATGATATTGATAACATAATACATGTGAATTGCAAACTCTTTTATTGATCATGTCCTGTCTATCTAGTTTTGGTTTTTCATTTGATTTCCATGCTTAAGCCTTAAGCAGTTCATTTCTGATCTGCAGTTTAAAAGCTAATGATTTTTCTTTTGCTTGTATTTATTTAGCTCCATCAGCCTCTCTTCTGCTGATAATTCCGAGGAAAATAACATAAAAATTACTTTGTTTTCGAGGAATTTATTTACAATTAATACGAAATTGTTTATTAGGCAGTGACTAAAATCGGAGACAAATTTGACCAAGGGGTATTTTCACGTTTTCCAATCCCTGTGGATTATAGATAAGGGTCCACAAAATTAAGGTGAGAGGGGTTCAGTGTTTCACTTTTTAAGGTGTCAGATTGTAACGATTTAAATAACGTTTGCCTGCATCTTAGTTGCAAATGGAAACCTATGAATGGCGCTGGGTTTTTTTCAGAATTCCAGGAAATAAAACATGATAATAATCGCACATTCAGCAGCAGCCCACGAAACAAAAGGCGGGGATATTATTATGTTTTTATGTGTGAAAAACCTTGTAAAATGGCACCTATGCTGTGATATTATCTTGAATCTATTTCTTTTATTCTAATTTAATAAAAAAATATAAACGAATTTATTTTATATGCAGCAGTCATAATCGGATATCAATTTTGACCCTTGAGCTAGAGTAATATAAATATATATTTGTATTGTAACTCTAATACCCCGTTTTGTTGCTAAATGAGCTGCCACGCAAGTTTTTCTAAACTACTACATAATAGGACTTTGAAGAACCATCCAAAAAAGAAAGCAAAATATGAATAAACAATTAGCTAAACGGTTCGTACTGCCCATTTTAGCGGTAATGTGAATGTAAATCTTAACAGATTTAATTTGCCTTTTTCTAAAATATATTATAAGATACGGTACAAGAATGAAATAAATAAAAATTGAAGTGAAAAATTGTAGTGATGCATAATAGAAACAGTATAAAAAATCTATTGGCTAGAAATGACGGGTAAATGCATATGTAAATAACAATGCTAAGTTTTTTTCTTAAAGGGGCAAACCTGTCCCCTATCGATCGCTTCTGAGATCAATAGGGAGAACATTCCAGAGGCGTGGTGTGGAGTGCTTCTGACTGGTTTGTAGGAGGTCAGTAATTCCAATAAATAGTCCGGTGCAGGGCTGTGGATAGCTCGATGAGTCAGCCACAGTAGCTTGAACTCAATTCTTTTATTCAGTGGTAACCAGTGTATCTTAATACTGTCTTAATACTGTAGTTATCCTGTCAAATTTTCCGCTATTGGTAACAACACGGGCCGCCATGTTTTCAATCTTTTGTTTTCAATTGCACGAATTTCAATCGCCATGTTTTCAATTGCACGAATGTCCAAAAAGGATGGCAGTGGCATAGTCTAACCTAGACGATATAAGCGCATAGAAAAGTTCCTCGCAGGCGGTTTGAGTTGGATAAGGGCGAATTGCACGAATGTCCAAAAAGGATGGCAGTGACATAGTCTAACCTAGACGATATAAGCGCATAGACAAGTTCCTCGCAGGCGGTATGAGTTACATAAGGGCGAATTGCACGAATGTCCATAAAGGGTGGCATTGGCATAGTCTGACCTAGACGATATAAGCGCATAGACAAGTTTCTCGCAGGCGGTTTGAGTTATATATAAAGACGAATTGCATTAATGTTGGGATATTAGGTCACACCATACCACTGCCACCAATTTGATGGTGTATCTTCCCGGAAAATTCGTAAAGGCTAACCACAGTTGACCATGGCTGAAAGCCACCAAAATTGTAATGTATTGCAAGTGTTGGGTGCGGGTATTTGTTTCTTGAAGGGGTAATTTACAAACAAAATTTTGGAGGTTTTCTCGACAAATTCAATGCATCCGCGGATCTGTCTTACACTCAAAGTTTGCTCAGTTTGCAGATTTCTTCTAAGGTTATAGCAGTTGACGCTAAAATTGTTCTTTCGTCTGGCCCTTTCTTAAGCATATACGTTTCATGCTCGGCTTTAAGTTATAAAGTGGAGGATGTTTACATAATAATTATCGCTGTTGTGAAAGCAACACACTGTACAAGAGGCAAACCATTAAATAAACCTTATCAAAACAACGCACCACAATCAACTTTATTCAAACAAAACACAGCCCTAAAGTCTTAAAAGTTTCTATTTTTGATGTAAACTATCCAAATGAAAAGAATTTCTCCTTAGTTATATCGGTTACATTGCAGTGTAAGCATTATGAAATATGAAAATTATGAAAAATGCATGCTCTATTTATAGCGAATATGCTGGATTTACAACTAGCATGCTGCATTTAAAACGAACAGGCTGGATTTATATCGAGAATGCTGGATTTATACAGAATTCCAACAAATACCAAATGATCACAAACTCCTAACTGCAGCTCAGTAAACACCAGCGGGATAAGTATTCATATTTATCTGCCCGTAAACGCTTTCTTAACTAAGAAAATCAAGATATTTTCACTTTAAGAAGAGAATGCTAAAAACCTGTTTTCGTTTTTTTATTTTTGCCATTCACTCTTCATTTTTTTAATGAGAAAAATTTCGTTTTATTGGTTATTGTTCCGGATGTGTATCTGGAAAAATTATTTTATAGAATAAGACTTTCACATCTTTTAGGCAATTATTTATATCAGGAATTAAATTTTCTCTGAAAAATAAAAAATGATTCTGTATACAGGGTCTGGTCATTGTTTGTAGATGATATATATATATATATAATAGACTGCTATTTTGATCTCAAAAATTAATTTGTGAGTTCAAAGTATCATTTGCAGATTTTAAAATATACATAAAAAAGTACCATTCTGAAATAATGTTTTCTAAAATAAATGCTTGATATCAATGAAAAGACAATAAATTATTCAGCTCGAAACTGAGATTTTGCTATCAAATATTTCACATTTGCTATCAAGAATCAACTTTCGATCTCTAAAAATAAATTTCAGAGGTCATTAAATCATTTTGATAATAATAAACACTATTTGATACCTGTAAGAATTAAATGATATCAACAATTAATTGTTGAGATCAAGAATACAAGAATCAAGAGACGTTAAAAATATAAAAACAGATAGCAAAAATAAAAATAAATGATTTTTAAGATAAAAGTTAATTGCTGATATAGAAAATTGATAGAGAAAAAGTTTTGGGACTTACGTGCAGTGTTAAAATAATAATGATGATAACAATAATAATAAAAACAATAATAATAATGAGTTTGACTCGCCCATAATTGGTATCATGTTGCCTTTCTTGCCATTAGGAACGTCTTTTACAGCTTTGCGAGGTCGAGCAACCGTTACCTGTAGTCCTCAATTTAAGAATCACATGGCTTTAGAACCATTTATCCAGCTATTAGATAATTCACAGTGTTATGCAAGCCGCTCATCATATTTCAATTTTAGTTTTTTAAATAAATAGATACGTTTCACTTTTTGCACATGAATAAACGACATGTAGCAGTCTCGGCATTCCATATTCTCTGGTGAAGATTAACGCATAAGCTGACACTGCCTTAATAGCTAATACACTTGATCACATTAGTGGAACATTATTGAGATTATATCTAAATGTTGTGGCTCTTTAAGACAGGACGAACAGGGCAACCAAGAAAACAAAAAAGGAAAAAATAAATCTATAATATTCTGGCTGCATTTCAAAGATTGTCGAACATTATCAACACTTTTATCTATATGTATTCAACATTAGCTAAAACTAGGTTTTCTCGGCTTTGGTACTCACAAATAGGATAGTCCTAGAGAGTTCAGAAATTAATTACAAGACATACAGATATGAGTAAACATCTTGCTAAAGCAGCCGAAAGAGAAACGACAGTGAGACTCTTACAAGGTAGCGGTAACATTCAAAGGAAAATAACCAACAATAACGTAAAAGAGTGTGCGTTGCAGTATCCTTCGCAGTGTATGTGATTTCCGTAGTGTGTCTGTCTCTCGTGGTCTTCTGTTTTGCTGAGTTTACACTGACACTACAGTGCTCTGTGCCAATAAATTTCGCGGAGTGAAAGCATACTGGCACCCTAGCTAAGAAAATTTCAATTATTGTTTCGGCACAGGAGTGTTGTTCATATGAACTTAGAAGCGGAGTGTGTACTTGGGGAGGCTGAGTGGCTGGAGGTATTCAATGGGTATCGTATGGTCAGAAAAAAGTCGGAGCAGTCACAGAGAAAGTTATCATTTCTCGTGTAATAGATCATAATCTGCAGAATGAAAACCAGATTGGCCAAAGTTTCGAAACTTCGTGTACGTTTCTGTAGTTTGGAATTAGTAGAAAATTTTCAGCGTTCTAGCAACAGGAAATACTCACAATGAAAAATTAGACAACGATGAAAATTTAATTGTATTGCATGCCGTCATTACAATATACAACTAAGACTGCTATCTTTTGATAATAACGGGAATCCAACATTCATCCCAAACTTACAAGTTCCCGAGTAATGGGGCAGCAGTTTAATAAAATTATAACATGATGCGTAAAGTAAATATAAACCAAATTTACGAATGATAATTATAGTAACAATAGAATAATAATAATATTAATAACAAAAATGATAAAAATGATACTAGAATTAATAATAACAGTAATAATTATTATAGTTATTATAATAATAATGCTAATAATATCATTATGACAGTGTCAAAATCATTATTTGCAGAATCTTTCATTATCCAAGTCGTATTTATCTAGTTTTGCTTATACGTTTGATTTCCATACTTAAAACACAGTTCAGTTTCCGACCCCCTGTTTGAAAGCTAATTATTTTCATTTTGTTTTTAATTATTTAATAAAATTGTACCTTTCTTTTACTGATATTTCCAAAATCAATAAGAAAAAAAACATAATTTCGCTTCGGATGAATTTATTTACAAATAATACGAAAGTCTTTGACATGCAGTAGCTGTGTCGACGTTGGAATTTAAATGATATGTGAGTATTATCACTTTTCAGAATCCCTGTTGATTCTTTATAATAATCCACAAAAACAAGGGCAAGTAGTGAGGAGCGGCTTTCAATTTTTACTGCAAGCGTTTTGAAACTATAAAGACTATTAAGATTTCAGTTTTCAACCATTCAAATAACGCTTTTGCCAGCATATTAGTAGTGGATAAAGCTGTGAATCACGCTGATTTTATCCAGAACAGCAAATAGCACGTGATAATAGCCGAATATCAAGCAACAGTTTAACAAACACAAGACGTGGCAATTATTCAGCTGTTTATGGATGAGAAAATCTGTCAAAATAACAAATCTATTGCTGATATCTTCGAAAAATAAACAAGGATTGCTTCTTTTGGCTAAATTTATTAACAAAAAAAAAGAAATTATTTGATTGCGGTAGCCATAATCGGGGATCATCTTTGCCATTTGAGATAAAGTAATATGAATATATATTCGTATCATAACTTTTACTATTCCTGTTTATTCTAAATAAGGAGCCAAACAAGGTTTTTTAATAGCTACTGCATAGAAATACTTTGAAGAAATTAGCCAAAAAGAAGGTAAAATATGAATAAGTACAAATACAATTAATCGAGGATCTTCCAAAAAAAATCGTTAAGACTTCGAAAAATAAACAACAGTTGAAACAAGCCAAATTATAATGCATTGCTAGTGCAGACATTTAGCAAAATCGGTGCAACAGGAAATCCTACCAATGAAAAAATTGGATAACGATAAAAATACCATCGGATGGCATGTTCTCTTTGCGATATGCATTTAAGATTGCAATAATAATAATGATTATAATAATAATAATAATAATAATAATAATAATTACAATAACAGTTATAAAACAAAATTACCGTATTGCGACTGTTCGCGGCTTTTTATTTTTCACTCGGTAACTTACAAAGCAACAAAAGCTTGGAGGTTCCGACGACAAATTCAGTAAATCCTATAGCCTCTTAAGGTCTTTCAAGATAACGTCAATGGATTCTACATCCGCCAATCTGCTTAAACTTTCTGAGACTGTTCACTTTAAGAGAGTTTTTCTATTAAGGTTTTATCAGTTGACGTTAAAACTGATGTTAACTTGTCAATGTATGACTCATGCTTGGTTTTAAAAGATAGATCGGATGAAGTTTGCGCAAATAATTATGTCTGATGTGAAAACAACGCATTTTACGGGAGGCAAACCACTTAATTAGTCTATCAAAACAGCGAACCGCAATCGACGTTATTCAAACATTACACAACCCTAAACATTTTTGATGTGTATTAGCCAAATGAAAAGAGTTTCTGCTTAGTTGTTTGATTTTAGGCGTTTTGAAATTTATAACAAGTATGTTGGATTTATAACGACAGTCGATTTTTTTGACTGCAAAGAAGAAAAGTTAAAACGCAACTTCGTTACCTTTTGAATAAGGTCTTCATTTTTAATGAGAAAAAGGTCCGTTTTATTGACCACTGGTCTAGAAGTTTATTGTTTATTACTCTTCATCTGAATCCATGTATTTATGAACGACATTTTCACATTTATTATGCAATCATTGATATCAAGATTGAAAATTTTCATCTCAAATATGCAGTTTTTGATATCAAGAATTAATGTTTGCTATCTGTAATTATATTTTTGATATCTCTAAATGTATTTTTGATCTCAAAAATTAATTCTTGATATCATTAAACATTTAAAGTTATAAAAAATATTTATTGATATTTGAAAAGATCTAATCAAATCTGAAATTTATTTATACATATTAAAAGTTCAATTCTTGATAACAAAAATGAAATATTTGAGAGCGAAATCTCAACTTTGAGCTCAGTAATTGTCTTGATGTCAAGGATTTGTTTTCGAGAACATTACTTCAGAATGTGACTCTTCTAATTCATATTTTGATACCTAAAAATGATTTTTGATCATAAAAACTAATTTTTGAGCTGAAAGTTTGTTCGCTGATGTCAAGAATTAAATGATATATAAACATAAGTAGAGATAACAGACCGCAAGACATGAAACTTTCAGAACAAATTACTTCTTGACATAAAAATAAACTTTGGTTCGGTGTAATTTTAAAAAATAATAATGCTAATAATAACAACAATAATAATAACTTAATTAGTATAATGATAAAAGCAATAATGATGCTTATTTTAATAATAATAATAGCAACAATAGTAATGGTGGACTTGTATCATAATGTTCTTCTTTTTTTTTTTTTTTTTTTTCTTTTTTTTTTTTTTTTTTGGTTACTTAGAACGACTGTTATGCTTTGTTTTGTGTAGAAACCATTTTGTAAAATTTTCATTTTAATGATCACGTGGTTTCACACATAATTTGTCCAGCTATTAGATAACGCACAGTGTTATGTGAGCAGCTTAACTTATTTCAATTTTACCCCTTTTAAATGCTAGATACGTTATACTTGATGCATATGAACAAACTACAGGTAACAATCTCAACTGTTCATACACTGCGGTGAGGATCAACACAAAAGTTGATACTGCGTTAAACAGCATTAAACCTTGTTTCCATTAGTGAAACATTATTTCAATTAATCTAATTGATGTAGCTGTTTGTGACTGAACAAATTCGGCAACCAAAGAAACGATTTAAAAACGGAAAAATAAATAAACAATATTCTGGCTGCATTTCACAGAGTGATGGCCCTCGATTGCTAACACTTCTATTTGTGTGTGTTCAACATTAGCTAAAACTACGTTTCCGCAGCCTTGGTAGTCACAAATGGGATAGTCCTAGAGAATTCAGAAATTAATTACAAGATAGACACAAATATGAGCAAATCCCCTGCTGAAGCAGCCGATAGAGAAACGGCAGTGAGTCTCTTGCAAGGTGGCGGTAACATCAGAAAGAAAATATCCATCCGACGTAAAAGGGTGTGTGTTGCCCTATCAGTCGCTGCGTGTGTGATTTCAGCGGTTTGTCTGTCTGTTGTGGTCTTCTGTTTTGCTGACTTTACATTGAGACTACGCTGCTCTGTACCAATAAAATTCGAGGAATGTAAGCCAACTGGCACCCTAGGTAAGAAAATTTCAATTATTGCTTCGGAACAGGGGTGTTGTGCATTCGGGCGGGGGAACTGAGTATGTGTGAGGGTAGGAGTTGGGGGCATTCAATGCATTCCTGAGGGTCAATAAAGAGCGGTCATAGAGAAAGTGGTTGCAACTTCTGGTATTTTTCTCGTAGAAGATCAATTGATGTGTGTTTGAATACTTCAGAATGCGTACAAATTTTAAACGTTTTAGTAAAATCGGTGCACAGGAAATTCTCATAATGAAAAAATTCGGCAACTATGAAAATTCCATGGGAAGACATGTTCCCATTGCAATATACATTCAAGATTGCTGATTTTCAATAGCAATAATAATAATAATAATAATGGAAAAAATTAAATAATAATAAATTAATTACAATAATAAAATAATAACAATAATAATCGCATTGTGATCACATATGCAATAAATATTACGTGATACTAGCAATAAACAAAACACGGGGCAATTATTAACGTTAATTCATAATGATGTATGGCAGAAAAAATTTCAGAATAACATCTGCGTTGCTGATGTTTTAGAAAAAATAAGAATTACTTCTTTATGGATACATTTGTTAATAAATCAAGCGAAATTATTTTATGTTCAGTAGCTATAATCGGAGATCAGTTTTGACCTTTGAGTTAAGTAATATAAATATATATTCGTATTATAAATTTTAGTATCCTTGTTGATTCTAAATTAGCGGCCAAACAATGTTCATTTTAACTACTGCATAGAAAGACTTAGAGGAACGTGCCAAAAAAGAAGGTACAGTATGAATAAGCAATTAACTGAAAGGTGGTAATGTCCGTTGTAGCTGTAGAAGTCTGTTGGTACACCACGAGCACAAGTTAAATTGTGGACCTTCCTAGAATGAATCGCAAAGACTACACAGTAGATCAGTAGAAAGCGGGCCGAATTATAATATATTGCAAGTGTTCGTCGCCTGTATTTCGTGCTTCAGGGTTTAATTTACCAAACAACAAAATTTTGGACGTCGACAAATTCAATAAATCTGCTCGCCGCGTGAGATCCAGATGCCGAAGAAGGTCTTTAAGGGTAACGCCATTGGGTTCTATATCCCCCGCTTTGTTTTCGCATTCTAAGATTGCTTAGTTTAAGCGAGTTTTTCTTCTAAGATTTTAACAGTTGATGCTAAATAATCGCCTTTGGTTGGCATTTAACTTGGAAAAGTACGAATCATGCTGGCTTTTAAAGGATAAATCGGATGAAGTTTAAACAAATAACTATGTCTGTTGTGAAAATAACACACTGAATGGGAGGCAAACCACTTAATTAGCCTCAGTATAACAACGCACCGCAATCAACCTTATTGAAACAAAACATAGCCTTAAAGTCTTAGAATTCTTTTTTCGTGTATACTATTCAACGGAAAAGAGTTCTGCTTAGTTATTTCACTTCAGTATAGGAGTTTTGAAATTTATAACGAGCGTACTCTATTTATAGCGAGTATGCTGGATTTACAACTAGCATGCTGCATTTAAAACGAACATGCTGGATTTATAAGGAGCATGCTGGATTTATACGGAATTTCAGCAAAAACCAAGTGATCACAAATGCCTATTTCAACCAGCTCAGCAAACAACAGGCGAGATAACTCTTTCTAATTATCTGCGCGAAAAAGCTTCCTAAGACAATCAAGATATTTACGACCTCGATATTTTGACTGTAAAGAAAAGAAGGTTAAAAATCTTCGTATATTTTTTGATAAGCTCTTCATTTTCAATGAGAAGAAATGTACGTTTTATTGATTATTGATCGAGATGTGTATTGTTTATTACCTTTCGTTTGGATCCAATTATAACATTTATTGGGGAGTTTTTGAGGCCATGAATTGGGTTTTTATCTCAAACATTTAATGTTGATATCAAAATTTATTTTGCTGTTTGTAATTATATTTTGATATCATTAAATGTATTCTTAATCTCAAAAATGATTTTTGATGCGAATAAATATCTAAAGATATAAGAAATAGTTATTGACATCAAAAATAATTTAATGATATCTAAAATTGATTTTCAGAGATTAAAAGTTCAATTCTTAATGTCAAATTCTCTATTTTGAGCTCAGTAGTTAAGAATGAAACTTTTTAAATTTATATTTTGAAATCTGCAAATCATTTTTGATCTATGAAATTAATTACTATAATACTTAATTAGCCTTATTAAAACAACACACCGCAATCGACCTTATTGAAACAAATAAACACCTAATACTGGGAGCTCAGCAAACAGCAGGCGGGATAACTATTCATATTTATCTGCACAAAACGCTTTCTAATGTAAGAAAATCTCCAGTCGATATTTTAACTGCAAAAAGGACGGTTGAAAACCCACCCTGGTTTATTTCCAATAAGCTCTTTCTTTTTTTTAAGAAAAGAAGTAAGTTTCATTGACTATTGATCGGGGTGTGTATTGTCTTTTACTTTTCGTCTGGAACCATTTATTCATGGGTTAACCAGTTATTAACACTTGACAAGAGCCTTTGGCTTGCAAGAGTTATATGAATATGTGCGAGCAGCCGTTCGTCCTTTTTTCTTTCTTCTTGACAGTTTTTCTGAATTTTTGTGTCTTCTTCTTCTTTGACACTATGGGCCCTAGGACCATGAAACTTGGGACTTATGAAGAGCTTCATCTGAACGTGTGCATGTCACTTTTTATTTTCGTCTTCGATTTCGTTTTTTTTTTGTTAAAACGCCATATGAAAAGAGTGTATTTTTGTACGTAAATGCAGTGCATTTAACGCACACTACAGAACACAGTTGCTGAGCTTTGTGCGAGCTCTCACTGCGTAAATAGATAACATGGCATATGCCTGCTCGGTGAATAAAACTTTAAGCCAACAAAAACGGAACACTACTCAGCTTATAAGACGTATTCAAGGTGTTTTGTTTGCAATATATTAAATCAAGAAATAACCCATTGAAGGAAATACTTTTTTGTTTTAATTTTTGTCAATCAAGTGTTAAAATTTCGGTAGCGATATAAGGTTCTAGTTGTTTTATTGACAGATATTTGCATCTGAATTTTTAGATACAAAATAAGACAGATAGTTTGATCTCAAAAATTAATTTTTGAGCTCAAAAAAAATTTATTTGCGGATTTCAAAATCTAAATTCTAAACACAGGCTATATTCTGAAATGATGTTATGTGAAGTAAATGTTTGATATCAATAAAAAGAAATTAAATTAAATCGAAATTCAGATTTTGTCATTAAATGTTTCAGTTTTGCTGTCAAGAATTGAACTTTTGATCTCTAGATATCAATTTTAGGCATCATTAAATCATTTTAATATCAATCAATATTGTTTGATGCCTCTAAAGATTTATTGATACTAAGAATTAATGCTTTAGATCAAAAATACAGTTAGAGATATCAAAAATATAATTGCAAATAGCAAAAATAAAGAAATGAACTTGTGACATAGAAAATCTTTGGAGAGAAGCTTTGGCACCTATGCAGGGTGTTAAAATAGAAATAATAATAATAATAATAATAATATGTCTATCCTCTAACTCGGCCACCATTGGTATTATTTCTGTTTTTATTTAGAACATCAAAACCAGGATAGTACCAAGAGTTAAAAAATTAATTACAAAACAGATACGAATATGAGCAACCCTGCTGCGACAGCAGCTGATAGAGAACCTATTACAAAGTCGCGATAAGAGCAAAAAAAAAGTAACCATCCGGTTTGTCTGTCTGTCGCCTTCTTCTGTTTTGCTGAGTTTACATTGACGCCTAGCTGCTCCGTGCCAATAAAATTGTAAGCCTACTAATCGGAATGTAAGCCTACTTGTACTATGGATCAGAAAATTTTAATAATGTTATCGGCCCAGGAGTGTTGTTCATATGGACTTAGAGCGGACTGAGAGGGAGTGGGAGGGCTGTGGATTATTCACTAGGTTTCTTAGGGTCAGACAAGAACATTCAAATAGAAATTGGATCATGATCTACTGCAGCCTGAAAACCCAATACACCAAAGTTTTATCAACTTGGTGAGCGTTTATATACTTTAGAATACGTACAAATTTTTAAGCGTTTTAACAAAATCGGTGCAACACAAAATTCACAGCATATAGAAATTCTACTACGATGAAAATTCCATGGGATGGTTTGTCTCGATTGCAATATGATTTTAAAACTGCTATCTATTGATAATGACCGAAACTCAGCATTCATTCCAAACTTAGAAGTTCACGAGTAATGGGACAGCAGCTAAATAAATTTGTAATATGATACTATAGTGAAAATAAACGAAAAATACTAATAATAACCATAATAATAATAATGTAATAATAATAATAACGATCAATAATACTAGACACAGAAAAATAATGTGATCGTGATTCGCGGAATCTTTCGTTATTCAAGTCCTCTTAATCTATTTTGCTTTTTCACTTGATTTCCATAAATAAGAACGTCATTTTTCAATTTTTGACCTGTTTGAAAGCTAATCATTTTCCTTTTGTTTTTACCTATTTAGTTTAATTACCTTGTTTTGCTCATACTTTCGAAGAAAATGAAACAAAAATTACTTCATTTTGACTGATCTGTTTATAAATGAAACGAATTATTTGACATGCAGTGGTCAAAATGGGACGCCAGTTTTGACACGTGAGTTCAAATAGTGTACTTGCGTATTATCACTTTTAATCACTGTTAATTTTAGACAAGGATCCACAAAACCAAGGGCGAGATGGGAGTTTAATTTTTTATGCAAGCGTTTTGAAACTTATTAGGAGTTTTTTTCTGAGATTTCTGCTTTAGCAATTTTAATAACATTTTTGTCTACTACAGTTGTGAACGCATAGCTGTAAATCGCGTTGATTTTGTCCAGAACTCTCGCAAATATCTCGTAACAATAATCGCCTATTAGACGGAAATTTAAAAAACCTTTCAAAATTACACCTTTTGGTATCCCAGTTGATTTTCAATCAGCAGCAGACGAAGGTTTTTTAAAAGCTACTGTATCGAAAGACTTTGAGGAACCAAAAGAAAGCAAAATATGAGTATGCAATTAATTTGACGGGTCGTTTTAGCGGTAGAAAGTCTCAGCCATTACTTCACGCTACGACCACAAATATGATTGAGGAATTTTATAAAAAGTAGTCGTAAATCGCACAGTAGACCACAGGCGAAATCGAGCGAAATTATATTGCATGGCAAGTCCGGGTATTTAGCAAAGTCGGTAAAACAGGAAATGTCATAATGGAAAAATTCAACAACGATGAAAATTCCATCGGATGGGATGTTCCCATTGCGATATACATTTAAGACTGCTGTCTTTTGCTAATAACTTGAAACCCAGCATTCATCAAACTTACAACTTAAGAGTAATGGGACAGCAGTTTAATAAATTTGTAAAAGTACATAAAGTAAAAGTAAGCAAAAACTATTTATAATGACAATAACAACCATATAATAATAATAATAATAATATAAAATAATATTAATAATAATAACATTAAAGTAATTATTATTATTATTATTATTATTATTATTATTATTATTATTATTATTATTATTATTATTATTATTATTATTATTATTATTATTATTATTATTATTATTATTATTATTATTATTATTATTATTATTATTATTATTATTATTATTATTATTATTATTATTATTATTATTATTATTATTATTATAAAAAGAAATATTTCTGTAATGTTCGACACAATATTTCGTTCTTCAGTGGTTATTTACAAAGCAACAACAGTTTTGAGGTTCCGTTAACAAATTCAATGACCGTCGCTTAAGGTTCGGACGTTGAACAAGGCCTTTCAGGGTAGCGTCAGTGGGTTCTACATCCTCCAAGCTGATTAAACACTCTGAGGGTGCTCAGTTTCAACAAGTTTTTCTTCTACGGTTTTTGAGGTTGCAGCTAAAGAAAACACTTTTGTTTGGCCTTTTACTTGCTCCTCCCTACCCCTACCCCCTGCTCCCCATACGACTCATGCTTGTTTTTAAACGATAAATATTATGAAGTTTACATAAATAATTATCCCTGTTGCGAAAACAACGCACTGTCCGGGAATCAAAAGAATCAATTAACATTATTACAACAACGCACCGCAATCAACCTTATTCAAACAAAACACAGCCTTAAAGTATTTTTCATAAGTACTATCCAAATGGAAAGGGTTTCTGCTTAATTATTTTATTTTAGTGCAAGCGTTTTGAAATTTATAACGAACATGCCGGATTCATAAAGAGCATGCCAGATTTATAACGAGCATGCCGGATTTATAACAAGCATGCCGGTTTTATAACAAGCATGCCGGATTTATAGCGAGGATGCTGGATTTACAACGACCATGCCGGATTTATAACGAGCAGGCCGGATTGATAGCGAGCATCCTGGCTTTATAACGAGCCTGCTGGATTTATAATGACCATGCTGGATTTAAAACGAGTATACTGGATTTATAGCGAGCATACTGGATTTAGGCAGAATTCACAGCAAAAAAATTGATCCCAAACTTCAATTCGCAGAAGCTCAGTAGCAAAAAGGCCAGATAACTATTTCTAATTATCTGCGCGAAAAAGCTTTCTAAGAAAATCAAGATATTTACGAAACTCGATGTTATGAATGCATATCTCTAAATGTATTCTTGATCTCAAAAATAATTCTTGATATCAATAAATATATAAATATAAATAAAGAGATATAAAATATATTTATATCAAAAATAATTTAACGATATCTATGGAATGCCATTTTCACATTCATTGGTGAATTATTAGAATAAAGAATTAATTTTTGATCTCAAAAATTAATTTTGTGATATCAAGGATTAATTTTTCATCTAAAAAATTCATTTCCTGATATCAAAAATTTATTTTTACTATCTGTAATTATATTTACGATATCTATTTTTGATATCTTATTCTATTCTTGATCTCAAATAATAATTCTTGATATCACTAAATATTTACAGATATCAAGAAACAGCTATTGATATCATAATGATTTAATGATCTCTAAAATTGATTTTTAGAGATCAAACATTCAATTCTTGATAGCAAAAAATGAAATATTTGATAGCAAAATTTCAATTTTGAGCTCAACAATTTATTTTCCTTTTACTGATATCAAGAATTTATTTCAGATATCATTATTTCAGAATGATACTTTTTTAATTTATATTTTGAAATCTGCAAAGGATTTTTTCATCTCAAAAATTAAATTTTGATATCGAAATATCGATCATTATTTACATGAAAAATTTAAAAGAACATCTCTGCGAATAAATAATGACTTGTATACAGAATCTTGCTCGTTTACCAAATGTCCATTGAGAGGCATTTTATGTTTTTGTGTGGTGTTTTCTGTACATTTATACCTATGTGAAAAGCAAATAAAAGGCATACAGAATCTTTATTTAAATTTTTTACTCTCCAAAAAAGAAGCAATTCTTGAGCTTAAAATTGGGGTGTTATTATTAATATCAATTATTCAAGTTTTCTCCAAACTTAAATTGATGATTCGTTAAAATGTGCAATTAAGCTTTTAAAATTGAATTATTGATCTTAAAAATCAATTTTTGCTATTTGAAATTCTATTACTGATAGCAAAATATAAATTTATGAGATCTACATTAATTTATTGATATCTAAATATATCTTGATATCAAAAATAAACATTAAATATCAAAACGGCATTCCATAGATATTTAAAATTGATTTTTAGAGATCAAAAGTTCAATTCTTGATGGCAAAATGAAATATTTGATAGCCAATCTCTGTTGTGTGCTCAATAATTTATTTTCTTGCTAAGGATATCAAGAATGCATTTTAGATTACAATAATTCAGAATGTGGCTTTCTTAATTTATATTTTGAAATCTGCATATGATATTTTATCAAAAATGTTACCTTTTTAAATCAAAATATTTGTCTATTTTTATATCTGAAATTCAGGAGCAAACATGTGTAAATAAAATAATAACTGACTATAACTTATGTGGTTACTATTGATATCAATAACTCATTTTTATCTCGAAAATTTAATTCAGGAATCGTTAAATTTTATGTGAATGTGTGCCTCCCTTAAGTTTTCTAAAATTTGTAAAATTTTTTTGATCTCAAAAATAAAATTTTGCTATCTAAAATTCAATTATTGACAGCAAAATATACATTAGTCTGAGCCACATGAATTTATTTGATATCTTTAATTATATTTTATATAAAAATGAACATGAAATAAAATAAAGTAAAATTTAGTTTTTGATCCAGAAACAAAGTTTTTTCCCTCGAAAAATTAGCTATTGTAGCGAAAGCCAGCGAAGCATAGTGAACGATGAAACGAAGAGATGTAATACATTCGAATCAAAATTATTTAAATTTAAAAATCGATAATTCAAACAATGTTGATACGAAATGATGTTCATTTCCCTGGGTACCTAAAACTTTCAGCAAATATGAAAAGAAAGTCGTGCCTAAAATGTATGTTATAACTAAAGAACGCATTAGGCTTAAGTTGTGCCATGCACTAGTATAAACAAAAGAGCTTTCGGTGATGCTATAGCATCAGGGATGAAGGCAAAACATTTGCAGTTAACTTTTTTATTTATTTTGAGAACTAGGAGTAAATTACTGAAAGATAATTCATTTTGCTTGGGATAGATCATCATCATTAGCATGCTTATTATTATTATTGCTACTGTTATTATATTAATATTTTAATCGATATATTATTATTTTTATTTATTTATTATTATTATTATTATCATTATCTTATTTGGGAGAGGGTGGGTGATGGAGATGACCCAGCACAAGCCCGGGAGCGAATGCCTTACAGGAGCGAACATAAGTATAGGAACAAACATATAGCGATACAGTATTTTTGGGGAGTAACGCTTTTTTCCCTTTTATTTTAAATGATATTTTTCAGTGTGTCAGTTTTCCGGGTGGCACTTGTCCACGGGGGGGCCACTTTTCCAGGTGGCACTTGTCCGGGTGGCGGTTTTCTGGGTAGCACTTGTCCTGCTTCCAGCAATACCAGTGCTCGCAGGCAACCGTATGTGACACCAGCAAATTAAATACTATTACTAATTGCGTACATGAATTACTGAAGCTGATAAGGTGCAACAGTTAACATTAATCTTAAACTTTTTCACAGATGAAAAAAACCGGGAAACCGTCCCCTTTGTCTGGCGATTCCTAAATGATTCACTCTAAAATACAGATATTCTGTAAAATAGAGTAGTTAAATGTCAGGTGGCCTGTGTTAAAAATGCATATGGAAATGCTTTCTGGAAATGAGGGTTACGAGACAAAGGGATTTTTGTCTCCAAAGTAATTCAAAAATATAATTTCAGGAAAATTGACGTTAGATTCTCAATTTGGCACTATCAGTTTTCCTTTTTTGTTTATTTGTTTGTTTGTTTGTTTGTTTTTTGGGTTTTTTGGTCTGCATTAAGTTAATCACGCGCTTTGTATAAGAAATATTTGCCTAAATTTTTAAAAGAAACAGTCAGAAAATTTCACAAGTTATTTTCTTGAAGCTAAGGGTATCACTGAATTTCAAGCAGAAATTATAATAGAGTGCACACCTGCATCAGTGCATATGAAGCATATGGAAAAAGTTTAAAATGTACGCATTGGTGTGATTGTTTTGGCAATAAAATAGCTCACCCGCTAAATGTACAAAATGCTAAGATGGTGTATGAGAGGTCAAAACCTTTGGTCAATTGATGGTGTATGTGTTATCAGGGGTGTCCCAAAAATGTACTTTGAAACGTGAGACAATATCAGGCCGACGTGGTCCACATTGAGTGCCAGTTTCTTTTTAAAAAAGGAATAACTATTCATTCAATACTCCGCGTTCCTGTAAAGTTGGAGGTGGGACAAGGGGTTGTTTCGGAACTGCACTCCGAGTTTAACGAAAATGTAGACAGAAAGTTGTATACGTACGCTTATCGGCATGTAGAGATTTAGTTCTATAATTACGGTAGCTGAGATAGAGTAAGTTGGGGCAAGACGCCCATGCGGGGTTAAAGGTCCACTCAACGTTATTTTGAAATGTGTTACTCTTTTCACTCAAAATCAAAACTAATCGAAGCGCCACATGACGAAAGCACATGTAATCTAAATAAAACCACAACAGTGGCACAATGTTGCAAGTAAAGACATTATTTAATTTTAGGGGGTCAATTTCATAAAAATCAGAATTTTTTGGGAAGCCATAGAAGTTTTTATAGGTTACAGATGTTAATATCATGAAATTAATAAGTGGCCTTGCTGTTTCTCAAAACATAACGGAGTGTAACCGATGATAGGCGATAGTAACTTTTTGAGATGATATTCACATAGTCCCCTTCGGGGAGCATCCGTGGGCCTTTTGCCCCAGGTATGGGGCAAAAGACCCATTAAGGGCAAAAAACTTTTATTCAGTTTTTTTTCATGAAAAGTAAAAAGTTTTAATAACTGATTCACTATTGTGGTGGCAGAGGGATTTGATATTGAACACCAACCAAAAGCTAAGGAACATATCTCAACTCAATAAACTTTTATAGCAAATCGCGCTTAAGGGGGGCCTGTTACCCCACCTTACTCTACAGTTTTCAAATTAAATTTCGCACATATTTTTAAGCGTTGTTGTCGAACAGCCAACCTCTACGGTGGTTGGGGCTGTTGTGTATAACACCTTTGTACTCTCCTTTTCAAAATATCCATCCGCTCTGTGTTTATACCAAGCAGAGGGACCTTCTCAGAGCTCAACTGTTTTATAACAGCGATGTTTAAAGGATAAAATTTATACGTGACGAGCACCATCCCACCCACCAACCCCACCTCCTGTCCCGGACACTGATATGCCCAAGCATGAAATTTGTGGGGATGAAACTTGAAGAAAATCATCTTAAGTGTTCTATTCAAAGAAATTCATCGCCCTAGAGATAATTGGCAAAGCACACACACTCACACGTGCGGTTGATTATGCTGAAACACACAAAACACTGATGAAATTCATTGAAATCTTAATTGTTCTACTAAAAATAGCGGAGTATTAACTTCAAAATCGAACCACTCAGTAGATGTATTGTAACATCTCAGAACACTTTGTCATGAAAGAAATAATTTCACAGTGTAGCAAAAGTTAATAAATCGACGTAAAACTGAAAATACGGACAAATTTCGTAATTTACAAGATAGCTTGCAATACATACACACACACACACACACACATATATATATATATATATATATATATATATATATATATATATATATATATATATATATATATATATATATATATATATTAATTCTCGATATCAAGAATTCACTAATAAATATTATATATATATATATATATATATATATATATATATATATATATATAATATTTATTAGTGAATTCTTGATATCGAGAATTAATTTTTGATCTCAAAACTCTATATTTTGATATAAAGAATTATCTGTAATTGTATTTTTGATATCTCTAAATATATTATTGATCTCTAAAAATAATTTTTGATTTCAATAAGTATATATTAGAAAGAAATATTTATTGATATCGAAAATGATTTAATGATGTCTAAAATTTATTTTTGAGATCAAAAATTCAATTCTTGATGGAATTATGAAATGTGAAATATTTGAGAGCAAAATGTCAATTTTGAGCTCAATAATTCATTGTCCCTTTATTGACGTCAAGAATTTATTTCAGATATCATTATTTCTGAATGACACTTCGTTAATTTGTATTTTGAAATCTGCAAATGATTTTTTGATCTCCAAGATTGAGTTTTGATATCGTAATATCAGTCTTTTTTAAGTAAATAATTCAGAAACGCACTTCTGTAAATAAATAATGACTCATCCTTGTATACCGATTCTTTCTTAAATTTTTTTAATGTTAAAAAAACAATTCTTGAGGTCAAAAATTGTATTATGATTATAGATCTCAATAAATCAAATTTTCATCTCCACGTTTTAGTTGACGATTCTTTATATTTAACATAAATGCATGTCTCCCTTATATGGAATGCCATTATCACAATTATTTATGACTGATCCTTCTATAAAGAATATTTCTTTAAATTTTTACCGTACAAAAAAGAAGCAATTTTTGAGATAAAAATTTTGTTGTAATTATTGATCTCAATAATTCAAGTTTTCATCTCCAAAATTTAATTGACGATTCGTTAAATTTTATGTAAATGTGTTTCCCTTAAGACTTTTTAAGTTTGTAAATTTGACTTTTTGATCTCAAAATTAAAATTTTGCCATCTAAAATTCAATTATTGATAGCAAAATATAAATTATTGAGATCTACATTGATTTCTTGATATCTTTAATTATGTTTTGATATCAAGCATTAAATGTTAAAACGACATTATATATATATATAGATATATATAGATAGATATATATATATATATATATATATATATATATATATATATATATATATATATATATATATATATATATATATATATATATATATATATATATATATATATAGTAATGTTTCAGGAGACCTCACGTGCTGATTTATAAGGTTTAGAGAGACCGAAAACTTTCGTAAACCAAATCCAGGTCTCCTTATTTATAAGGCCTCTAGAAAGCTCAAAAGTAGCCAATTCTTCTTACATTTATCAGAGGGACACTATACTTAAGCATAATGTGTATAAGCATAATGTGTACAAAATATAACCAAAATGAAAAATTTTTGACTGAAAGACAAATTTGAAAAGTCGCCCTAAGGTCTACCTCTTGTTTATTTTACAACCATATCAAATACCACTCATTGAGACCATTTATAATTGTCATTTTTGCACAAAATCGGCTGTATATGAGCAAACTAAAATTTTCCCCATATTTAGGGAAATCTACTCTATCATATGGCAAAGTTTCATGAAGGATAGACGAAAAAAGTCATTTTTTTAATTCTTGGCCAGTAAATTCAAGCTTCCTGAAAATTAACACGTGCTTCGATTTGATTTGTCGACAATCAAAACAAAAATACAAAATCAAAACAAAAACATTTTGAAGACGCATTTGCGAAATATCTGTCGAGACGTCATTTTGAAATTGTATTTTGCCGCGTGTTTCAAAAAAGTTTTAAAAAAACCTCCAGGAAGACAAAAAACAACGTACCTGTCTACGACAAAACACGATCTACAAAATAAAGGCATCTACTCAATTTCACAAGCCAATAAATTAGCACAAAACCGAACTAGGTGGAGAGACTTTACAGAAACGCGTACTCGTAGAGTTTTGTTCTGCAAAGTATCCCGACGAAGACCGCCTGTTTCAGTAAGTATAAACTATACTATTAAAAACTTCCGGGTCGTTTTTCCTATTCATTTCTTTATATCCTTATCGGACCTGAATAAGGTCGAAACGCAAAAACTTTTTTGGGGGCAAAAGTCAAAGTGTGAATTGGCGTATTGGTTGATCAGCATAATTTGCTCATCATAATCAGTAAGTATCTATGTGCTAGCTTTTATGGTTTTAGCATAGATAAATAAGCCAAACCACACTTTGAGTGTTTCATATAAAATGCGTAAGAATTTTGAATTTCGACTGCGAGGAAACGGGGCAAAAAATGGAAGAAATGATACAATAATTTAGGTTAAATTCTCCTGTGCATGTAGGGTCGCCACCTCGCGAATACAGCAATTATCCCGAAAATGATATTTTTTGCCGAACCTCCCAACACCTGCTACTGGTTCTCGAATGCAAAAATACTGAGCTGCTATAAGTAAGCAGTTAGTATGCACATATAAATTCGGGTTTGTGCTCAGAAGTAATTCGTATAAGCCAATTCGCACAATAAAATTCTAATTTTCTTTCAACATGCACGCTTTCGAATTTATAAAGCCATCATATGATCTTTTAAAAACTATTTTACATATTATTCAGTCCCTCTAATAACCAACGTGTGAATGTGTTTCTTGCAATATGGAATTTTGTTGATTCTTGCCGATTTTTTCTATCATTTCTTTATTTCCTTATCCCAACTGAATTCATCCGAAACGCAAAAAAATTCGGCAAAAGTCAAAGTGCGAATTGGCTTATAGCTCTTAGCAGACATTTTGAAGAGCGAGTTGCTAGTCTTACAGTTTGCACTTAAACTTTATACTATTTCGGGATGATAGAATAAAGTGGAAAGTTACAGCTGAAAAATCTTGCCCGAAAAAAAATATATCGGCCTTTCATTTTCGTAAATCACGACATTTTACTTCGCACAGAACAGAAAATATGTGTACAATCCTTATTTGCTACATGCGAAAGCATTACCGGCTCTCGTCCAAAACATGAGAGTCATTGCGCAAAAACCATTGAAAAGTGGCAGACGGTCCTAGGCTACTGCTAGAAAAATATAAAAGAAATATCGCAAAAACATAGAAGAAACTGAACTTGAAACTATTTGTTAAAACCCGACTGCTCTTTAGCGCAAGAGAAATTTGACATTTAGGCAAAATTTCTCTAGCATTTCATTCATTTTTACCTGGTTCTTTTTATTGAAAACGCAGAATTTTTGCGCATTTTTAATTTGAACGCCCAAAATATGATTTGGCTTATGTTGACGTCGACTTTTGACTTTTTCAGATACTAAGTTGCCAAGCTATTGATAAACCTGGTTGGCGATTTTTTATTGATTTGTCTGACTAACCACCTGATCCGGATTTTCGGGGTTATGTCAATAAATCGGCAGCAATCTAAAGGTGTCCGGTGCTCGGTAGCGTCACTTTAAAGGGACAAATTATGGGAACAAATTTAAGACTTTAGAAGCCATATCGTCGGTAATATTTAGTATCAATTATTCATAAAAGTTTTTGTGATCCCTTTTATTTGCGTAAATGTAAATGTCACCGTGTTAGTTGCCGTAATTTTAGACTTTAACTTTGGTGCAACCGCTGAATTGCTTTCTCAACAAAGTGTATGCCCTAGAAGCTTTTGGGCGGTATTTCTATCCCACATCATTAGCAATAGTTGTTTATAGTGTACCACTACTTGTCATGCTTTAGTTTAGCGTATAGTTTATGCTACCCCATTTCCCTTCTTTGGTAACCTTTTATGTGGATTTAGTTTAACAATTTACCTGTGGCTTGTTTCGTATTTATGCTGCTTTTGTGTGTGATGTTTTTCAGTTAATCTGCTGCCACGTCCTATATACTACTACTGCTACTACTGCTATTACTACTACTACTGTTACGTCTCTACTGCTTCTGCTACGTCTCTCCTGCTTCTACAACTTCTACTTACTCATCCCGCTATATACCCTACTGCTTTTCTGCCTGCTACATTCTGTATCAGTTGCCATGTTATCTGTTGAAACAACACAATAAAGAAAGCAAAATGGATTCAGACTTTGGTCAATACAGTTCCCTGCATTATTCATACTTGGTGAATTTCTTTGGAGCTACGCATGTACCTACAAAATTTCCACGTACCGTTTAAAAGGCTCGCTATATAACGATAAGCAAGTTAACTGCGCTCGCTTTGAGGCATCTCTGGATACTTTGTGCAAGATTCAACGATCTATAAATCTTTATTGGCATTTGCTAAAGGCCCTCAAAGTACAATAGTAATAATATATAACTTCTGTGTTAAAAGAAAATAACACAGAAATAAGCACAGATCTCCCTCAGTAATTGACAGTTGTTTGTATACAGGGAGCCTACTCTACTTATAACGTGAACAAAACACTTTGCAATTATCCACCAGAAAAATTGATATTTCCAAACGAACCTAAAAATAAAAGGCTAAATAATGTGGGTGTACAAACTAAATTTATATGTAATTCTGCATCTATCAACTATTGTAGTATATATTTTAGTATATATTTTGGTCACTTGATTTTGGTCATGTAACATTGAAAGGCCAGAATGTAAACATACATTTGATACGTGGATGCGGAAGCTAACTTTTCTGCACTTTTATGAACAAATAAAAGATTAACAGTTCACTAAAAATTGTGCCTGTTTTATATAATGGTGTATTCGGCATGAACTTTCTGTAATAGTAGGGACTGGTATGCAGGATTCGTGCCTTAGAACATATGAAGTTGACCCGTATTAGTGGAAAAATTGAATGCTTCGCAGCTCTGACAGAGAGATATAGGACTATTTGCTACCTCCCAAAAGAATTAATTTCGAGCCCTGCTTAGGATATGAAAAACGGTCTCCCTATGTTGGCATATTCTGTTATATATATGAGTGAATGTATATATTATGTACATTTCGTCTCCCTATTTATCTTTTTTATGTATGGTCTGTCTAGTTGTTAACTTAAGTGTCTTTTAAGATATACAAAAGGTCTCTCTTTGTTGGCATATTCTGAGTATGGTCTCCAAACTCGTATTTTAGGGTTATATACGAATAAAAATAACCGATGCACATTTGGCACCCTGTTTACTTATTTTCATATTAGGTCTCTCTTAGTGTTATCTTTGTATTTTTCAGCCAATTTTTTTTCATATTCTCTTCGTTTCATCACAACGGGTTCTTGATGTCTGTTAGAAGCTTCATATCGATCTTTGTTAGATTTTTCTCGTTCAGCCAAGAAACGGAATACTGAAATTTGCCTTTCAGGGTTGCGAGGCGGTGAACTTTACCTTGTTGTTTCTACTCTTTTCATGACATTCACCCCTCCACACAAACTTAAAGATATGGCGTTGCCGCTTTGCTGGAAATAAACCATGTCAATGTCGCTGCAGAGAATCACTTTTTCATTCTCTTGCCTTTGCTTTTGGTGCCGTGACTTGGGGTTTTCACGATGTCAAGATTGGAAACAAAAATATGAGCACATTTTTATCCAATTTACATTTGAAACAAACGTTTTAAGTCTTAAATACTGCGACTGTGATTCAAACGATAGGCGATGATTTGTTTATCCGTGTTTTAGTGAGATACAAACACCGTACTAGGCCCCACCCTTTTTCTCATTTTCATTAATGACCTCCAACTTCGAGTCCAGTCATCAGTCCGCTTTGTTTGCTTACGACTGTGTCCTTTTTCGTAAAATAAGAGGCAAACGTGACCATCTAAATTTACAGCATGACCTAGAAGCCTTGAATTCTTGGGAGAACGATTAACTAATGGAATTCAATCCGGACAAATGTTTTGAGCTCAATATTTAAGAAAGCGGTATCCAAAACTAAATAAGTATACATTGAAAAATGCAGTACTTTAGACGGTCGATTAAACAACCTATCTCGGAGATGGAATTTCTAAAGACTTAAAGTGGTCGCCTGTCAAGTGTGGGATCCCCACCTAGAGTGCGACATCTAAAAATTTAAGGCAGTGCAGTGGAGGACAGCACGATACGCGACAAATGGGTATCATAAAACAGCCACGCACACCGCAAAGTAATCGTCATTTCTGACGGAATTCCGTATATATAGAAGAAGAAGAAGAAGAAGAAGAAGAAGAAAAGCTATGGTACGTGCTGGCAATCAGAGAAATATCAGACATCATATTTCCTATTACATTGTGAGACAGGTATTTTGGTCCGTTCCATGTCTTCTCATTGTATAGTGGCTTTGGCTTTTGGAACAACACTCTGGATCTAACTTATCGATGTATTTCTCAAATACAGAAACAAGATCCCTGGATTCAACCCGACACTCGTAAATAACTCCGCCATATCAAACGTTGTCTTTCTGTGATTTTTCAGTTCCTCGTTGCCCACTTGATATATGAATTCTCTTCTTTCAGTGTCGCTTTCAGTCGCAAAATTGTCCTTTTTTTAATTTACCCAAATTTTCACTTCCGCGCCTACACATAAACAGGAAGATTACAAAAAATAAATAAACGCTTCACGCTGAAGGCCACTCGGGTTCTAGGTGCTGAAAATATCTGAGCTGTACAGCTTTCGTAAATCTTCTCCATCAATATCGGGGTAGTGATCGGTCCCTCCTTTTCCTATTTTCTTCAAATTGGTGATCTAAATCGGGCGGTTAAAAAGATAAACTACTTTTCGTTGACACATGAATGTCGGATCAGTAACAGATTGAGATGAGCCTATTAGCATGCAAATGTTCAGAAAAAAATTAGTAGGCACCAATGGATCAAATCTACCGGTTTGTGATTAGTTCTCAATTTTACATCCCTCACTTGTTAACAAACCTGGGCATCATGACACTCTTGGACAGAAATAAATTCAGGGTCTAACACATATCCTATCTAAATAATCGTCGTTTCTGTGGGGTTGGTAAGTCAAGTTCACGTAGGGTTTTGGTCATAAAGCCTATAGAGTGTGACTTGTAGTCTTGCACAAAATAGCCTGCTGCTCTACGCTGGACTTTTTCCAAGCGCTGAATGTCCTCTTGCGTCCCAAACTATACATCCGTATTGAAGTACAGACTATTTTCCAACAGTATTGTTGCAAGAATCACAGAATTTTTCTGCGAACTATTCCTAATGACACACTCGCCTTACGGACCGTTTGTGATATATGCTTCACCATTTCAGATCGGATATCTGTTAAGCTGCATATGACTATTGAGCGTATATATTTAGTCAATTCGCGTATTGACTGGCGCCCGTAGACAGCCCACGAATTGCCTCAAAATCTCAGTGAATTCAAGGATTCACTAATTCACGTTTTAAGTGTAACATATATGCATGTAAGGCTCGGGGGATATGTGCATTACGTCGCACTTTTTGGCGTTAAAGCGCATACCCTAGGTCAAGGCCCACTGTTCCATTACTATCAAGTCCTTTTGTAGAATAGTTGTTCTTATTTCGAATTTGTTTATATAGTAAGCATTCGTCTGGAAATCAGCAAACTTGGGATAATACGCTTCCCGGTAAGCCATTTATATGGCGGAGGAATACATGTGGTTCAGACAAAGTCATAAGTTTAGTATACAAATATAAACCCACCGTGAGAAGCACAGACGAATAAAATGCGTATATATTACATAGGAAATCCATGGTGAGTTTGCCCAGGAAAACCAATGCATATTACATGTCAGCGGGAGAAATTTCTCGCGTATATTCTGCGCATAATACACGCATGTGTGCTATGGGGGTATGAGTGAATATATACGATGCACATTTGGTCTCCCTATTTACTATATATATATACATATGGTCTCTGTATGTGTTATCTTTGGTGTCTTTTGAGACATACAAAAGGTCTCTCTATGTTGGCATATTCTGTGTATGATCTCCCAAAATCGTAGATAGATATTATTATATGCATTTATTTATATAAACACCCAGACATGACGTGTATTTTTGGTGGCAGAATATTAGGTATGGATCTTAATGGCGTGAAATATTTACCACAGGTCATGTGAATACGGCATGACTTATGCGTTTGCAAGTATTCAATTAAAAAGTGTCAAGTATTCAATATAGCTGTCACGGGTTTACCTTTTCGGATTTCGGGGCGGGTATGGGTCGGGGCGGGTTCGAAGCATTCTCATCATATGCTGAGCCACTGTCGAAGTGTTTCCATGCTTAAAAATAAATTTTCATGGCGGCATATAGTAAAGTACAGTTCTCACTCCATGGCTGTTTGCTTTTATTTCAAAAGCAAACTGTTTTCAAACTGATGATTTAAATGATGATGGCGGAGGTGAAGTTCTATTTGTTCTTTCTTCATGGTGTAGTTTTACAGATTTACTTTAATTGTATTTACATGTCCTTACTCTCCAACGGTTGGACATCAAATGATAAGGCCTAATTACCATAAATTTTCGCAGGTTACAACTAATCAAGATGAAAGAAAAAGCCGCTGCTCTGATTTGCGATGCATTTAATTAGCGTCGGAAAGTAGGTCACCGCGTATGCGACAAGTGTCTCTCCAGTGTAGCATAAAAACCAATGAACCAAATCTGTATTAAAGAATACTATTTGCTATATAACAAATATAACATTATAAATACAACAAACAACTATATAATAAATCTTTTCATTGATAATATACAGGGTTCGCGTTGGCGGGGATTTTGTCCACTTTTTGGGCATTTTTTCACGAAATGACTCACTTTTTCGGAACCCATCGACGTTTCTGGACCCAACTGAGTCACACTTTCGTTTTTTTACTCACTTTCATGAGAACCCAGCTCGAACTCTGATATGTTACTAAATCAACCCGCGGGTTTTCGGGTTCGAGGGTCACGGGGCGGGGCTGCTTGGTCCTTCCAACAGCGGGGAATTTCGGGTACCCGTGACAGCTCTAGTATTCAAATACAACATCCAAAAATGTGTTAGGTTAAATTTTCAACGTGGATACGTTGACAGTACAAGGCATTTAAAACAGAACAATCCCGACTGGGGCCGAGTGCTGTCCAAATTACCCTCGCACCACAGGAATCTGTACTAAACTTGTGCAAAAGGGACCATCCATTTAGTACGCACAGAGGGGAGAGGGGTCTGAGCCAAAGCGTACGCACTGCGTACAAGGGGAGCAGGAAACAAGCCAATTGGTACGTACGCAATTTTCAACATGTATCAATGTACAGCATTTTATTAAGAATGCCTGAATACAGTGGGAAGGGGGCCTATGCCAAAGCGTACGTACTGCGTACTGGTGGAAGAGTGGGGCAAAAATTGGCAAATTTTTTAGTATGTACTAAATGGATGGCCCCTAAGGCATATTGATTAACGAAACCAGCTCTGTGTGGGCGGGTGTTGTCGTCAAAGAGAACAATATCCTGACCAATCGCACCAGAGTATGGAAGCACATAGGGTATAAGAATGTTCTCAAGATAAGTGCTTCCATCAAATGGGATTCCAAACAATAGTATAGGGGATCTATCACGGAATAGCTAAGTCCAAATATCATCAAAAATCACATTTTTTTATAAAACCAATACCCAGGTACACAACGTCAATGTACATTCTTTCACTCTGCAAAGTTTCATTCGTTTCCCACCGATAGCTTAGGAGATCTATCGCTGAATAGAAAGAATACAAAATAGTTAACAGACGGACGGACCCGGATCCAATAGTCCCTAGTTCCTGCGCTAAGCGGCGGGCGTAAACTCTATCCATCCTGCTAGAAAAACTTTGTGAACTAAAACGACCAGTGGAGAGTTATTTTTTGTGAATAGTGTATATGCACACAGAGTTTCAAGAAATGGGCAAGTAAACAAATGCATGTGCCCGAAAAAATTATTTGCCAAAAATTCAAAATCAAGACAAAGTCTAAGTTTGGTTTTATATGTATATAACAACATTTTACTTAAAATTCAACACTTAAAATTCAATATGGCGTCGCTAGAGGATAGAGATCAAATTCATAAACCCGAAAATAGGTAGGTCTGAAACAATTTCAACATTGGTAAATGCTAAAATGACTAACATGAAGGTTATAGTTCCACGGTTAGTCGAGCTGTATTGTTTGATTTTGACTTAAATGAAAAGGCCCTGCACATTATCAAGCGTCATTCAGTGGAATGATACTAAATTTTAAGAAAATTAAGAAAAGGAAGAAAATTTTCTTAAAATTTAGTATCATTCAGTGGAATGATACTAAATTTTAAGAAAATTAAGAAAAGGAAGAAAATAGAAAGAAAAGGTTGGATTTTGTGAAGTAAAATAAACGTTTTTAAAGGGCATAGGAATTGTCAATGAGATTAAATTGAGAAACTAGTTATAGTAAACGTGTTGCTTTGTACAATAACAAAATGTAAGACATTCTAAATTGTAAGTATTTATGTCAGAAGAAGGTGTTTTAGTAACGAAGAAATTCCTTAAGGGGGATTTTCTTTTGCAATACCGTGGCGAATACCTCAATAGTCGCCAATATCGCGACAGAGAGCGGCAATACGCAATGGACGGAAAATCAGGGTCCTATATATTTGAATTTCGTCATGGCGGGGAGAAACGATAGTTCGTATTCATATACCACTAATTAAGTTGTTTCGTTAGGTTAGCTTTGATGACGACCAGTCCCCAAGTCGTTTTTTTTTGTCCACTATCGACATATATTAGCATAAGTAGCATAAGAACAAAAATGGTCCATATTGTTAATGAGCCAGGTTTGATTAAGTACATTGGTCCAGTTAAATTTCAGAAATTTCGCAATCCTTTTGAAAATGAATTGGATTCTTGACTTGTTGTCGGAATACGCCAATGAGTTCGTCAACAGGCTCTAAGCCTTATTTTTAAGGAATAATGAAACATTTGAACCATGTAAATTGTAGAACTGTCACCGGGTGACTGGCACTTTGGGGCAGGTACAGGCGGATATATTTCACTTCTTTACCGTCTGTAATCGTTTCGAATGCATAGTGTATCCGCATTTTATGTCCACAACTTTGATTTCAAATGTGAAGCGAGGGAATTCCAGGGTATTTAACACAGGTCAATGCTTAAAATCGCTCAGTGAAAGGCAAGAATGGCTTACTAGGATGCACTGCCGTGAGGAAGTCGCTTCTGTGAAGAAATCGCTTTTTGATAATCAATAACCTGTTCTGAATTGAATTAATTGATGCGATTGTTCTGATCGGGCAAATTCACTGTGACGTTTGTCCGGTCACGTCATCGTTACCACGTAGGCGACGTCACGGCATCTCGTATCGAGGAGGCGCACAAGTGCACGGCCTCACCCCTGTCGAGGACGCGCACGTGGACATGACCTCACCCCCCTGTAGAGAAATGCAGGTTCACACGGCCACATCCCCTGTCGAGGAGTAGCACGTGGAAAATGCTACTTCAACTGTCCGCGAGGTGTACTTTGATAATATCGTGCTCAAGCCCTTTCATGGACTCAGCTCAATTACTCGTATTGGCACTGATGATAAATTTGTCACTAGTGTTCCATCAAAGTTGATTCCAGCAACGATTACAAAAGCAGAGGACGCTGAAACGGTTACAGTCTCCCTAGGTGTTAAATTTTATGCATACAGTCCACGTAATCTTTTCAAAGGTGCAACAAAAGGGAGCGCAGATTCGGATAATGCTTTGATTGAATTTTATTACTGTCTGTAGTCGTTTAGCGCTAACGTTTTACTAATAGACTCCCTGATATTTGAACTGGTATCCTTTACGTTTGCTAACAAGGTTAAGTAACTCTTGATTGACAATTCTTACTTTACAGAGGCTTATGAAAATACTTATACCAAACTTATTACTTAGAGAGACCATACTTTTCGGTATGGCGTTTGTGAGACACAGGCGGTAACAGGTGGACAGTCTTTTTATGTTTTTATGCTGTAATGTTGTTAAAAGATAAAAGTAGGCCCGGTATGCACGGCAGCGTTTGCACTTGTAGCGTGTCAGCTGCTGCTACTGCTTCAACCGGTGCTAAACCAAAGAAACCTAGGTGCAGTCTCTTAGGTGTGTGTGTGTGTGTTTAATATAAATCTCGCGTATACATTAGTCTTTTGTAAGACTTTGTGAAACTTAAGACAGGTTTTTCCATCTATTGTATTGATTTTTAAAATTGTCTTTTAATATGCTTTACCTATTGATTTAATAAATTAATTTATGCTTTGTTATAAGTTAAAGTGTTGATGTTGTCAGTGGCATATATTCGCAGTGATGAAAACTAACTTTTCACCGGTGCTATAGCGGCACTAGGCAGTAAACACCTTGGTGCTTGTGCAAATTGAAAAGCTTAGTGCACGAACTAAAATTCTGGTATCTCAGGGCTCCGGCAATTACAATTAGGCTTAAATAATTCCCATAAACAGATACAAGAACCCTGGAAAAGCCATGTGCAGCAACAGCCCAAAAAGAACCTCGACGTACTTGTGAGGTGCTAAGAACCAGGAATTCATCTGATAGTGATTATCAGGCCCCTTTAATTCGATACGTGAAAGGGCGTGAGAGAGCCCATAGCGACTCTGATTCAGAATGAGATTGGAGTGAATCGCGAGTTTCAAACGCGCCCAAAAAGATTTATCATGGAAGTCACACCGAAAAGGGACATGAGGCCGCCTGGAAACTGATAGTATGAAAAATCGGCAATATCCTGGAATGTTCCCGTTTATCTCTCTGAGCGCATTAAAATGTCGTATTATCCTTTATTTTGTATATTACATTTCACAAATAGGACTAACGTTCCAGGACATATCCGTTTAAGCTTGTAGGCGTTTGATTTACATAAGCAAAAAGCCTGCAGTTTTATCAAATAACAACTATGAATATGTTCACCATAGAGCCGAGCAGCTTTAAAAACCATGTGCTCGTGGGTAAAAGCAAAGAAAAGCATATAATTTTGCACAAATGATAGCAAATACACCTCTTCTTGTGAGCGGTCTTTCTGCTTTATGATCATGAAATTGGGATAGGGGCCATTCATGTGGTGCGTGCGCAGGAAGGGGGCTCGGAGGCAAATCATACGCACTGCGCACAGGTGGGAGGAAGGGTCAAGCCACCAGCTTGCCTACAGAATTTTCAGTATACATGTGAATATTGCATTTTACTAAGCGTATGTGGGTACAGGGGGAGGGGGTAAGGTCCAAAATCGTACGCACTGCGTACAAGGGTATGATTGGCTAGATTGGCTAAAAAGATGACATTATCACTATGATATATAATAAATCTGAATTAATTTAGGCGAGTATGAGCCAATGCTTAAAGAGTAAGAAGAGAGTTCTATCGCTAGAAAACATGTTGAGAAAACAAAAGGTATCAAAACATTGATTTATTCATTTCAAGCTTCAGTTGCAACGCATTTGTGAGGATTTTCGCCAACTAAAAGAGAAATAGCTGCCACAATATGATCCCCAGTGTCTGAGAGAAATTTACAATAAACACCCCCGACATGTTAGAATTAAATAAGCGGTTTCTTAGTTTATGTCTTTTAACATACAGAAAACTGTTAGAATCTCTTCTCGAATCAGTAAATTGGGCAAATATTTTGAGATGTCGAGATTTGATGGGCCAATTGGTACAATTTTTTACTTCGACGTTATAATTAAGTCACTGTTTGAAGTCGTTCATGAATACTTTTACAACAGTTTAGGGTTTTGAAAATAAAAAAACAAAATGTTGTTTCATTTTGATGTAATCACGCATTGTGTTTAATGTTTCCCTTTTAGGTACTGGATCTGCTGTCAAGTGGTCTGCAGATGAAACTCTTGCAGTGAAGTCACACTTTTCTGCATTTTTGCAGAAACCAAAAGGGCTTTATCCTAGTATGTATCTCACTCCTGTCATTGAACAAAACAAAATTATAAATATTAAAAATTATAAATAGTTTCAAGGACTTTTCAGGACGATCTGTTCTTAGGAATCATTATAGCTTGTAATTTATAAGGTATAGGAAAGTTGGCCTGGGTGGTTTAGTTATTCTAAAACATTGAGATATACATCTCTCCATTACGGTGTAAATTGGTTAAATTTTAAGTGTCTATTTCTTTCCTTTAAGGCAAGGCAGAGATTATGAAATTCCTGGGCATGAAATCCATGAAGAGTATCGAACACTTACCCTTTAAAAGTACCCAGTTTTTCAAGTTTGTGACAATTAACCTGTGATATTTTTAGCGTTCTTGCCAGTGAACTCTTGTTGGCTCTTGCTATTGATCGCTGAGTGACGTGTGTGTGAGACACAGAAAGTTTACATCAGAGCCGTTGTTTGCTGATGCGGCTCTCATGTATGAATAGTCAAGGGTAGGCTGTTCTTGGGGTGTGTCGGTTTGACGTTGAGCTCGGTACGGTTCGGTTGACAAATAGTTCGGTTCGGTTTTTTTATTTTGCACCGACCGGACTAAGGTCAAAAGGTGCATAATGCTTTTGACTTGTCTGTCTGCCAGGGTGTGCATCACGGCTGACATGATAACGGGAAATTCTAATTTTCTTTTAACATGCACACTTTCAAATTTATAAAGCCATCATATGATCTTCCAGGACTAAGAACTATTTTACATATTATTCAGTCCCTTTTATAACCTATGTGAATATGTTTCTGGCAAAATAGAATTTTGTTGATTTTGCCATTTTTTCTATCATTTCTGTATGACCTTGTCCCAACTGAATTCAACCGAAATGCACTTTTCGGCAAAATTCAAAGTAAATTCAAAGTGCGAACTGGGTTATTGTTGGTGGCAAAATGGTCGGTGGTAAAGTGACCGGTGGCAAAATACGGTATGGACACCATGGCAAATATACCCTTGGTCTCCATAGTAGGGTCTTTCATAGCATGGTCTCTCTACGTAGCAATAAGCCAAATCACACTTTGGGTGTTTCGAATAAAATGCCTAAGAATTTTGGATTTCGACTGCGAGGGAACTGGGTAAAAATGTCACTATCTCAACATACACTACTTTCCCCTCTCTGGTTTCCTCTTTTGTTTCGGAAAATAACTCATAAGAACAAGAATGCTTAAAGCAGCTATCTTTTAAAAAGAAAACCATACCTATTATCTGTGATTAAGAACACTCATATTGCTTCTGGAACAAACCAGAAGGCGCGAATTCTGTGACCTAGATTTATTTTAATTTATGTGACCCAGAATTGAGGGTAGATGCCAATCGAAACAGACAGCATCATATCTGTTTCGACTGTTTGCGACTCATTTTTATTTTTATTTTTTTTGCTCTTTGCTCGTTCCAGACAGAAGAATTTTGCGTTTTTGATTTTAAGGTATTTTGCAAATAAAAAAATGACAGATACCTGGTTGTTTTATTTTTGCTTTGGCATTCAAAGTAAAATAAAAATCAAAATTAAATAGGGGAGGAATAGTCCTCGGGGGTAATTGTCCTGCGGGAGGAATTGTCGAAGGAGGGAGTTGTCTGGGTGGAATTGTCCTAGACCCATTGCTATATACATGATTTTAACATAACTCTTTAGGCTACTTTTAATATCATAGTTTTAATGTCATAATTTTCCGTAGGTATACGATGGTATTCAAAAACCCACAATCGGAAATCAATTGGATACAGTTGCACAATATTTTTTTTTAAATGAAATGCAATAGTATGGTATTGCAGTTTAAAATAAATTTATTTCAAATAAAGAAAATTCTCGGGGATTTTAGGTATGCTTGTGTATCACTTATTGAATGGACTGCGACGACGTCGCAGGTCAATATTCAATATGTAATAAACAAGTGTACCTAAAATCTGAGCACTTTGTTATTCCGTAATTATATATGTCTTTCTTAAGGAAGACATATATAGCATTTGGTGTGTAAGTCCGTCCGTCTGTCTGTGCGTCCGTCCGTCCATCCGCCAGTCAGCAGTTAGTTCTTATGAAAGTAATGAGTCGATTTTTTTTCAAAACATACATAGATATTGCGCTACATGTATAGATGATGCTAGTGTTATTTTTTTCGTTCCTTCAAAAATTCTATTTTTGACCTTTTTGGGGGTTCGTGCATTTTTTCACTTTGGCAGGCAAAATCTCCAAAACAGTTCGTTGGATAAGGCTCAGACGTCGCAAGAAGAACACACATATAGCGCACATGTGTACTACGAAATTATTCATTTTAGTTGAAAATGTATTTTTGGCGATTTTTGATTTCTGATGTTTACGTTTTTTGCCATATTTTTGGGATATCTCAGAAACGGTTTGTTGGATTTAGCTAAAACATGACAAGAAGAACCCACATATAGTGCATATGTTTGCTGCGAAGTTTTTCTTCATTTTCTGTAAAATATACTTTTAAGCAAGGAATTTTTCTACGTGACTGATCGGGGGGGGGCGTGGGAGACATATCAGTTTTTGTTTTAACAAAAACACTGACCAGTCTAGTTTTATATATTTTTAGACAGAATTTAATAGATTTCCTTTAAGAAATTAGCTTGTACCAGCAGTATTAAGTTTTAATATATTGCTATATACATGATTGTAGTTAACATAACTCTTTGGGCTATTTTTAAAACCATAGTTTTATAAACCTTAGAAAACACAATATGGCCCGCATAGAGTTGGCCATGTCGTTAAGAAAATCACATAACTAACGCTGTCTAAAATCCATTGGTATATATTCCCTCTTTTCTCACTTTAGAGCATTGCTTTAATTTAATTTATTTGTTTATTTGAAATTGCCTCACACAACAAAGAAATAAGCGAAAAATCTTCCTATGTTCCATTTAAACTCAATTCAGTGAATCTGTCAAATTTTTGAATCCAAAAACCAGTGACTTTGTAAAGTTACTAAAAGTTTCAGGGACTTTGCCAAGTTACTGAGTGAAGCAGTAACTTTACAAAATCATTGAAATTTTCAGTGTCACTGATTTGACAGATTCTCTGTAACATATATAAGTATCAGTGTACTAATTTGTTTGACCAAGCTTCTGGTGTCCACAGGTAAAACCTAGTAACTGCAATATTGTCAAAATTGTTTTTATATTTTTCAAGTCGTTACTGGCTAATGTACAAAATAATTTACTATACCCCATTGCAAATAAGCCTTCATATACCGGCGTTTTATAATTGTGAAACCTAGTTGCTGCAACTAATTTATAAACTTACCTTATTTATTGATTTTAATTTACTCATAATAGTAAAAATGTTGGTTACTAAGTTATACTTTTAGACACCAGGCTTGCATGCATTGTAAACATCTGATAGATCATTCTTTTGTATATCCACGCCTCATACTCCTTTTAGCAGCCATCTAAATATTAGCTAAGTTAAATACTAATTTTTCATAGGGGGACCATAGTATTTAAAACCAACATACGGAGACCAAGTGGATATAGTTGTACAATGTTTTTTTTTCTTAAATGAAATGTAATGGTATTGCAGTTTAAAAACTATATATATATCAAATGTATCAAATAGATTTTAGGTATGCTTGTGTCTTGCTCTTTGAATGGCCTGCGAAGGCGTCACAAACAGTCGAAACATATATGTTGCGGAAGAATTTGTGGAAGTACAAATTTCTGACTGTTTCGAATGAAAAAAGAGTTTGGGCGTATGAAAATATGTAAGATGTTGGATATAATATGTATATATGGATACTTATTTGCCACCTCTTTTCCATATTTTTTGTGTTTTTGCAGAAATATGATGGAATATAATTCTCTTTATATGCTATAGATTCTGATAGTAACGTATTGATAGTAAAACATTTTGCACTATTTTATCAGTAAATGTACACTACAACGAACGTGAAGAGTCTGCTTGCAAGCATGAGGGTACAGAGGTGCTAACATTAATTTCTCACACTAGATAAATATCGTAAAAATGTTTTTATGATTTCATGTAATACTCTTTGTATTTCTAGATAAATCTGAAATTTAAAAAAAACTTGTGATGAAACGATAGATAAACATTTAAACATCAATATAATTCGTTCTTTTTCGCCTGAAAAGCCTGGAAAAATCCCGTGTTGCAGGTCCGAGCTCTGCCATTGACTGAAAGTGTGTCAGTTTCTACTCCATGTTGTTTATGCTCTTAGGTACAGAGCCACAATTGCCGAGATTTAAAAGGATTGAAGCCATGTGCCAATTGCTTGGATCCACGTTCAAATGCAGAATGCGCCTTTATCAACTTTAGAAGGTAAATAGAAATGCATTTCGGCTGTTATTATTCATTGAAATACTGACCCCCTTTAAATGATACTTTCAAGGATGGCCAATCCTTAAAATCCACGAGGTGGGGTGAATATATGAGAGGAAGAAAAGAAGTGAATTTGGCCTAGATAGGAAAATAGCCAACTTCAGTTGCTGCATGCAAATTTATGTTCATGGTGCACTATCAGCAACTTGTTTATCATAATATTAAAAAATAATATTGCCCATTTAGGGAAATAAATGTACGTTAAGGCAAATTTTTCACTTACATGTGTAGCTAAAGCTCTGTGTAGCACGCCTTCTGTAGTGGGTCTTCTTATGAAGTGCGCACTCTGCAGGTGTAGCCAGGCGGTATATCTTTATCAAAACGCACCACATACAAATATAACCGTGGGATTAATCCACATAAGAAGATGAGGCGTCCTTTCCGCCATGAATGCTATAAACTTAAAATAAAAGTAAACAAAATCCGAAAGGTAATTTTTCAAATTTGCATAATTCCACTAGCTAGGGTAAAACTGCAGAGAACATGTATTTGCTATTGTTGATGTTGGTTAAGGTCCCTACATGTTACAGATATGACGCTGTTGTCCGCGCTAATAGTACTCGTACTAATTTAAAGGTTTTCACACGCTTCATTTTAATATGTTGAAAATTACGAACAGTTATTAGACAGATTTTTTGGCAGGATAATTGGAGGTTTTTCAAGAATAAAAAACCAGACTCCACAGAATACAGGTTCCAAGAAAGCTTCAACAGATGTTGTCATGTCTTCAGAAGAAGCTTTAGATGTACTTTCTCATTTGCTTGTGCCTGTATCGAATGATGTGAACAGGTATGGAATATTATATGTTTGCCAAGGTTAAAGTGTTCAAAATGTTAAAATTAATGATTGATACGTAAGCTTTGTTTCAGTATACCTAACAGGAATTTAAATTGTGACAAAGGAGATGAACTTGATGTGGATTGTCATGTAATATTTTATTTTTTGAAATATATAGAGATGTATTTTATTGTACTGTCATTTATTTTACAATTACTTTAAAAGCGGTATGATAATGAAGTATATGAATTGATATATAAGAGAGTTAAATTAGCATATTAAGACATCTTTTACGTTTCTTAACTTTAGGTATCGCTTCTTCCTTAAGTGCAAGAAAGCGAATGGTGACGACGTCATTGCCAGGCTGGAAACGCCAGGAAAGACAGATGTGTGCGGCAAGTGCGACTTTGCCATCTTCAATGCACACCACACAATGTGTAAGAAGCCTGTGCATAAGTTGCAGCTTAGAGGGCACCTGCAAGTCCGCGACAAGCCATCGTACCGTACATGTCGTTGAACCTGCAGTGGAACACAGCTCTTAACAGGTAAAGATAGCATGAAAAAATTTTGTGCCAGAATCTTTTAGGGCAGCGCGGTATAACCGGTACATCGGAATATCACACCGTAAAACTTTCAGTATGTTATAATCTCGGTTTTTGCTCCAATCAGAAACCAGAAAACACAAATAACTGGAAAATACGATTTACTCGATAAAATTAGAAATCCCTGGCGATTTCGAGTAAACGAGGTTTCAATGTGTTTAGTAAGCATCCCGTTTCAGGCAAATCATGTATAATCGGATAATGATTTCACAAATGCAATTATTTACAGCTTGTGACTTCATTGACAGTGCGATAGATGTTGCACAAAAGTGGGGTGTTGTTGAGAAGCAGATAAGTGGGTCGCTCAAATTGAAGCCAATACTGCTTCAGGAAATGCGTAATCGGTATCCCGGCTGTGAGTTGGGCATCAGTGGTGAAACACTGGTCACCATCAGCAATTCTCCCAACAGCGCTCCGTTGTTTAAACATCTATCTGCAGAAGGTAATTACATGAACTTTGTATTGGCTGTATATGATTTATAAGAGTTTCATTTATGTCACGTAAATACAAGTAATGATGTTATTGTCAAATCAGTATATATATATATATATATATATATATATATATATATATATATATATATATATATATATATATATATATATATATATATATATATATATATATATATATATATATTTATATATATATATATATATATATATTTATATATATATATTGTAGTCTTTTTATACGGAGCTTCCTGTTGGCATTTTTACATTATTGACAGTAGAAGCGAATTTTGTATAATATTTAGAATGGTTGCATTTGTACATGAATGGTGGAAAAGATAATGAAGAAAACCTGTTATTTATATTGATAAAGGATAACCGTTCATTGTCTAATGCCACAAAGAGGTAAACGATGACTTTTGGCGACCAGAGTCTGTTGCTGAGAAATGCGGAGACGTTGAAGCCACTGTCAGAGTAATGGGGGATAAGAAATCGAAGCGTATGCTGTTATCGGGCTCCTTTAGGTAAATAATGTAATTGAATATAGCAGTTAATAAGTTAGGATTACAGTACGTGATGTAAACACATACTTAAATTTTCATTTATTGAAATTTGGATTGAAGGATGAAGTATATGGCGATAATACCTATAGAAGCGATAACGAAAAAATTGTTGTCCGTTATATCGACACCAAACGCAATAAATCATGTTGTTAAATACATAAAACATATGTGCTGTGTTGCAGAGGATTAGATGAAGTTGGTGGCGAAAAGTTCAAGATATGTGACTATCCAAAAACAGGTCCATGCCTCCAACTTTCTCTTCCAAGTGTTGTGGAAGAGTTCACAATAATCCTGCCGCTCAAGCGATTCTTGGCTCCAGATGGCTCAATGAATATGGTACGTACGTAACAAAAAGCATTATGAAGGAGAAAAGAGTGAAAGTAAATATTATATTTTCATGCAGACATGTTTGTAATGTTAACATGCCAGTGTTCAGAAGAAAAAAGGTGGATGCTCATCATTTTGTCACTGACATTAACATATTTCAACGTTCCAGGTATTTGCATGCCACTGGGCCACGTACTATCCGGACCCTGCTCAATGTTATTCTGCGGGTATGGATCGCTGAGCGAAGAGGACCCCTAAGGGTCTACATATATTACACAAATATATATTACACAAATCTGGTGAACGAAAAGAAACATGACCAGGGATTAGTTTTTGCAACCGTAAAAAAGGTGATGCACCGTGTTAAAGATAATGAAGTCTAATTCACCTGAAGAGCTTGCTAACGATTTCAGCTCATATTTCAACACAAAATCGAAAACATCAGATCAAATTTCGACAACAATATTGAAGACGCTTTCGAATATGATGAAAAGCCCACTGGCAGCTGCACCTTTTCGCACTTTTCGTGATAAAAGTGTAAAAGCGGGCATGCAGAGACTCCATTGGCTACCTATGGCAAGCAGGATGGACTTTAAAATGCTTTCAATAACATACAAAGCGTTGAACGGGCAAGCCCCTAGTTCCATCTCCAATCTTCTTCAATCCATACTGTGGACAACGCACCCTTCGATCTAGAAATAAGTATATCTGACAGTACCAAAACGTAACTTGAAGTATGGTGAACGCTCATTTCCTTTTGCGGCACCTATGCTCTGGAATAATTTGCTGCTACATAGAAGACGTGCAGAATCCTTTCAGTCACCTCATTAGTTACAACTAATTAATGCTGTAGTCTAGCACTGCAGCTTTTTGTTTCAACATAATTGGTTTTATAAATGTAGATGCTCTTGCGTATTACTGCGATATGTTACCATTTATATTTCACTTTTGTTATTGTAAAGCGCTTAGTAGTAGGCGCTATAAAAGAGCCAGAATCATAATATTAATAAGGGAGACATATATAGCATTTGGTGCGTCCATCCGTGCATCCGCAGTGATTTCTTATGAAATTAATATGTCCATTTTTATCAAAAACATACATATATGTTGGGATACATCTCAAGATGATGCCCGTGTTATTTTTTTCGTTCCTTCAAAAATTCTATTTTCGCCAAATTTTTAAACATAGGTTGGTTTTCGTGCATTGTTTCACTTTGGCTAGTTAAATCTCCAAAACAGTTCCTTGAATAAGGCTCAGCAAGAAGAACACACACATATAGCGCAAATGTATACTGCGAAGTTTTTCTTCATTTCCCTTGAAATTTTTTTTAAATTTCTGATTTTAAAGTTTTAGAGTTAGCTGAAACGTGGCAAGAAAAACCCACAAGAAAAACCCACGTACTTTGGTTTCCAGACGATATCTCCGAAACTAGTGAGCGGACCCAGTTCATATTTGATATGTCTAACAACCAAGATATCTAGATGTGTCTTTTGGGGTTTTGATCGGATCGAAGCCCATCTGGATTTGTATTTGGACATAGAATCCTAAAATCTGGATCTCAATGTGCACCTTGGTTTCCATACGATATCTCGGAAACTAGTGATCGGATCCGGTTCATATTTGATATGTGCAGCATCCAAGAAATCTAGATGTGTCTTTTGTGTGTTTGGATCGGATAGCAGCCCATCTGGATCTGTAATTGGATTTAGAATCCCAAAGTCCGGATCTCAATGTGTACTTTGTTTTCTAGACGATAACGCTAAAGTATTTGCCGGATTCGATTCTCACCATAATAACAATATGGTGTAGTTGTTTTATCTACTTAGTTTAAGTGCGAGGTACAGCACCCGCCTTACTAATTACACCCACGGCGGGGGATATGCCAATTACTGATTGCTCTTGTATATATATATATTGGTTATATCGGCCGCAGGATTGCCACAGTCAGGAAAAAGTCAGGAAAGTGGAAAAAACTTAAGTGAGGAAAAGTCTGGAAAATCTGTTCTGTGTCAGAAAAAGTCAAGAAAAATTCGCAAAAGTCAGGAAAAGTCAGGAAACTCATGTTATTATATATTTTCTTTATCTTTTCAAGTAATAGTCAGATGTGGATTGTTTCGTCCTCCCAAAGTTTTATTTTTCTTCAAATCAAACACATTGGTTTTCTACATCACACTTTCTATACACCTGCACTGATTCTGTAGCTTTACGCCAGGACGAAAAACGTATCATGCGTGAATGCCTTAGATAGCAGAAGCACTAGGGTGAGTTTCAGTAGCTTGCTAGTAAGGGGCACATAGAATCTAAAGCCTTGTTGTCTTTCTCACCTGGCTATTACTTTTTTGACGATTGACGAAAAACTGACAAAATGGCGGCACTTTTTGTGCCCGTTTTGACCCATTTTTAAAATGCTACTTCTATAGTTTTACTCCAATCGTTTAGATGTTACGCGGGGATGTTCCCCAGGTGTTCGCCTACCAGGCTATTCTTTTTTACGCCAAAAACTGCCAAAGTGGCGGAACTTTGAAATTTGGCAAAAACTGGAATAAATGGTAGTAAATAACTGAATTGTCAAACCATTCATTTCTCACAGTCTTTTTCAAAAAGTTATGAAATTTTAATCGACAGTTTCTTCTTCTTCACCTGGAAAAATGCCGAAATGGTGGAATTTTAAAAATTTTATAAAATTGTGTAAATGTCGGTAAATACGTGAATCTTCAAAACCCAACCTCTCCAACATCCCTTTTCGGGTAGCTCCTACCCGGGAAAGCTCGTTTTTTTGTGTATCAAAATTATGAAAAATTTACGTTCAGAAACAAAGTTTTTGATTTTTTGGCCTAACAGTATTTGTTTCAGAGTTTTTCCCTCTTTTATTGTTCGGTAACTCGGCTGGGTCGTGTCCGTACACATGCTTGCTAAAGAATACCTATCTATTCAGTAATCTGCAGTTGTGTTTTACAGTATCAGTAAATGTCCCGCACTGTGTGTGATTCTAAGCAATAAGCCGAGGGAGAAGACCATCTGATGGAATAGCACCTGTAAAGTTGCTGTTCTATTTCTCCACATGCTGCAAACATTAAGAGAAAGGTTTTCTTTTATGGCTGCAGAACGTTTATGTTTTTTACGAGTGTTTGTGTCATTGAAGATATTCGTTAAGCAGCAAGATAACTATTTTTCAGACTGACGAAAAAGAGAGATTGAAGTAAATTTGTGAACTCACAAAATGTCAAGATGTCAAGCAAAGAAACTTATTTTTCGAGAGGATGGTCAAAAGGCAGTAAATTCTAATCATGGGTCGCCGAAGTACCAGATGACGGGAAAAAGGCGCATTGTAAACTTTGCCATGTTTCCTATCGTCTAGGCACTATAGGAAAGGGAGCATTAACGAAATATTGTGAAGGGGTAAAAAGGTAGAGGACAACTCTAGTTTTAATTCATCAACCGATGTTGAAGACCTATTCCACAAAATGTTCCCAGATAGTGATATAGCCCCAACATTCAATGTGTAACGCACAAAATCCTCCTATATCGTTGTCTATGGGCTGGCCCCATAATTTAAGGACAAGTTAGTTAAAAGCGTTTGTTCAAGTGATGCTTATGTACTGCTGTATGACGAATCAAGAAACAGGGTTACAAAAGACGAGCAAATGGATGTAATGGTCAGACACTGGGTAAATTCTGAAGTTGTCACACAATATCTTGATTCAAAGTTCCTGGGTCATAAAGCAGCCAAAGATCTCAATAACTTCAACGATGCGGCAAAAGCCTTTCCACTACACTTGCTCTTACAGGTCGGCAGTAATGGACCAAACGTTACAAATAATAACAATAATAATACTAATAATAATAATAATAATAATAAAGGAAACAACAATTAGCTTTCTCTTGTTCGAACGTTAATTGATTGGAAGATAATCTTGTGATTCTAAGCACTCTAATAGGCAATATTAAGGTTATCTCACGTAATTATATCGAAATAAATAGATTTATTATATCACATGTATCTATTTGAGTATAAGCCTTATGGAATATGGAAAAAGAAAAAAAGTGATGCAGAAAAAAGTCAGGAAAAAGTCATGAGAAGGTCAGGAAAAAGTCAGAAAAATGGTTCATAAAATTGTGTGGCAACCCTGATCGGCCGCACCGCCCCCCCCCCCACCATTTTTCAAGCCAATGATTTGGATACCGAATAGGAAAATAACACACACTCTCACAAGAACAAGAATGAGTGAATTCGTAGTTGCAACTGCAATGTAAACATCCGGCGGACTTGAGAGGTTAATTGATATAAACAATGGTTGAAAAAAGGATTATTATAAAACATACTGCCACGTGAGAAAATTAACTCTTTCTGTTTTCATATGAAGCTTAAAACATTTTGTTAATATGTAGAAGAAATAAAAGTATTTTGCAGTATTTGTTGTCTTTTTAATGTGAACACTATTTATCGCTCATTTAAATAAAGAGCTGTAAAACTTTAGCAAAATTTCGAAGACTTTTGAAGGCATTTTTCATGAATTGTGAGGCTTGTGAACTTAAACAAGCTGTGGAGATATCTCCCATTCACAGGTGCCCCTATGGATTTGGTACATGTTTATGTCCACCTCCATTCAAACTGCTGCCTTTTCCGAGGGTATATGAAGAGACAAAATGTTGAGAAGAGTGCCTGAACAGAACTTTTTTATATTAAAATATGCCAACATAGGGAGACCTTTTGTATATGTTTAAAGACGCTAAGGGTGTCACTACGAGAGACCATATTAAAATATGCCAACATAGGGAGACCTTTTGTATATGTTTAAAGAAACTAAGGGTGTCACTAAGAGAGACCATAGATAAAAAAAATTGGAATTGTTTCCCTGAGTTGTATTTTAGGGCTATATATCATTGATTATTATATATGATGCACATGTGGTGCCCCTATTTACTATATTACTAAAGTTTGATGTGCCACCACCGGAGAGCGCAGTGACTCCGCATAAGAAATCGTTATGCCTGCACCCTGCAGGAGTTGAACCTACAATGACACTAACAGAAAAGTTGATAATATATGCACACATTTGATAAAATATGCACACAGAATATGCCAACATAGGGAGACCTTATTTATATGTTAAAAGACACTAAAGATGTCACTTAGAGAGACCATAGATAAAAAATAGTAAATGGGGAGACCAAAGTGTGGTCTCCAAAAGTTGTATTTGTATTTCTAGTTGTATCTTAGTTCTAAAAATTGTAAAGATTTTAAAAATTAATTTATTTTGATATGATGGAGTTTGTCATTTTTTATTAGTTCTTAAAAGAAATAGTCGTGTAGTAATCTCAAAGTAAATTTAGATTGAGAAATGAAATGACGCGATGAATCTCCCATTGTTTTCCTGTGTATGTGTCCGTGCGATTTGTTATTTGGTATATGATGCTTGGGCGGAATACGGTGAAATAAGCTATATGGCATCAACTTGGTGTTTATTCAATAAACATTGAAAAGCCCAATAAAACCTTGTTTGCATTTGTTTTCCCCTTCTCTCCTTCCCCGTTCCTTGGGTACAGTAAATATGTTAAAGCTCCCCCATTTCCCTCCCTCCTAAAAAGAATGGCAAATTGTAGTTTCTTCGCTTTTAAGATTTCCAAGACTGGCCTTCAATGCGGCGGTAGGTGATATACATTCATAAGTGAAGTTAATATATCGTTTCATGTTAAAGCATCAGGTGGCCTTGAGGGGTAAGCTGAGGTAGTGTCTCGGGGAAATATCGGAAATGGAAAAATGAACCATCAGTGTTCAATATGGTATGACAGCCTGTCTCAAAAACCAGTTTCACATGCTGTTGTGGCATAGTTCGGTACTTATCTTGCTGTGATTCGCTTTGAGATTCGCCAGTTCATTGCATAAAAATGTTTAGGCAAGCAACCTGTAGCAGTCGAACCCAAAAAAGCATAAATGTAAAGAAAAATTCTAATCTCCGCCCTTGTTCTTATTCTGTGTTAATAAGTGTTTGGATAAACACTTAAGGAAATATTTTATTATGCAATATAGATGTTTTGATACGGGATGAAATTAACTTTTGGGAGTGGCGGTCGTTAGGTACAGTCGACGACAGGTACTTCTCTGTATATGTGGCCGTATTCACGAACATCTCAGTTTATTTACTTAGATATTTAACTTAGATCTCAAGATTAAACTTATGTAAGTTTACTTACTCACATCATATTCACAGAAGTAAACTTACGTAAGTTTATTATATCACATTCTAAGTCAATATTGTAAAAATTTGTTTTATTATCACAATACAGCCCGTTTTCCCTATTTCAAACCTAGTTCCTGCAACTAATTTATAAACTTACCTTATTTATTGATCTTAATTTACTCAAAACAGTAAACATTTTGGTTACCAGGTTTTACCTTTAGGCACCATTCTCGTATGCATTGTAAATATGTGTTCGATCATTCTTTTGTATATCCATGCCTTATAATCCTTTTTAGCAGCCATCTAAATATTAGCTAAGTTAAATGCTAATTTTTCATAGGGAGATCATGGTATTGAACAACCCACATACGGAGACCAAATGGATATAGTTGCACAATATTGTTTTCTTATATGAAATGTAATAGTATGGTATTACAGTTCAAAATAAATATATATAAAATATAAAAAATAAAGGAAATTCTCGGGATTTTAGGTATGCTTGTATCTCACTTACTGAATGGCCTGTGACGGTGTCGCAGGTCAACATTCAATATATAATATGTAAGTGTACCTAAAATCAAAGAATTTCATTTTAGCACTTGTACTAGCAGTATCAATTTTTAATATATTGCTAAAGAAAACAGGACAATACCCCCGAGACAATTCTCCCAGTCAATTAATTCTCCCCGACAATCCCCCTCCCCCGAACAATTCCCTTTTAAGGACAATTCCCAAAACAGTAAAAATTTGGTTACCAGGTTTAACCTTTATGTACCATTCTTGTATGCATTGTAAATATGTGTACGATCGTTCTTTTGCATATCAATGCCTTATACTCCTTTTAGCAGCCATTTAAATATTAGCGAAGTTAAATGCTAATTTTTCATAGGGAAACCATGGTATTAAAAACCAACATACGGAGACCAAATGGATATAGTTAACAGTATTTTTTTCTTTTATGAAATGTAATAGTATGGTATTGCAGTTCAAAATAAATATATATAAAATATATAAAATAAAGAAAATTCTCGGGATTTTAGGTATGCTTGTATATCACTTACTGAATGGCATGGGAGTCTCAGTTTGCTGCTGCCGGCACCAGTTTCACCAGTGTCAACACGTCCAATGATAGGCCTTCTGCACTCCGTCAGCTGCTTACCATTAAACATACAATGGTCAGTAATGAGTCCGCAGCTGAGACATCTAATGCCATATTTGTGGCATAGAGCTGCTAGGTAGGTCCAAATAGCCGCGCAATACAGGCACGTCTGATGGCCACAGCCTGCTGCCACCACCTTGTCGCAGCCTACCATTCATCCACAGCCGATGCGCAGGTTATCGTCCTGCTGTAGGAAGAATCTGGCCCAAGCTGGTGTTCTTCCTCCTCCAATCGCCCGGGGATCGCCTCCCTGAGCATGGTAGTTCGGAAGTGCGCCTGGTGGTAGTGGCCGTCTTCTATATTCCTCAGCCGTTCCTCCATGGTCACCATGCGATCAAAAAATACCGGCAAACAAAGTACCGAGGCGCCGAGGGCCCGGCAGTAGCTGGAAGAAGTGGAACCGCAAAGGCTGCTGGCTGATTGGCGGTGTAACTGGCAGATAGACTTTTTGAATTTCTCTGAACGTCAGAGCGTGATTTAACGCAAAGTAGCACTCCATGTTGACAGCATCAAGTTGAAAGCGGTATTGAAGCAAGAAATGATATAGCCAGTTATATAGTATGGGGACAATCCATAGAGGATCCCCCCTGAGTCACCCACCCTATATATACCATACACCTAGGACATGTACCATGTGAGGACCCCCTGGGTCCTCCATGGAGGAATCTCCCAGGATATGTACCATGTGAGAACCCCCTAGGACATACTATGTGAGGAAAGGCGCTAAAGGTAGCGTATAAATTTAGGGTTAAACGCCACATTCCAAAGCAACCAGCAAGATCACTTCAACTAACACATACACAGTGATGCGGAACGGTCGGGCAGTGACGCTGACAACTGAGTGCTACAAGTGCTGGGTGTGACTGTAATATGCAGGACAGCCTTATAACTGCCCGGTGCACCACAACGCAACAATGCGGCGGTCTGCTATAGTATAAGTTTATAGCAACGTTGCCTGGGCCGGGACCGGTGTGTACAGACTGCTGATGGTGTGGTGCGACACTGAGAATCATCGCATATTATAATTTTCACCTTTTCAAGTGCCCAGAAAGACCTTTCACCATACAGCAGTATTACAGATACCAGTTCAGTTGCAGAAATCCGACTTTTTTTGTGAAAAGTCAACTTACTAAAAACTTTCGGCCCTTGTAAGGGCCATCCTCTCTTATGAAATAAACGCAAATTCTGTGTATAAAAGGGGACGTCTGAGAACACATTTCATCATTTTAGTTCAATCAATTGACGTGACAACAGCAATGGCATCTAATTCAAGCACATCAGTCTTCTGTCATGACTATAATGTAACATTTCCATTTCTGGACTTGTTTGTGGCACATACATGTAAACCGGCTAAGATGAAACGTGCTCGTGAAGATTTTGTTGAGGGGATTGAATCCACGAGACGAAAGACGGAACAAGATGGCATTGACAGACCTGGTCCTGTCCTCTGCTATGGATGCATTAAAATATTTCATCTCTGGAACTGTTTGAGACACATACATGTGTGAAGATGGAAAATATGCCTCATGATGAACAAACTGTAAAGACACAAAAGGCAGGACAAGTAGGGAGATGTAGAAGGATTAGTCTCGGCGAAAACGCACATAAAAACGGTTTGAGTCTGAGGATGGATCGGATTTACGACTTGAAATGCGACAGCAAGAGATCCGTATTAAGACACATTTGTTGGAGACCTTAACCATGGAATGAAATGGTATATTGTGGTACATGCTCGCTTCAAGAAACTGACGGCGAATGCAGAAGTTGTTGTGACAACTGGATAATGCATTTATCAACAGTCCAACATATGCAGCATACAATCAATGCCAGAAGCCTATAAAGAATTGTTTGCTAAGTTTGACGAACATGAGCGACAAGGCCCTGGCTGGGTATTGTATAACATACTATACATTGAAGTACATACAGCTACGTTAGCACCACTGGAAGTGAGTAGTTGTATCCCACTGCCGAAGAAAGTGAAGAATACAGGAGGTGTGTTAAACATTCAGAATTATGACAGCAGGTGTTTCTTATGGTCTAATGGTGTTGGCTTACCTTCAACAAAAACAAAAGCCCACAGCGCGTGGATGAATACATAACATTTGAGAAAGAATTAAAGGTAGAGGGCATGACATTTCCGACGCCAACTACAGACAGTCCAATGTTTGAAAAGGAGAACGATGTGTCCATCAACGTGTTTGGATATGAACAAAATGTAGTTGTTCCTATAAGACTTAGTCGAAACACCAGTGCGAGAGAAATCAACTTACTTCTGATTAGCAATGACAAGAAAAAACATTACTGCCTCATCAAGAATTTCAGCAGACTTATCGCTTATCGATCAAAGCGTGAGAATGCATGATATTATTGTTTCAACTGTCTTTACGGGTTTATGCTACAAGATCTTTTAGATAAACATCGTGAAGTGTGTAGCAAGCATGGAGCGCAACGTTATAATTCCCCAAGAAACCTTTCATCAAGTTCAAGAATGTAGCCAAACAACAGCGAGTACCTTTTGTGATTTATGCTGACTTTGAATGTTTTACGCAAAAGCATGAAGGAAACAAGTATCAGCATCATCGTCCAAACAGCTTCGACTATGTGGTTGTTAGTCAGTACGACGCACGTGCGCCAGTTCTATATCGAGGAGATAATGCTGTAAAAGTCTTTTTAGACCATATGGTGAATCAGCGCGATTGTATTCTACATGGTTTTGAGCAACCAAAGGATGTAGTGATGACTTGTGAAGACAAAGAGAATTTTAAGAACGTTGCTGATTGCTACATTTGTCATGAGCCTCTAAGAGCAGATCGTGTGAGAGATCTGGTAAATACTGCGCTGCGGAGCAGCGCATAGTGTGACTTAGAAAAGATCAGCAGGGGGATAAAGATTATTTTATCATTCCTGTGTTTTTCCACAATTTGCGAGGCTATGACAGTCATCTGATCATGCAGGAAATTGGAAAATTTAGAAATGGAACGATCATTCCCAAAATGATAAATATATTGCATTCACCATGAGCAATCTGAAGTTTACAGACAGCTTTCAGGTTATGAGTACTTCTCTACAGAACTTAGTATCCAACCTTGCGGCAGAAGGGAAAGATAACTTCTACAACATGACCTCTCACATTCACGAGAGTAACCCACGAGATTTGTTGCTGAGAAAGGGAGTGTACCCCTACGATTACGTGGACGAACCATCCAGGTTTGCTGAAATGCAGATACAATCAAAGGATGTTTTACAGTCAGCTTAGCGAAGAGGACATTAGTGATGAGGATTATGCTCATGCGCAGATGGTGTTGGATACATTCAACCACATTCGGTGAATACCACGACCTGTACCTGAAATCAGATGTGTTACTGCTAGCAGACGTGTTTGAAAATCTTCGTCAAGTGTGTCTCAACACGTATGAATTGGATCCTGCCCACTACTATGCCGCGCCTGGACTGTCTTGGGATGCTATGTTAACAGCAACAAAGGTGAACGTGGAATTCATCAATGACATTGACATGTACCAAATGACTGAGCAGGGCATAGGCGGAGGAATATCGGTGATACGCATAAGTATGCGAACGCAGATAACCCCTACGTAGTAGATTATAATTCTGAGATACAAAGCAACTACCTGATGTACCTGGACGCAAACAACTTATATGGCGGTGCCCTGTCGCAAAGCATGCCACAAAGAGGATTTATGTGGGTGAGCGAGCCAGAATCCCTCGACTTCATGGTTGTAGCTGAAGATGACGACATTGGATTCATTTTAGAAGTGGATTTAGAATATCCACATTCAATCCATGATCGTTATAATCACTACCCAGTGGCTCAAGAACATGTGTCAAAATTGGAGAATTGTCTGAGTACAGTCAGAAGCCGCGGAAAAATCTGAACATGAAAGACAGACCCAGTGAAAAGCCCATTCTTAACTTGTGTGACAAGAAATATGTGCTTCATTATAGGAATTTACAACAGTATGTCTCATTGGGGTTGAAAGTCACCAAAGTACATCGCGCCATCATGTTTGAACAGAGCAAATGGCTGGCAAAATAAATTACCTTGAGTACAGAAAAAAGAAAATTAGCCAAGAAGCCATTTGAGAAAGAGAAAAAATGATGAACAACTCTGTGTTTGGCAAAACCATGGAAAATATTGGAACACGAATCAAACATGAATTTGATCACAAGGAAAAGCGGTTCACGAAACTTGTGGCCAAAACTCTTCCCACAAATTCATTTACGCAAAGTATATTTGCTTCTGGATAAACCCATTCAAGTTGGCTTCACCATTCTCAACCTTAGCAAAGTGCTTATGTTCAACTTTCATTACAACTACATCATGGTCAAGTATCACAATGGCAAGCTGTTGTTCAGCAACACCGACAGTCTATGTTAAGACATAGAAACGGAAGATATCTACAAGGATATGTAGCAGGATGCTGACCTGTTAAACACAAGTGACTATCCGTCAGATCACTTCCTAAATTCCAGCGTGAACAAAAAAGTGCTTGGGAAAATGAAGGATGAGACAGTAGGCATCCCCTTTGAAGAGTTTGTTGGACTCAGACCGAAAATGTATAGTTCATTGTGTGATGGGAAAGAAAAACATACAGCTAAAGGCATCACTCGAGCTTGCCAAAGACGCATTAAATATATGCAGTTTAGAGACAGTTTGTTCAACCAAACTCAAACGATGACACATTATTCGAAGTTGAGGAAAGTAGCCCTCTCCCCATATGATGACAAGCGATACGTGTTGAATGATGGTTATTCCACCTTGGCACATGGTCATTACAAGGCTACGTTATAAAAGAGGGAGATCCTCCAACGTAACAGTTATTTGAGGTGTGAACACTGAAGCGTTAACGTTGAACTTGGAATTCGTAAGAGATCTGCAACTGATATGGATACTCTTGCTGATACAGTCAACGACTTGAAAGTTAAAAATCCTACCACTACCATCAAGAAATCGAAAGTGAAGACGGCACCGACAGCATCACAGTCGTGGGATGGAATGCTTTCTCTAGGAAATGGAAAGTACATTAAAATTATGAAACAAAGCAATGAAGGAGTGGGGAACATTCGCAAGTACCTCAGAGATGAGGGGTCTGGAAGAAACCGTCCTACGAAAAAGGGTATTTTGCTGACAATAACTGAATGGAAAATGTTGAAGTAGCAAGTGAAAGACGTGGATACAAGGCTTCGAAGACAAGAAGACAGCTCATAAAAAGGTATTGTCATCATGAATGCACTCGTGTTTAACGGTGTTGTGATAGTGAAGTGATAATAAGTTCTGTAGAAACCGCTCGTTTCTAATTTATTTTATTTTAATTTTTAATATTTTATTTTGAATCTAAGTTCAGATTTATTTGAAACGTTTTCCAAAATCTGTTAGTGCAAGTTGCTTGCGAATGGTATACAGCATCCGCTTTTCTAAATATTTTATTCCTCTGAAGTTTAAATGCACAATGGAGCTATTGATTTTGAAAAGATTAGAGATCCCCACCCGTCGCTCGCCCCCTCATTAGATATGCAGATGGGATCTTTGAAATGTTTTATCACTGCCTAATGGATTCCCAACAGCTGCCTTTCCGGATTTATGTCGTGAAAAATTAAGATTTTATCTTACTTTGAAGTATAAGCCCCCGTATTCCACAGATGTGTGGGGTAAGCTATTTGTGATCTGGCTCCAGATTTCACCTATCAAATACCGGATTCCATAGCGCCCCACGACTTCATGTCCTGAAATTGGTCTCTCAACGCATCAACAAGCTATTTTCTTCGTCCGTCTCTCCCTCTCCGAAATTGACTTTCTAACAAGTTCTGCTTATCGGTTTAAATCTGAAGTGTGGAAGTGTGGAAAAACACACCGCTTAAGCCTGGGTTTGAACGTAGACTTGAAAATAAAGATGAATTGTTAATGGTTGGACATGATTCTGGCATATGTGTTAGACTCTGGACAAATCTTTTACAGGATTATGCAGAGGATTATGATGGAGTTGTGCTAGATACTCCATATTCATCATTAATTGACTTTAATATGAAGAATTGGCATGCAGTCTTACGATTCCTAGAAGCTATACAACATTCATTCTTCGCCATCTTGCGAGCATAAAAAACGTCTTTACAGGCAAGGAGACAGCTCATAGTTGATCTGACTGTTGAACGAGATGGAAGATTTTTTATCGGGTTATGAACTCACTACAAATGGATTCTCATATCTGAGAAACTTATGTAATGACATTGTGTTAAAAGATTTTAGAAAGTATATCATTCAATCACCTGACGAACAATCCGTGTTGAAAGACCATCTAGAGAAGTTGATTATACCTGGCTTTCTCCTTAAACTCTCTGAGAATTTAGAAGTGCGTATGACTGAGAACTGTCTCGACGTGTTTGGATGATTTCGCCAATATGACGAGCTTACAGAACTACAACTACATCACCCTCAACACAGTGGAATGGTACGCTCTGTTACAAGCATTGGATTGGAAAGAACCTGACGCTTGAATTCAAAGAGGAAGGAGTGCTACTCATGCGGGATACCAAGTCCATTGAACTGACGTATCCCATATGGGTTATGGTGATGGACATAGACATGAATGAACATGGATATGATCTGAAACTGTCTAAACATGAAGATGTTAAAATAATAAAGTTTAAAAATGGACAGTGTTATGCTAGTTTTCATAGTATTTACAAACGTGGATGTAATGTCTATGATACATATATTAATTTAGATTGGTATGAATGGCATTCGTTTATTAATGTATTGAATGCATTTGTGAAAAAAAAGCTTTATGTAAAATAGATTTGTTGAAATGTAAAAAAATTGTTGAAATGTAAATAATGTATTACACTATAAAAATGTTGTATAAAGCTGTCTTGTTTTTATTTACATTATTTATAATAAAATTAACAATTACCAACAACTTAGCTAATAAGACTAATACAACATCAATAAAATAATTGTTTATAATGTCTATATACAAAATCCCCTACAACAAAATCACCATCACATCTTCTTAATACATCAATGATTTCAAAAGGATTATGTCCTCAGGCTCCTTGAATTATATAATACATACAATAAAATCCACATGTAGATGGTATTGGTGTTTGTAATGGAACTGAATTATAAATGAAATTAAGCTTTAAAAACTTATTCAAACGACTGTATATAGGTAAAAGTCCATAAGAGTCAACATATTCTGCAGGGTCTTTGTCATAATATACTGCCAACCAATGCTCTCCTGGCTCATCATGATCGTCTGTGTTGATGACATAGGCACCATCATGGGACAGTATGGCCTCTATCTGCTTCGTGTTCGTGACTGGTACTCGAATTGAATGCTGCGATTTGCACATATTTCAACGATGGTATCAAATTCAGCATAGACTATAACATAAAATAAAATATATATAAAATTCATTTCTAGTCGCGAATTCCCATGTTTGATAAGGGCATAATGATCATCACCATCATAATCAGGTGTTAAGTCAAAAGAAAATAAAGCATAACCTCTAGGCCAATCTTCTCGTTTTATAATAGAACTTTTCTCACCATTCAATCTATCAAAAGATTTGTAAAGAGTTTCAAAAGCATCAAGATATTTGTCCCGATTTATGTCAAGCTAGAGAGGTTGGATAAGACTGGTTCACCATCCGTGAATATTTGCATGTAGTTAAGATTAAAATGTTCAAAATTGTACGGATTTCTCAATACTGTTCCAGCAAAGGATTCTTTATGAACCAGTCCAATGACAATACGTTTTGGTAATTGGCCTAAAAAGATGCTGTCTTTCACAAAAGATTGAAATCCAGCTGGAATAGCTAAAATTTTACATTCTTTTCTAGTAACAGGAAACTTAGCATCAAAGCATCTTACCAAACATTTTATCAATGCATCTGTATGTCCTAACTGAATACCTGGACTAACCCTCACTTTGCGAATGGTTAAAAACACCTCTCTCACTTCTACCTTAAAGGTATTATTTGTTATGATTAATACATATTCATCTTTTTGTCTAAGTAAACGCAATTTCATACCAAACCATTGGGGAGATAATGATCTTGCCCAAACAAATCTACCCTTAAACCACCTGTAAGCATAAACTCACGGCTCAGACGCGTATGCAAATAACGATTATGTAAACCATTATTTCCTGCGTCACCTATATCACCATCCTCAAGATTTACATGAAACCCTGATACATATCTTTCATGATTAGGTCTTTTTACCTCATGGGCATTCATTGACCCAGCAGTATCCTTATACAGGAGACGCATAGAGCGCTCAGAATTGAGACTTTCTTCCGAGTCATGAATGAGGTTAGATATGATGCTGGTATAGCTATGGGTATTGTTACTATGTGTCACCAATCGATCATTTAGAAATAATTCAATATTGGACCATAACCCATTAAGCAAATCATTAATGCATGATACATTATCATCTACACCACACGGTGTTCTATCAGCCTTCACAATGGTAGTCAGTGGTTGATAGTCTACATTATAACTTTTTTTCTACAGCGGTTTGCGTTGGTGGTATGTGAAACCATTCTAATGGAGAAAGACTACATTCACAAGAATGATTATGAATTAAAGACATGTTTAAAAAATATCTTTCTTATATTTTGTTGATGTTATCCGTTTAGCTGCGTTTCGCCTTCTGACAGGTTTTGTCGGTTGCGCTCTCTTTTGTCCTCCTAACACATCACCAATCACACGCTGTGCTACTCGACCTGTAACATCTTTCCCGACATCTTTTGCAGCCTTTTTAAGATGTGGTGCAACGATTTTACCGCCTGCCTTAAGCAGTGGAGTAGCTTTGCGAGCCAATGATCCCAGTACTGAACCAATACCATCTCCATATTGTATTCGCGCTCCTTTAAATCCTGGTCATTCCCCACCCACTCGACGAAAAAAATGGTTGCGATATGTAGACAGATCGTGTGTATATACTTTCATAATGCTTTTGGTCGGAAATGGAGTTTACAGATTACTTTCACTGTCTTAAATAAGATGTTTTCACCTGTGTCATCCTTAATATTCATTTCTATCATGTCAAATTTGGATGTGTTTACAGGAACATAATGAGGTTCTCCATAAGTTTTCTTAATAATATTTCCATCATGTTCTTGTATTCCACCAGATCGTAGCAAAGGCACATAATGATCTCCTACAACCTGTGATTCACAAATACTACAATACACATAGAGTGTATAAAATCCATGTTTAATATCAAGCATATGTGGTGCCTCACTTTCATGCCAACATAAACCATATATGGTGTAAATCCTAACAATTCTCATAATCCCGTGGAAAATGATAAGGCAAAATTATCTTTCAACATCAGAGAGACTTTCCTCGTGATTTTATTATAGTTTAATCTCACTGGAGACACATCGGCTTCATCAGTGGTAAAGGCATCTTTAAAGGCTTGATTTATCGCTTGAATGACTTCACCAGGGGTTTTATAATAACCATGAGCAATATACACTGTTTTAAAGACACCATTAGATGTTTAATATGTATTTCACATAATATTCCAAGTTAGACCTCATTGCAGACCATGTGGATATTAAACTTCAGCCAAGGCCACTTCATATTTTCCATTCAAATAGATGGTTCGAGGCATACGAATTTGATAATCTGAAGCCTTGTTGTTTGGATAATAGTTCATACTACCATTGTCAGGTAAAGTAATATGAAAACTTTTTGACGGTTAAATCGTTTATGTGATGTATAGACTGGATGTGTATATACGTTCCTTTATGTTTGACACACGTCATCTACACTGTCTACATTGCTGTCTACATGATCTACATTGCTGTCTAAATTGCTATCTACATGCTCTACATTAGTGTGTACTACTTCTCCTTGACAACAAGCACTTACACACCTAATTTTTACAGGAATAGTATTTTTATTTTCATTTTTTTACAACAACAACACCATAACTCTTTAATCCATGTTAAAAAGTTTCCCATCCTTCTGGAAACAACCTTTGTTGACGTTGTTGTATCTCTTTTGTAATATCTTCACGAGTTGTCTTTTTGTCAAAAACAGTTTTTGGAATATTAGTGTCTACAATTTCCTTAATAAACTGCTTCCAACCATGTGGTGGTTCTCGTCGCTCTTTTCTTCTTGTAGCAACCAATACTTCTTTCAACAAATCAATAATGCTGGAAATCGTAATGACAGGATCCGTTTTTAAAACAAGTTCATTTTTATCTGTCCATCTCATACCATATTTCTTAAGTTCTGCTGGAAGTTGTGTTAGCTTTAAATAAATAGGTTGAAAATGGTTTAGAAACTGTTGTGACTTTTCTGATTTTTCTGCATTGGATGATGTAACAGACTTTTGATGTTGTTGCTGTGACTGAATTGTTCGTAAATGACGACCCAGACATTTCTATTGCCTTTTCACGAGTTCGTTTCCCACGTAAAAGTTTATTCACTTTCGTTTTGATTCCACCATCTTTTCCCTTCTTTTCTAACAACATGTTCGTATTCATATTCAGGAATGAGAATCATTTTTCAAAGTATGTTTCATTTTAACAGCAACTGAGCTAACAAGGGTGATGCAAATTTAGCAATAGCTCCAACGAATCCTAATTTCTGATTAACCAACTTCTTTTTTCTTCGAAGTGATCTCTTCTTATCTGCCAGTGTGCGTAGGGTATGACGTTCACGCTTGAATTCCTTATACCTTTTTGAGCTTAAGGGTAAATGTCCTCGCAATATATTCAAAAAAATTTCAAACAAACTAGTTAATTCCTCCTTAGAAGCCTGTTGTAGCAAGGATTTGTGTCGTTTAGGTCCGCTACGTGCGAGCAAGTGAAGAAGAAAAGACTGGTTAGCTTGAATACGTTTAGACATCTTGGCTGCGAATGGTCAAGTGACTTGGTTCTGGTTCATACACTACTTTATCAACATATACATAATGTACATCTTTTGGTAAAATGCCTGTACGAATACGTAGTTGATCATTCGTCTTTGGCTTCAAATCAATGAATAAATAGCCATGAGGTTTTCTGGTAGCATCTTGATAGGCTTCTATGAGAAATTGAGATTTTCTAGGATACATTTGTCGCGCTAATGTACTTATTTGTTGACTGTCTCTAGGATTTTTCAACAGAATGATGTAATGTGTATTCAAACTAATATTTCGCATTCCTCTACCATGATGGAACAAATTATGCACAATAAAAATAATGCTTAGATTTTGATGACTGCTGCCAACACTAAGAGACGTCTCATACACTCATCACTATGACATTTGGTCATTAAGTCATCAATGATGAGTAAGTTAGGTTTTTTCGGGTTAAAGCGCTCTTCAATGTCATCTGGAATGCCTTGGTAAAATTCAATACCTTTTATTCCCTTATACAAAGGCTGATCTGCTACATAGAGCCATAAAATGGTTTTTGGAAGAGGTTTAATTAACTCTTGTCTAGAATTTATCTAACTAGAGAAGTTTTACCACTGCCTGTAGGTCCACAGACCAAACATGTGAATGGATGCTTCATTTTTGAATGTCTGTTTCTTTCATCCAACTGTTAAGCTTCTTTGGCCAACCTAACTACTTTACAAATAATTCTTAACACCTCGTCTTTTTTGTGTTTCCAAAAGCTTTTCAATTCTGTAGACAGATCCAATATCTTTTGTCACTTTCTGCAGTTCTTCTTCATAGAAATGTCCATCAATATCTTCGTCCAAAAAGTCTTTCACACGATGCAAGTGTATTCCTTGCTTCTTACAACGATGTGTGATAATGAAGACTTTTTGCGTCCACTTTATATGATCACCAATTTTAAGTTTGTAGGGTTTTTTTCTTCTTTGGTTTCAATTTCAATTTGTCTACATAGATATACTTCCACATTTTCGATTCGTTGTCTTTACGAATATCTGCAGGAGCATACTTAGGTAGGGAAGCATGAGGTCTATGGTTGTAACTGTACACCAAGTCCGAAAGGATGTCCATATAGCGAGTTTGATCATGTAGGAATTATCGATACGTTATTCCCTTTAGATTACGAAGACTCTCTCAGCAAAGTTGGCTTTGGTTTCATTCTTTGTCGTATAGGCATGTATTCCCTCCTTCTTCAAAAATGCCTTTAACCATCTGTTTTTAAATTCAGTTCCTTTATCTGACCTTAAAGTTCGTGGTCTTCGTTGTGTTTCCTGAAAAATCTTTTGAAAGACTTGTATGACGCTGGTATGTGATTTATTAGGTATTGGCTGCACCAACAAATATTTGGAAAATACATCAATAACAGCCAATAAAAACGCGGGTCTCATCATTATAGGGAGCTGTGTTTCCCATGTCAGCTAAATCAATATCCCACATGCCATCAATATCACGTGTAATGACACGTTGCCTTTTAAACCTGTATTTTAAAGGATGTAGTAAACTGAATGCATCTTGATCTTGCAACCATTTCTTCACTTTCGAATGAGTGACTGGTTGATCATGTTTTTTAATATATGATAAAGTTTGTAAAGACCAGCGAATGCCCCGGATTGACCAGATTTAAAGTAAATATTGGTTAACTAGTCTTTCCACGTCGACATGTTAACACTAAATGATCACCACATGTCAGCATATCATGCATTTTATTTTGTCATATAACTCAATCAACATATTTTTTACAACTCAACAAACGTGTTTTACAACTCAATCAACATATCTTACAAATCAAGTATTGATACAACGGTGTGAATAATTGGAGTCCATTGATCTTCAATGTACATTAACCAACTACTTAATTCATCAAATGTGATAACATCTACACCATATTTCTCACAACGTTGATTTGCATTGTCTAACACTTTATTTAAATGAATATAATATTTAGCTTCATTCCAATATGCATAGACACATGCAGAATGACGAGTATGTTCTTGACGCTCTTCATTTTGATAAGCAGGACATAATAAACATGCAAATGTTTATACAGCCAGTAACATTTCTTCACAATATGTTTTTGCACAATATATTGTCTCAATGTAATGTCTGCCATTATACTGCAATATAAATTAACCACACTCTCACTTCATTAAACAGTCTTGGATCAAATCAAGCAAAGTGATATGCTGCTTCCACATCAAACTCTTCAGCTCCGTCAATGCCTGAAGGTACACACTCTTTGATGAAATCCTCACGTAAGTTAGGCAAGTTCAACATGGAATGGGCAAGTTTCTAATAGATGTCAAAGTGTTGCAGGTTTTGTTGAACAGATCCGAAACGCGCCCGTTCACTTATCATGTAGTCCACGTACTTTTCCTTGAAACATGTTTCTACATCCATCCTTGCTTCACATGTCCATATAGCAGTTGAAAAACCCGTCTACACACTATGACAGCTGGCAACCAAATGACTTTCCGAAAAAAGTCTCACTCTCCAGATACTCTTAGTGAACCACACTGGCTGCAGAAGTTGGCTGGCTCACACAACTTGCAATTGTACTTGTGCAGTGACTATCATAATCCTCAGTATATTTGTAAGCACCACAATATTCACAGGTAAGTCCAAGTTGATTTTGCACGTTTATATTCTCCAATTGAACGTCAGCCAGTCTTTTCTTGGATAGCTTTGACACTTTCATCCGATTGTATTTTTGCAGTTTGATAACAGTTTTCTTGCCATGACATTCCGTACATGGTTCAGGTTTGGCAAATAAGGCTGAGTTGATGTTATCCATCTCCTGAAGCAATATCTCCCATTCACCATAGTTCATGTTGATGTAACGCGTATATTCTTTCCCTTCAAACAGTGATGTGCGCACAAAACTCACATAGCACATGTCTTGGTATGAAATGACTTCAAGTCACTTCGTTTGTGTTAAGTACAGTTTGAAGAGAATGTCAAGTAAATTTCTCAAGTTTTGACCCACAATCTTCCTCAAGGATGGTGATAAAGCAAGCCATCTCTCTCCACGTTTGATTCGAAATAATCCAAATTTTCCAAGCTCCACTGTAATGGTTAAGTTTGCACTAATTAAAAAGCTGCTTGTCTTCTCCATGGCCCCTTTTATAGGGGCATCACATGAATGTTTTCATGAGATGTTTGTAAAATCGCGGTCTCGTTGAAACCATCAAGGAAGGCTGTTGGTAAACCATTTGTTAGAGATTGTTTCATAAGGATTACTAAAAAGTCTCCTCGTTTGCAACTACCTATTATCCAATCAAAGAGTATTGACATGGTGAAGTGTCCTTTTCCTTAATGCGTTCTTCAAGGTATTTGAAACTATGTAGCATGACCTTTGCACATTTGGAATCTTGATCCTCATCAACACGTTTTGACGCCGGTAAACACAAAGTCTTACGATGTTCCTCCTGAAGGCTTCTAATAAGTTTAACAAAACGTTGAGTCATGGCTTTGGAGAACTGTTGCTCTGACGCGGGAACATGCTGTGTGTTTCCCTCTAGCATGTAGATAAGCTGAATGACGGTACTCATTTCTGCGGTTAGGTACATGTACGTGTGTTGGTCGAAAAAGCCTTCTTCACATAAACACCATAAAATGTTGCAATCGATCAGAGGCAGCACTGCTTGAAAATTTCGTTTCAACAGCGTGACATCTTCATCAGTAACCGGAATTGTCTTGCTCGATTCAAATTTAGATTTGAGAGTTTGTCGTAGTAGTCGTCATCATCGCCGCTGTCGTCGTCATCATCGTTGTCGCTGTCATCATCGTTGTCATCGTCGTTATCGCTTGACATAACCACTTCTTCTTCCTCAAGATGCTTTAAATGCGCTTTTAACTTTGTCCTGAGTTGTGTGTTTGTACCATTTACAAGTGCATTTGTAACCCAGAACGGGTAGTCAAGTCCCTCAGGATCTGGCATTCCTTGATGCACTGTAGCAAGTCTGACAGTCCGCCAGCCATCCAGCCAGTGCTAGCGCTCTCTCCTGCTACCAGCCCTGATGAACTGACGGTCGCTGTTGCCAGTATCCAGGCAAACCACTTCCCTTGTTGACATGAAACTGGATGACCCCAGCAAAGAGTCGCTTCAAGAGGTCATGCGCTTCCTCGACTCGGTGGATAATGCTAGATTCTGTGAGTCTGTAGTTTTCTCATACCGCAGGACATCACGAGGCATGTGCACGTGATGAGTTGCCCAGATGCTATGAAGCCCGAGTCACATAAGTGCAGCGTCCTGGACACGGAGTTCATGTAAACCAGGGCAGGGATAGCGGCGCACAGGAGGAAGCACTGCTGCAAGAGCAGCAGCAGCAGACAGTAGACAGCTTCATCTCTCGGATGCCCTTTTCAGGGCGGATACCACTAATACGAAACAAGCGCTATTTGTGCCATGGTGTTTGTGTGTGTGTGTGGATTAGAGAGTGGGAAATGTTAAAAAAAATTGGGGCCGATAGGTTTGGGGTGTCCGTCCGTCTGTCCGTAATCGCTTTATACCCCTTTGAATTTGAGAGAGCGGTTGTGCACACATAGTTGTGCTGTCTATAGGTGGGCTCGAACCACCAACGATGTAACTATGAATCCTCTGCTAATAGCACTTCTAGTGAATGATGTGCAAAACATAACGCCGAAAAAGTTTTTGGCTATATGAACTGGGGGTGGGGGGTGGGTGGGTCCTCCCATGAGGACGCAGGGTGGGTCCTCCCATGGAAGACCCAGGGTGGGTCCCCATATGGATGACTCTCGTATAGGGGGTCCTCCCATGAAGACCAAGGGTGGGTCCTAACATGGGGGACCCAGAGTGGGTCCTCACATGGTGGTTCTAAGCCTCCCTGTGTGACGTCATTATGACGTCACTGTTGGGAGATGTTAAAAAATATGGCTCGGGAGGTGGGCTGTGGTGGTTCTAGGTCACCCTGTGTTTCGTCATTATGACGTCACTGTGGTGGAACCAACGTTGGTTTTAATTCAACCCCTGTGTGACGTCATGATGACGTTGCTGTGGTGGAACCAAAGTTGGTTCCACCACAGTGACATCACTGTGGTGGAAGCAATGTTTTATATGATTTCACAGTGGTGGAGCCAATGTTTTCTCGTTACTATATGCACACAGAATATGCCAACATAGGGAGACCTTTTGTATATGTTAAACAACACTAAAGGTGTTACTTAGAGAGACCATAGATAAAAATTGTAAATGGGGAGACCAAAGTATGACCCCCCTATTTACTATTTTCATGCATGCTCTCTGTAAAATAATAATTTAAAAACCTTTAGCTATTATCTCAGTTACACTCACTTACTGGTAGTAAAAGAAACAAATAATAATAGAAATGAAACAGAAACAACAAAACTCGATTTTAGTTCTAAAAATTGTAAAAAATTTTTAAATAAATTTATTTTGATACAATGGAGTTTGTCATTTTTTATTAGTTCTTAAAAGAAATAGTCGTGTAGTAATCACAAAGTAAATTTAGATTGAGAAATGAAATGACGCGATGGATCTCCCATTGTTTTCCTGTGTATGTGCCCGTGCATTTTGTATATGATGCTTGGGCGGAATACGGTGAAATACGCTATATGGCATCAACTTGGTGTTTATTCAATAAAGATTGACAACACTTGTTTGTATTTGATTTCCCCTTCTCCCCTTTCCCGTTTCTTGGGTGCAGAAAATATGTTAAAGCTCCCCCATTTCCCTCCCTCCTAAAAAAAGAATGGCAAATTGTAGTTTCTTCGTCTTTAAGATTTCCAAGACTGGCCTTCAATGCGGCCGTAGGTGATATACATTCATAAGTGAAGTTAATATACCGTTTCATGTTTAAACATCCGGTGGCCTTGAGGGTTAAGCTGAGGTAGTATCTCGGGGAAATATCGGAAATGGAAAAAATGAACCATCAGTGTTTAATATGGTATGACAGCCTGTCTCAAAAACCAGTTTCACATGCTGTTGTGGCATAGTTAGGTACTTATCTTGCTGTGCTTCGCGCCGATATTGCCAGTTCATTGCATAAAAATTGTTAGGCAAGCAACCTGTGGCAGTCGAACCCAAAAAATCATACATGTAAAGAAAAATTCTCATCTCCGCCCTTGTTCTTATTCTATGTAAATAAGTGTTTGGATAAACAATATAGATGTTTTGATCATTTGGGGAACCGAACTCATATACAAAATTAAGGAGACGGTACCTTTTAGTGGGTCTTTTTCTTGCAAAAAAGTTGATCGAATAAAGGAGACCTCGAATTTTTGTTTATTCGTTATTGTTGTTTTTTTTTTCAAAACAACCATAACAGATAATAACAATAATATTAATTTAGGATATCTATGCGATAACAAAAGAAAAACCACGGAAGAGAAAGGATATACATTTGGTTTCCCTATCTATTATTTATAAGCATGGTCTCCCCAGGTCGCAAGATATATATATATATATATATATATATATATATATATATATATATATATATATATATATATATATATTGTCTAACCTATAGATAAATGTTGATAGTCAGGTCAACATCGCCATACTTCAAGGTATTCAAGCTATTTCTTTGCGATAATTTTAGTAAGTTTCAGGAATGGTCGCAGCAATTTAAAACTTACGCTACAAAACAAGTTATATCAGCTGTTTGACCTTGTGACACGCGGTGACCTTGGGGTTGAGGTCAACAAAAGTTCATCAATTCTGAGCATTTTGTAGATGCCGTCGAAAGTTATAATGCGAGCCAGGGAAGGGCTAGCACAGATGGACGGACAGGCGTGCGATAAAATCAAAAGTGATGCGAGGAGTCAACTTAAAATCAAATTAATGATATGTATTGCAGAAAGTTTGCACGCAGTGAACCAAAACTTCACACTCGAAGAACATGGCTGCGAAGAAGACGAATGCACTCATTTTGACCATGCTGCAGCACGTGTAAGTCGCCACGATTTACTCATGTTATGCTAATGGTTTGCTGAAACCCTCACTTAAATCTGACACGTTTAAGTTAATTAAATAATTTAGTTAACTAAGTTAGCAAGTTCATCCCCATTTTCCTTTTATTTTCCAAATCTTTTTCCGCTCGACTCATAAAACATGACGGAAAAACAAAATCAAATGATCGCAGAGGGAAATTTTTAAGTGAATAAAAGTTTCACCGACAACAATGCGTGGCCGTATTGATACTTGAGCTGCTTTGTGGCGTAAGAATACTCAATGAAGCCAGCAAGGCGGGAATCGATGATGCATAAGATAGCTTCTATGTACGTGCGATTTCATGCACAAAGCTTATTTGTGAATGAAATATCGAAAATATCTCATTGTTCAATTTATTAAACAGGGCTGATACCTGTTTATATACCCGTTTTGATACCCGTTTAGATCGTATTCAGTCCACTGTATGACATTTTCTCATCCATTTTCGGCCCCTTTCCCTTCCCCCCTTCTATGACCCGACTGTTTGAACTTTTTCACATACGGAGCCCACTCACAAAATTCCGCGTCAGTGAAATGCCAGACTAAGTGACCTTTCTTAATCATATTTTACCGGACGACCCTTTGCAATAAATAGCCTTTTCAGGTGCAGTTTCTTTGAATTATAATGGCCAGTTTTAGGGAGGAATCAGTAAAAAATTGTCTCTATCACTTTGCAGACAAATTTCACACACCCCACCCTCCATAACATCCCAACTGATTTAGTTAACTGCACTGAAATATTAATTCTCCAGTCCGTTAAAAGTTTGTTTTATATAATTGCTAACTATGTAGACATATTTTGATGTTTTTTAAGTGCATCACTTGAATTAGAAAAAAACGAAGTGCTGCTCTAGGTGCATGTAAGTCTGTCTCTACTGTCGGTAGAGACAATGCATCATTAGACTAGGAGGAGTGGGGGGTAGTGGTGGGGTGGTAGGGGGTGGGGTGGGCAATCGGCAATAAAAGCATCGAAAGATAGAAGTGAACTTGTATTTATTTATTTTTTTTTCTTTGTTATTTGTTGAATTTAAATACTTAAAACATTTTTTATAAAAGAACAAAATGCATGTTTCCCTTGGGGTAGGCGCATGCATTATTAATTTCATCGCTACTGCAGATAGGTAATGTTATCAAAAGACTTCACAGACAAACAAGAGGCTGTCTTGGGTATGTTTTTCAGACACTCCTATTAACGATTATAGAAATAGTGATAAAGTCTGGTCTGTATTTCCGCAGACCGATTTATCTGCAATTATCTCTTTAAGGTTAAATAGAATCCCTTTCAAGTTAAGATTTTTCAACATGTCAACTGATGTTGAAATGAATCTATATTATTGCACCTAAAAATGAAAAAGTTTGTTATTTGTTTTATGACAATTATATTGCAGGATATGAACTAAGAGAGGTTATCCATACGACTTGTGGAACGTTAATTTCAGACAAGTAAACAATCGGGATCCAGAAGAGCGTAAATGTTTATTAAGCGCAGAAGGCGCCACGAACCATTACAGGGAGGTCCGGGAGGGTGTGGGGGGTTTTCCCCTAGAAAATTCGGTTTCTGCAACTTTAATCAGAGTCTGTTTCAATTTATGACAACGCTTGGAACCTCAATGAGAGTATTTACAGTTATTTTGGCAGTCTATAAGCAACAATTATAGCCTAATGTTTGAATTGGCTAAATTGTCAAAATACCACAAGGTTAGCCTCAGAATCAACCCATCGACACCACTCCTCTCCCCCTCCTCTCCCTCCCCCTCCTCTCCCTCTCCATCCTCTATCTCACAAGGTGATTTTTGAGGTCCCAAGGGATTTGCATCGATCGTGGAGACCACAAATTTGAAACCCAGAAGAGCGAAAAGAGCTGAAAAAGTTGGTTTCTAGGCATCTCCTTCAAAACGATATGGGCAAGAAATTTGATGGTGGTCCATGAAATCTGGATCTATGACGTCATCATCAGCGTCTAATTGCTTCACGAAAATTACAAAGTGAAAAATCTCCAATAGGGATGCAAAATATATCATAAGACTATACTTTTTTGACAAGGAACATTTTGCACATGTCATGAGAAATCGCCTAGCTGTGTCACGCTTATATGGGTCTCTGTACATTTCGTCCTTTTATTATTTTAATCATCATATTAGAAAATGAATTTTCTTTCCAGGTAAAAAAGTGGAAATAGAACAATGAAACTGTTTCTATGTCCGTGAACATTTCGTCCTATTAATATTTAATTTCACATGCAAAAAGGAAAATGGAAAATCGACCAGATTTTCTATTTTTAATTTAAAACGCAAATTGAAAACAATAAACAACCTTTTCAAATTTCCATAGTTCGTCCAAAAATGAAAACGTGGAACTGGGTGGCATTGCAGTCGCTGTTATAAGCGCCAAAAACAAACCACGTGATGTAATGCAAGTTCCGTCGATTCTGGCTCAAACGATGAACATATGAAATATGTTCAAGGGCTGTTCATGGGCAATTTTCATGTCTTAAATACATCCCCACCTCAACCCCTTCCGAAAATATTAAAACAAAATTTGGCATTAATCTCAAACAATAATCATTCTTTGTGAAGAAACATAAAGTGCAGAGGGCAGTAATGAATTCTAGCAAAGGTTTCTTCTTCTTCTTCTTCTTCTTCTTCTTCTTCTCCTTCTTTTCTGACCAAGCTTAACCCAAATAAGGCTCGACTGCTGCATTGCTGAGTAATATTGTTATCAATCTCAACGAATTGAAACCTCATGTTTTGACTGGCTTTTACTGGCCTCAAGCTTTATTACCCGAACCCGTGGAGGGGCAGAGGAGGAGATTGGGCGATCTTATTGTTTTATTTTGGTTGCATCCAAATTTTCGTCAGTCTGGCAAATCCGAAACGTCTTTTACTGTCTCTTTCTGCTAATATGCGAATTTTTTCGACAGGACAGTCAAGATCACGGGTAAAAATATTTCTTTCTTAATTTTTATGCACCTGCAATGGTGGCATTATGTTAATTAGTTTTAAGTCTATAGTAACGTTTAAAGCCTTCATTATATTATTTAGCCCTTCGAAGTGTAAAATTTCGCTACTCAGTAGCGAAATCGGTCTGGTTCTGTCTTGTTTTAAGAATAGGGATAACCCTGGGGCGACTAAAGGTTCAAGTTCACAGGAAAGAACTAAGCTTAAAGTTCAAGCAACGGATGAACTTTTGAATACAGGTTTTTTCAGGGTGGGGCTGATTGCGAAAAATGTTGGTTGCAGAATGGTATCGATTGCTTTCTTGACCTTTTACAAAACCGTGGTGGAATTTTCCAACCTCAGAAAGACAATCCAGCAAATCCCGAATCTGTCAATATTTATCTTTGTCCATAAAACTTGAGGTACACATAATTCTCGTTTTAGAAAATGAAGCAGATGTGTTTTAAATCACACGTTGAGATACAGCCCATTTCCTTTTCTTCATATTCTCATTCATACCATGTACCAGGTTTTTTGCACCATTAGACAACGTGGCACGAATAAGAAAATTTATCACCTGTCATGCCATAAACAGTGAAATATCTTGCAAATATAATCTTTTTTTCTTCTTGCCTTCTCCATTAACGTCAAGATGTATTATTATATTTTTGTTTATTTATTTAGGTGGTTGGGTTGTGAATTGGAGAGGTTTGTGGTGTGTGCGGTTTTCGGAGAGGGCGTGGTCAAAATCTGACTAAGTCATATTCGTCACTCAGTATGACTGAATCTTCTGTTTAAAATTTGCTCTACGCTGCAATAACACAGATCCGTCTACTTAAGGGCCCATAGCGTACATAAAGCCAGACCACAATCACAGGGGGCTGAATTTTCGTCCTAGCCACAAGTGAGTCATTAAGTTTTGTTTCAGCCAAAACTTTGAGCTGCAAATGCGGTTCAAAGCTGCGATTTCAATTCTACTTACGGATATTAAGCTTTACGAAAATAATTTTTTGTTTTAATTAATTCGCTCATCGTTTAATTCAGCAACAGAACCACTTCAATTCCCATTCACAAACTGGGACATAAAAGTTGCTACCAGGCGAGTTTTCTGCAAGTTAAAATGTTGCCAGCTATTTTTATGCAGACCAAACAGTAGACCATTACAGACAACGGACAGCGAAGGCCAGATCACTTTGATAAAAATAGTTAAAAGGAAAACACAGGCCAATACCCACCGGATCTCACCCATTTAAGCCGTACATATTTGAGACCTTCATACAGAAACAGATAAACATATAAAAATTCAAAACCGATTCTTACAGTCCCCCGCCTCGTCCTCCTGCCCCCTTCCTCCTACTTCCCCGCTGAATATCCTTTATGAATTGAGATAATAAAGTCAAAACTAACTGGGTTACAGGACAATCGCTCATAATTTGTTCGGCTTCAGCCATGACAGCTTGAAGATGTTTGTTCATTTAGCAGTTCTTCCTTTGCTACTGCCTTGAGCACGGATCATCCTCTCCCTCTCCTCCTCCCACATGTCGCGCATATGGCTGGCGTGGCATGGGTGGAGGTTCACTGACTCCTTTTTATTACTGTAAACCTTTTCTAAAGTTAACCGTCTGCTGGAGAATCTATGAAAGGTAGCAGTATATGAGTCTGTTGTGAGATTGTTCTTATGGTCACATGTAAAGCGACATCCATATACAGTAAAACCTGAGCTAAGGACACCTGTCTATTTAGGACAACTGTACATTAGGGATACTTTCTGTCAGTCTCTTTTAAAATTCCATTGACTTGTACGTTAAGCGACCCTGTCAATTAGGGACATCTGTCAATTAGGTACAAATGACACTTTTATTTGTCCGTAACTCCGTAAATGCATCAGTACTATATCTTACTCTGTGAACGTCCACCCTTCACATATAGCGGTCCAAAAAAGTCAACACCAAAACAAGTTAAATTTGAACAATTAATCGCGTATAAGAAATTGTTTATTCTGGTATCAGATGGCCAGTTTTTGGAAAGTTCGGGAAGTATTGCCAGGAATTTAGAAATGTGTTTCAAAATAGAACTGCATCAAGCAAACAGGATGATCCAGCACGACGTAGCACCCCATGGTTGAGGGGAGGGGTAATAAACTCAAACTAGTGCAAGGTCTTCTGTAAGTTCACATGTTAGAAGATATTGTGATACAGAGCAAAGTATGAACAGCAGAACATCAGAAACGCAAACCACGGCAAACGAAGGCCGGGTCACATTTGTATAAAAAAGGAAAACTCACGGAGAACTGCTTTGCAACCATTTAAATAGCACATATTTCAAATCAACAGATGCATGGGAAACAAGATTCAAGCCGATTCTTACATGGATTGATAAGTACGCGCTGGTTAAGAAAACAAGTCTCGGGTTTTATCCTTAACGTTTCTACGATGGCTCTGAAGGTCTACACACTTCAGACTTCACACTTCACACTTCAGATTTCATACTTCTGACATATCAGTCTGAATGCTGACTTCAAACTTCAGACTTCGTACTAAATTTTTTGTGACATAATATGTCTGAAGTCAGAAATCTGAAGTGTGAAATTTCATCAAAGCGAATGTTGTGGAGTATTGTGGTCCCTTTCAATGTTTTTCATTCAAAGAAGAAAGTAACATTTACTTATGCGTGGCCTCATTTTCACCCACCAGATATGCACTTGTTTTGCTTTTAGCAATAAACCAATCGTTAAATATAGCATGTTCATAAATTACCAAAACCTTCTGCACTACCAGGGCTGTTTGGGCATTAAGACTTTTTCTTCTTCTCGTGAAAAGTAGAGTTTTAACCCATCTGATTATATTGTAGCAACGTTTTGAAACATCGACAGTGAGACATTTTTCCCTTCTTCCGGTTACGGAATTATTGTGACACAAAACGATGAATTTTTTTCAGTCCGAATCCAGGCAACTTGCTTTGGAAGACCGTGAATTGTTTTAAATTACATAAACCTCAATGCGACCAAGCTGCTGAATCAAAAACATATTTTCTGCTGTTGTTGGTGGATGTAAATATAAACATGGCCTGGATCATCTGGGTACAGTTTTTACAATATGAATATGTTGTTTTGTGACTTGAAAAAATGCATTACTAAAGGGACCGTTACAAATATAATAAGGTGGTTTTCCCTGTTTCAGACTTCATACGTCATACTTCACATTTCACACTTCAGATTTCATACTTCATACTTCACAGTTTGAATTATCGACAACAAATGTAATTCCGAAGTATGAAGTAAGAAGTCTGAATTCAGATTTATAAGTCTGTATTTTGCTGTCAGAAGTGTGACGTCTGAAGTGTGAAGACCTTCAGAGCCATCGTACGTTCCCCTTCCAACAAAGTAAGTCAGGTTATAATTACCTGTTGTTTCTTAAATGGCAGCGATGATGCCGGCAATACGGTGAAATATCCTGTAAAGCTGGCACTTAATGTATTCCATTTTCCTTTTCTTCATACGCAAAGTGACACCATAACATTCTGTGTTATCCAAGCAAATTGTTATCACGTTTTACAGATAACCATATCCATGAGTAAGTTCCCAAATGTAAAAACTGGTTAGGTCAGTGCCTGGTCCGGGTTTTTTTCGTTAAGGTAGAAAGAACGTATAATTGTTTATTGTTATATTTATATATCTCTACTCGAGATAAGAACAATTGAGATCTGGAAAGTAGATTGAAAGTGAGTGTAAAATGTGGTCGCAAATACGAAAGTCTTTGGCTTAAGTCTGTCACTTCTTTACATATGGCACGATAGTGATAATTTGTAAGACTCTATGCTAATGCCACACATGGCTAAAACTATAGCTGACATATTTCCAAGTAGCTTAAAATAATACGAATTAGGCTTGGACTAGGTTGAATGTTTTGGTATAAAGGGTTGTTTAGATGCAGGAGGAGGCGGGAAAATAAAAACAAAAATATTGTTTTCTCTGCAATTAACATTTTTCTGACTTTTAAGTGCATTAAAAGGATTTAATGAAAGGAAGAAAGCTCTAACAATCCCGATCTTTTGTACTATGTTTGTTTCGTCACAGACGTGTTCACATGGCAACCGCTAGTACAGAGCCTCGAGGAATAATGTGAAGATATAAAGCTTTTTGCTATGCCTGTCAAACTGTAACAGACTTATCCAAATAAAAAAGATACAAAACTTCAGAGAAGTTTCAACTTTACAAACCAGGTATCTATTTGACACACTTTAAAAAAATCGAAAACTCTTCACGCACTTGTTTATACATTCTTGAAACTTTCATTAACAGCGTGGCGCACTATGTATAAATATTTGCATAAAGATAGTCGAACAAAGTAGCAACACAAAATATCCTTTCAAAAACCGACATTAAAACAGAAAAAAACCTCGTAATTGCAAGAAAGTGAACAGTGATAATTCATATGGCGTAATTAACTGGGGCAGCTGGCACATTTTGAAAACAGTGCACATCACTGTGTGCTTTAAATAGCTTGTCTGTCGATCGTATTATATAATGATAACATATGTGTAATTTGTGTTCTGAGGTCCGATTAGTGGTTGAGAGTCTTTCTTAAGTCGCAATTATAAAAGCCACACCACATTGAATAAAATTTCACGCTTGAAAAATCAGTAGTGAATACAGTTTTTAGTCGATCCGTGCAAAAACAATTTCAATACATGTTACAGGCGTGCAACATACATCTTGCACGGATGCGTGTGTTCAGATACCCTGTTTTCGAAGCGGGCGTGCTTTTACCCATTCCGTGCAGAAAGCATTTCCGCGCAGCTTCATTTTTCAAACAAAAAAGTGGCCTGGAACAATTTTATCAGTTGAACACGACACAACATCGGCAGGTGCTTTTATCCTGTCTGTGCGAGCGTTGTTTCTTATGAAACGTTATTCAACGCGGCATAACATCGGCACGGCAATTGCATGCTTTAGGCCTATTCGTGCAAACATTGTTTCTATGTGAAATATTAATCAACACCACACAAAAGTGACACTGATGTTGCGTGCTTTTAGATTTTAGATTGCCCACGCAAACCTTGTTTTATGTTTCTGATTATTAACAGGAAGGTAAATAAAGGCTGTTTGCACGATAAACTACATGCGACCATCCTATGACTACTTTTTAAATAGGCTGAGACTATAATAGCACGGCATTCAGCATGCAAAAAGCATCACACAAGGTGACACATCTTTATCAAACCCGATTATATTATATGAAAGGCAATTAACGCTACGGGCATGACAAACTGTGTGCAAATACCCTGCCAAAGATTTAAGACAAGGAAAGAAGCTGTAAAACTCAGAGGGTATTTGTAAGGCATTCAAAAAGCATGCTACTAAGTGAACATTTGTGGTCTGCGTGCCCATTTACCTTTAAGCTTTGATTAAGTGCTGCTAGCAACTATAGACCACATATATGGCCCATTATTATATTAACCCGTACACCAGTTTTTGACAAATTTGTAGAACAAATCAGTGGCGGATACAGCTTTCGGGCAAGGAGAGGGTGTTCAACTTGGGAAACTCGGAGTTACACAGTCAAACTTTTATCTGTGAAAACACAGGGTTTAAAAGTCTATCTTTTTACGGATTTAAGCGCGGGGTTGCAACCAATGAACCCCCTCCCCTTGGATCATTTCATTTTTGGTGTTTTTTTTTTTTTTTTTTTTGTTTTATTTTAGTCAATTTGCGGAAATTGTGAAGTTTGCCTAATTTATGCGAAAAATATACTTTCCCTATAACTGAAGTATTCTATATTTTTTGGCAATCTTCTTGCATTTCTGATGCATTTGATACATGTTGATTGATTTGAGAGCCAAATGCAGCTTTGTACAAATTAGACTGTAACGAAGCAAGATATTGCAGTAAAACAGAGCCCGTAAAAGGCTGTAGATTGCTTAAAGTAATCAATGTTATGCTTTGCAAAACAGAAATTTTAATGTTAAATTCTATGGAATACCGTTTTCACATTTATTAGTGAATTATTGATATCAAGAATTATTTTTGATCTCAAAAACTGATTTTTTGATATCAAGAATTAATTTTTAATCTCAATACGTCCATATTTTGATATCAAGAATCATTTTAGCTATCTGTAATTGTATTCTTGATATCTCTAAATGTATTCTTGATCTCAAAAAAATAATTTTTGATATCAATAAATATTTAGAGATATCAAAAAATATTTATTGATATCAAAAATGATTTAATGATATCCAAAATTGATTTTGAAATCTGCAAACGATTTTTTATCTCAAAAACTGATTCTTGATATCAAAATATCAGTCCATTTTTTAAAATAAAAATTCAGAAACGCACATCTATAAATAAATAATGGCTGTCCTTCTATACAGACTCTTTATTTTAATTTTTTACTGTACAAAAAAGAAGCAATTCTTGAGATAAAAATTATGTTGTTATTATTGATCTCAATAATTCAAATTTTCATCTCCAAAATTTAATTGACGATTCGTTATATTTTATGTTAATGTGTGTCTCCCGTAAAATTGATTTTTTGATCTCAAAAATATATTTTTGCCATCTAAAGTTCAATTATTGATAGCAAAATACAAATTAATGAGATCTAAATTGATTTATTGATATCTCTAAATATATTTTGACATCAAAAATAAGCATTAAATGTTAAAATGGCATACCATAAAATTCAGCAATAGTGTCAGCACAGTGCAAATTAAAAAACATTCTACAGACAGGTTTTCAACAACAAAAAAACTATTAGACAAAGCCTTTTAAAACGTTACACAGTGAAACCATGCATACTGAAGATATGAAGTGATGTTATGTTTCTGAATCGATTTCGCCTTTTTTTTCTAATTAAAACAGCTACAACATTTGTACAAACAATAATCCGTTTTAATTGGGGAAAAAATGCGAATTTTCTTCATACAAATGACTTATAGCTGCCGTTGGATCAATCCGACGCTTGAAAATCAGATTAACAAAGAGGATGGCTACATCTCAGGCGCACAAACTGCGGGCGTCGCCCGTACTACATTAGCCAACGAAGAAAGCAAACACAGATAAGTTGATAGAAGATATAATCTCACGACTAAACAAGTACAAGTGCAACAAGTGAATAAGTATCTCCGGTGCCCCTACGGGCGCCACAGTCCTTGGTTTATCGAAGTTGCCTACATGCCCGTCTCCAAACGCCTTTCTGATGTATTGGCATGTATCCATTTTGAACGTTGGCGTGACTAGCATTTCCTTCAGGGACTTTAGGTCTATTATCCTGAGTGCAAATCTTTTTCTATAACTCGGAAGATGTAACGCCAGTACTTAAATCGTTTGAGGTGTTCGGAGAATTCTTAGGCAAGGTCTTCTCCGGGCCCCCAACTGATTGTCACCTGTGTTTGCTGTGGCCTCTCCCAAGAAAAACACCAACCGTCGGCTGTCTCTGGGTTGGCCCGTAGCTCGCAGCCCGAGGTGGTGCCGATTGGATGCGCAGTACCGTGGGTCCCCTGGATCGTCCCCGGTATGACTTGTGTAGGCGCGGTGGGCCCGCTGTGCATCTGTCTTGGAGCGCCCTGTTTTGGAGGTCCTGAACATGTCTGCAATTCAGTTCCGCCAGCAGCTAATCGGGGAACAGCTGTGTTTCTTGCAGATATGTGGCGTGGCGTAATTGAAACGGTTTAGCCTGGGCAAGGCGGCATCGCTGCAAAATGTTGCCCCTGCATAGTTGTATCGTGTTTGATAGGAGACAGGTTTCTAGCTTCACTAGGTTTCTGGTGCACTTAACTAGGCAAGCCACCAGTTTGCTGATTAATCCAGCGTCTGGGTCCGATAAGCTGTTGACCAGCGTCTGGTTCACGTAGTCGATGAACGACAAGATTCGCAGGCTGGCCCTGGCTACACCCTCAAAATGTGCCATGTCTCTGGCCTTGACTCATACCTTGTCATCCGGTCTGACATGGGGCGACCACGGAAGGACATGTTTCGAGAAACTGGGAGGTGCAAATGGAATCACGTCGTCGCACGGCCTGTTTGCTGTTTTGGTAACCCTAAGCTTGGAAGATAGGTGCATTTTCCCGAAGTACAGGGCCCGACCGCAGTAAGAGTCCTTTGCCCGGAACTCCGCTTCCTTCAGTTTGACTGCGTCAAGAATTCCTGCCGGCGTGTCCAGAGCCAAGAATTTGGGCTCCGTTTCTCGCCGGCCTTCGATTCCAGCCTGCACCCGGAATTGGACTGTTTAGCGGTCTCCCCCCTTCTTACTCGAAAATCTTTGCACTAGCTCTATGACCTCCCGAAATGGAATGTCACTGAGTTTCGGGACCGAAGACGACGCAGTGATGCCGTCGCTCTCTCGTGATGAGATGCCGTCCCTATCGGATAAGTGTAAGCGCTTGGACCTCACGTCTATCCCAGTCGCGTGGGTGGTTCCGCTTCCTGGGCGTGCGCAGTAGGTTCCCACACTCAGGACGTTTAAAATGAGACGCTTCCACCTGTCCCCTTGCCCGACTGCTCCTGCTATCCTATCACGTCGATGACTTGAGTCCTGGGCCCGGCGAGTGTGGGTGTGTGAGCGGCGTCGTCTGGATCTCGCCCGCGACCGATGTCTGTGCTTGGCGGCTTTCTCCGACGGGCGGTAGCAGTCGGAGCTGCTTGAGCTGCTGTCCATGTCGCAATTGGATGAGCTATAGCTCTCTCTTTGTTTGATGTGACTGTACAGCTTTTGCAGTGGTGGGGTGTGCGCTTTCTAGAGCCCCGCGATTCTGAGCTGTCCCCGGAGGAAGAAGATGGTTGCCGGCGCGACTTCTTGGGCGAGTGGCTGTCATCACACCTTCTTGCTCGGCCCCTTCTCTCTCTCGACACCATAGTCGTGCTGTGTGTGGAGCTCTTCATGACTGTCGTAACTAATGGTGCCTCCACACCTTCTTCCGCGTCCGGTGGTCTAGAAATAATGCATGGCGCCGTTGAGCGTGTGTGCACGGCCTCGAGCTGTTGTTGGAACAGTAAAACTTGTTTTTGCAGCGCCCTCTTAACGACTTCCTCTATATCCAGATGCGGGGTCGATACAAACTGTCCCTGTCTGCACGATGATAACTGTACTAGGCGGGGGTACCAGGCTTGGGGCCTGTGTCCCCCTCGGCATTTGAGATGTGTGGAAATCCTGGGTAGGAACGTTAATTTCATGCGGGTCCTGGAGCTTGAGGGGCGTGATGGTAGCATTGATGTCCGCCAACTCCTCTATGGAGATGAGAGAGTCCCGTTTAGTGGAACTGTGCTCCTGTGCGAATACTTACCTGACGAGGACTTGTTTCCAAATCTGACATGTCTATCGCCTGTTGAGACAATATCTCATTACGTAGCGGTGTGCCTGCTTCCGGTTGTTCCGATTCCTGCGCCGGATACCCGTTGACATATTGCCCCAGAACAGCTTGACTTCGCGGTTGTATAATTTCCTATGTCGTTATCTATTAATGTTCGTCAACTGTTTCTTGTTTAGATGTGCGCAGGTATCTTGCAACGCCATCACATTCTGGCTTGCCAATCCTGGCAGTAGCTATGGGGTTCGTCTTTCAAGCCCTGGTATCCGCAGCGTTCTTTCCTCCCCATGGCAGGCCGCTCATCCCTGTATCACACGAGGAAATTGCTATTAGTTTTTTCTGTAGGTCTGCTAGGCGACGCCCACACCACTAGGTTGGGACCCCTAGCATAAATTTCGTGGCGCTCAAAAGTGGGGCCACCGAAATGCTGTTGGCTCTTTTGCGCTAGAACGTGGTTCCCAAGCACCTTCTACTTCCAAGAGCGGGAAGACACCCGCAACCAACTTCCTAAATTCTCTAAAGTTGCCGACGTCAGAGCCGCCAGCTACGGCTGTAAGTAAGTAGGGAGGTAACCTACCCATGTTGAGCTCAACAGGAGATCAAAACAAACGACAGATAACGTTCCGATAAAGGTCCAGATCCGCCAAGCCGTTGAACCGATCGGGCCCTGATTGCAGCTACACGTCGTTGGTGTTCACCGGAAACTTCTGCTACAAACCTTTTGCCGTGACCCTCAAAAGATCTGGGTTTAGGTTCTAAAATTCAGAAGCAGCAATAAGTCGAAAAAGTGTAAAAAGTCGTCATAGTGGCAATAAGTCTGCAATCAATAAATTTGAATATTTCATTATATCTTTCATATGATTATGGTATTTCAATATGTACTTTTCTTCCTGTATGATAAGCAAGATGAACAAATTCAGTTAGTTTACTTTTACTGTGTTTCATATCGTAAAATTTTCAGGCACATAATGGTGTTTTATAGAGAAAAATATATACCAGTCTGAATTTGGTAATCAAAAAAGTAAAACGTTATGCTAATAAAATTAAGTAATCCAGGGATTAGAACAGGAATATAATACACTAGTAAAAATATATTAACTTTGATTTAAACTTTCTTAATCGTGAATTTGATCTATGAAAAATGATAAGTCGACACAAAATATGTTCCTTATTTTCCAGCATTGAAAAAAACCGCAGTATGTCACCAAAATGCTAAATAAGAAAATATTGTTTGAAAGCTATACTGGATACACAAAATACATTCTAGTAAACTACATTAATCAAATAGTTTATTATACCTTGAGGAGATTGTTCAACCAAAGTTCTATGTTCAATGTTGCCTATTGATGCACTTGTTTTCACCTTTTAGTAAATTTTCGATTATACGACTCCTTCCTGTGTTGTCGGGCAACGGCAAAGATTTTTCACCAATCTCCATCTTGCTGCTTTATCTATTTCTTGAAGCCTACAGTAAGATATGTAACTGAAGAAATGTATTAATGTTAAAATAGTACTTTGCTACTTATTCACGGAACTGAAACTTAGCTACAGATAGAAAGCTATCATAAGTCGAAACTTGAAGTTATGTATTTTTAAATCTCAATTCTTAATTCGATGTTTTTTATACATAGGTATTCTTAATTCGATGTATATATATATATATATATATATATATATATATATATATATATATATATATATATATATATATATATATATATATATATATATATATATATATATATATATATATATAAGTTAACTGAAATTAGAAATCACAAAAACTAGAAAGTTGTCCGTTTTGTACGACGTTGCATCATCCTGCAAGAGAAAGTGTCTTATTTTTATTCACTACACTTCGTTTTAAATCGCGTATTTTATATTTAATATTATATTTTTTATTAAACAGGCGTTACTTCAACATTTATATATAATTTATAATTGATCAAAGTGCTAACTTCAGAAAAACTATATTTGTGTTCGAAAGTTTTATTTACCAGATGCACTAAAAATTTCGTCTTTTTCCTGCGTGATGCTTCATGCTTTTGGGCACACCTCGGTTTTAATAGTGACTCTCGTTATGAATATCATGGGCGGCTGTTCCTACCGAGCTACCGGAAATAACGCCCTCACCATTTACTCGTATTCTCCAACCTTTGAAATTATAGCATAAACTATTTTACATATGGGAAAAGTTTACCGATCGTTAGATTAACAGGGAATACTCTGAACTACAGACCTGTTTTTCCTGTTCCTAGAGGACGAAATACTAACAATGCTTTTGGCAGTGAACGCAAGCCAATGATTGAATCGTTGTAACATAAAAAATAGTCTTCTGAAATTATCCAGCCTGTGGTATTTTGAATATTGGTCAAGCATGTACCCTTTCTTTTAGCAATAAAAATATTAACACCCACAAGTGATAGCAAAAGCCTCAGTCTTACTCCATGTTCCGAAATACAGCTATATCTTATTTTTATATATTTTAACACAAACAAGGAAAATTTTATATTGATTTGTTCGCCTTTTATTCATGACTTTTTTGTTCAATTTCTTAAATACAAGACGTTCACGGTGGTGGTAAGCCTACGGTCACTGCAAAGACCAAATACCCGTTTCTTTTACGGTTTTCTTTGCAAATTACGACACGGAGATATCGTCCCATTGAATGACTGTGCTTTTGTCGACAATTTACAATAAAATAATCACTCCCCTTTAATACACTTTAAAACTGAAATATTTACCAATATAGAAGACTTTTTAAACAATTTTAAATGTGTACTACGATCAAACACAAAGATTTGTTTTACCTCAGCTCTAATTCGTCAACACCAATATGTCTTCCATTCCGCCAAGTTAATACCGCTTGTTACAAATGTGATTATAATTGAAAGACTGATTTAGTTTATGACAGTAAATTTTGAGTTTCCAATTTCATAATTATTAAATTTAATACTTTGTATTTCTCAAGTCTAAATTTTATAATTTTGAATTTATTTTATATTTTCTTGCCGGTTTATCATAACCGCTGCTTTCAGTGGTACGTTTCATCACATGTTTCTTTTATGGTATTCTTGTCAATTTCATCCTCTCTGTTCTTGGTTTAGATATCTACAAGCAGTAAATTTATAGTTCTTTAGTGCCACTTGAAAAATATCTGGACAGCTGGAGCTTTTGTTTAATGTCATATATATATGTATATATATCTACTTTGAGATATCTAATACATAGTTCACAAGAATTATGCTATGAAACATAAATACATCTAATTCCGCAGGAACTTTTGGCAAACGGTAGTTGTAGTCTTGATAAGGTAACTTTAAACACAAAATACGGCCCAAACCACGTGGTGCTTTTGGGGAAAGGTATAGTCCGATATTCTCACTAGTTTTTCTGATGACACCGTCAGAACCAACTGAAATATATATAACCGAAACTAAAATTGTTGGATAAAGGCATCATAAATCACTTGATCACATTGAATTATGCAAGACTAAAGTAAGACTACTCTAAGTTTATTGGATAATTTATTACCTTTCTTTAATTAACAATGGATTTGATTGAAAGGAATATATCTCGATAATTGCTAACTCCTACCTGTTAATCACAACACTGAGATAATGCCACAGCCTCATTAGAAGAGTAAAGGCTCATTTGAAGAGTAGAGATAATCTTTTATGACATTGATAAGAACTAGAAATTCTACCACAACAAACTTACATTTTATATATAAATAAACCGTAAAAACATGTGACAGAGAAACATTGCAGTAACACTAAGGGGCTTTTATGCAAACGTTAAGCGTATAACAGTATAGAAATTTGCACTTCTTATACAAAGACTTATTCTTAGATGAAAGGTTACAAAAATGTTCCAAAGATTCTAAATATATTTAAGCTGAACACTTACATTTTGAATTATACTTTGCATGTCTGTGTAGTTACTATCGGATAGAATAAATAACATCGTATGTTAAAAACTCAGTGTTGCTGTCATATTATGACTTGGTTCAAAGTGTCGCACATAGACAGTGTCACGGTATGGGGTGTGACGGTTATGGGATCTCCCCACTAAGGTGCCAATGGCTTGTATTGGTAGAGCAAAATAACGACCAATTCAAAATTAATTTTAATATGGCGCAAGCTTATCAAAATGTGAGATACATTCCGATAACGGGAGCTATATCCACGAAGACATGAAACTCGTCCTTGTACACTTTTAGCATTTATTGTATCTCAACGGTTCAGAAAAATATTAACAATTCTCTAGACCACCCGTTTTTATAGAACTCTTGCAATTTTACTAAAAATGCGTCTATATTTAAAGTACTAAAAATGCGTCTATATTTAAAGTACTTTAAAATATATTTTAATTAAATTGATTTTGCTCACATTTAAGCCTTTTCATATTTATCTTTCCTTAAAGTAACTTTTCCTTGACATGGCGACTAATTCCACAATATCTCCTTTAGCCGTTATCTAATGTCTATGTTTGCTTATAATAAATCGACTCACACCTGAAGTGTGGCCTATATACTTTCCAGAAACTAACTGCTAACGGTGCAAAATCGGCGTTCCTTATACAGCTGCTGGACGGAAGCAGCGCGCCATTAACAATTTGACCAATCAAGAATTAATAGGAAAATACATAGCCAAAAGCACATGTTACAAGTACGCGCTTAAACATTATGTTTTCAGTATGTTCATAAACTCCATTACAAGACGGCACTGTTGGATACAAAATGTGCAACTTTTAAAAACTTGAAAAATATATAAAACGTTGCGCTACTGCTACGCACAATCCCCTTGAGTGCACAAGCAGCCACTAATCTTCCCTATTGTCAACACTTTACAACCTCCTAGTCTCGTCTGTACTCCAGAGTAGAAGGTACTCGCGATGTAGTCAGCTTTTTGCTTGGTTGAATCCACGGTGTCACGAATAAGGCCTTAAAAAATAATTTAAAAATTTTAAAAATGGAATTTTTATTTTTTACTCCACCGCCAATTTTCGTGTCAAAAATGCCTTTAAATGGGTTGGGATTTTGCTATTGGCATTATTGTTTTATTGTCTACCTTAATAAAAGTGTGGTTTGAAAATTGTTCGTTTTTCTTGTTTTTATCGGAGGAATGGCCGAAATAATAATAGTAGCCCCGCGGCTTCTATTTGGAAACTGTTTCCAAATAAAGGCCTCTGGAGCTTCTATTTGGTTTCCATATGAGAAGCTCAAAATGTGGAGTTTCCGTTTAGGAGCCCAAGGCTTCTTTTCGGAAACTCCCGGTAATTTTTTTACCTTTTTCTCTTCAGTTATTCATGCGTAGGTCTCTAAGTAGTCTGGCTGTGAAAACTTCTAGGAACTGTATTGAATCATTTGCACTGGCAGTTCCTGGCTTAGAGTTTTCTGCCCAACCCAGAAACGTTCAACAACCCACAAAAATTGGCCAGTAATTTACTCTTATACTTTTAAGACTGCAAAATTGAAACATTAACTTAGGGCATACTGCCATGTATTTATATCTTCCATACGATATGAGTGGCTTCATTACTATTTTACACTTGATGAATTTAATTTGAAAACTGGCATTTATTATATTGTCTAAATTGATTTGATGCACCATATTAAAAAGACTTGTATATTTACATTCAGTAAACTTAAATCAAGATCAATAAGTTTTAGTGGAGTACTTGTTGCTTTTGCAAAATTATATTAAGAAGAAAGTTCTTGTATCCAGAAAAGAGTAGCGATTCTTACTTTAAAATGGGAAATGTAAGCAAAATATGTGCTGTTTTGATCCCCCATTGTGCCACACACATACACAGCACAGTATCAATCAACTTGCTTCTAAACTGTACGACGCTAAACGTATGACTTTACCCATAAACATTCATTATAACTTAGCTTTTTAAAGCTCAAATAAACATATTGGAATGGAATGAAGTTGGAATGGAATAAATCTTTCAATAAATACCAGACATTCATTAGTGTATCCTCGACGTAAGGGTTCGGTGGTTTGGGCTGTGATACATTCGAGCCACAAGAGACAGTAGAGAAAGTCCAAAGTTGTTGCAATCAATTAGAAATTCTTGACACCAGTCTGGGAAGCGACGGTTGAGATATGCACTGCGAAAAAGCAAAAGTATTTTAAAATGTTTAATGCTTAAGGGTGGCTAGAATGATAGATATGGGCTAGTTTTAAACGATGTTTTGAACATGGAAAGCAGCTTGCAATGCGTTATTCATAATACGATAACTACATTTTAAAAGCATGCTGTGTTCTGTTGCCATATCTTTAAAATGCAAAATGTGACACCATGATGAAAGAAAGAAAGATTTTTATGTCTTCACTACCGTTATCTGTATTACATGAAAAACTGAAAACCACGCTGTCTTTAATTTTGGAGATAATGTTGTTTGTAGACAAGACAGTTGAGAATTTAACCGTTCATAAAGTAGAGTCGCTTTTCGAAATGCTTGAATTCTACGTTGCAATCAGCAAATGAGTCGATTGGTTCTCGAATATGGGTATTGCAACTACTCTTTGATTAACACTTGCCGAAGTGCAACATGATTTCTCAAAGGAGGGTTTCTTTCTCGTATTGTCAGGCGATGACCAAAAGATCCCATAGTCGATCCAATCGATTCATATTCCTGAGAGTATGAAGCAGAAATTTCTGGACACAGTTGTCGGTGAACTTTTTCCTGGATTGTGTTCTCGAATGGATGTGAATGATATGGCTCTCCACTTATGTTCTTACACGTTTCAAATGTGGTGTGTTTTTAATCACTAATAATTCCTGGACTCTTTCAAGGTACTTTGCTTTATTTATTTGACAGGTATCGGATCAGCTGCAATAGCAATAAGCGATTTATCAAGATAGGTCTTTTTAAAGAATATTTGTGCAAGATTTGAAGCAAATATGATGAAAATCGTGGGAGAAGAAGCATTTTGAAAATCAACCTCCGAAAAATTCAAAATGGCCTCCATTTGGCTAATTGTTGGCGGATCACAATAAAAGAAATTTTTCAAAAGAAAACATTAAAGAGAACAATCGTACAAAATTTGAAAAAAAAATCAAAATTGTGAGAGAAGAAGTATTTTGAAAAATGGGTGCCAATAAATTGTAAAATTGGCCAACTTCGCTACATTTTGAAAATAGGCAACCAAAATATTTGAAATTCCTCCCATTTGGTCAATTTTTAGTGGATCTCATAGAGCAATTTTTTTAGAGAGGCCTATCTAAGGAACATTGTGCAAAATTTGAAGAAAATCTGATCAAAGTTCTGGAAAAAAAGCATTTTCAAAATTGGCAACCAATCAATAAAAATGCACCCTATTTTTGGCCAATTTTCAACACTTTTGGCTAACATTTAGCACAAATGTTTTCTAGGTATGTCTCTTTTGCAAAATAATAGGGAGCATTTTTTAATTTATTGGTAGCCAATTTTCATAATACTTCTTCGCAACAATTTTGGTTGGATTACTTTCCAGTCTTAGATTTTGTTGATGGTTCTCTCTTAAGAAATTGTTTTTTGGCAATCAGCTAAAAATTGGTCAAATGGAGAGGGGAGGCATTTGGTTGCCAGTTTTCAAAATGCTTCTCCAACGACTTTGATCAGATTTTCTTCAAATTTGGGGCGAAAGTTTTCTATGTAGTCCTCTCTTAAGAAATAACTTTTTTGGCGAACCGCTAAAAATTGGCTCAATGGGGAGCATTTTGAAAATTGACAACCAAAAATATTTAAGTGCCAGTTATTTAGAGAAAACCTTCAATAGAGCATTTTTGAAATTGGAACGGAATCCAATCAAAATTGTAGGAGAAGCAGTTTGAAAATTGGCTACTAATAAATGTGGACATTTTTAATGTTCTTAATTTGTTCTTCAATTTAAAAATGCTTCTCGTCCCAAAATTTTGTACGATTCCTTTGAAATAAAAAACAACATGCTCTGTTTATGGTTCTCTCTAAAGGTTGGCAATAAATGTTTTTGGATACCAGTTTTCAAAATGCTTGTTCTTCCACCAAATTAATCAGATTTTCTTTAAATTTTCTAGATAAGCCTTTCTAGAAGATTTACTCTTTTTAGCGATCCGCTAAAAATTGGCCAAAAAGGAGGCATTTTTAATTTATTGGTAGCCCATTTTCTAAATGCTTCTCCTCCTACAATTTTAATTGGATTCCTTCCCAAATTTACACAAATGTTTCCCTGGTGGCCCTCTCTTAAAGATTTCTTTTTTGGTGATCTGCCAAAAGAAATTCCTTATACAAATATTCTCTAGTTAGTTCTTTATTGTCAAATTACTTTTTTCGTGAACCACAAAATATTGGCCAAAGACTGGGCATTTCTTTACTTACTGATAGCCAATTTTAAAATGTAGCTTCTGCCAGAATTTTATTGGATTCCTTTTCAATTTTTTGAGAAGCTACTGGCTATTTTGGCCAAAAATTGGCCAAATGGAGGCATTGTTTAATTTTTTGATTGAAAAACTTTCTAATTGCTTCTTGTGCCAAAATTTTGATTGGATTCCTTTTCAATTTTTCCGCAATTGCTCTCTTGTTGGTTCTCTTGAAACTTACAGTTGTTCTCGATCGGCCAGAAATAGGCCAAGTGGAGGACAATTATAACTTTTCTTTGGCCAATTTTCAAAATGCGTCGTCTCTCAGATTTTTTTCAAATTTTTACGAATGATCTCTAGGTAGACCTCTCTTTTACAAGGTTATTCGTTTGGTGACCAGCCAAAAATTGACTAAATAGAGAGCATTAGTTAATGTATTTGTTGCTCCTTCTCTTATAATTTCAAATGGATTCCTTTGCAATTTTGCTGTCTTTTAGTTCTCTTTTGAAAATTAATTTTTGTCGATCAGATTTGATCAGATAATTTTGATCAGATTTTCTTCGAATTTTGTAAGAATTTTGCAATTTTAGACGATATGTCAACAATCTAATTTTGCAATATGACTAGCACTTTTTGGCGACCAAATAAGCCTAGTGATACGTGATTCACTGACCTCGGCTGGTCACAATGTCCCTGAGCTTTCTTGTTGTAATTGCGTATTATTAACTGTCAATACAGACAATAGATATACCTTAAAGTTCAGCAATTAAATTAAATAGTTAAATTCTGTTTCATGATATCATTAATATAGACACTAAGGAAGCAAATTCGGTCTGTACAATGTAATTTCATGATGAACTGTTCTCACACTCAGTGATTACGAGTGCAGGTTGATTGGTTTCCTCTGACTCAAGGTATGAATTATTGGGGCTTAATGATATAACCTGTGAGGGTTCGGCATAGTACGATTGCTAGGCTTGTTAAGGAGTCAAAGATATTTCTTTGTATGACAGGTATGACAGGCTTTCATGTAGTGTTTTGTTTATAAGAGGGGTAAGAGTGAACTAAAATTATTATTTAACGCCAAATATTCATGTAAATGGTAAAACGATATGTTTGATAAAATATAGATTACACAACCATGGAAGTAGTATTTTGTTACTGTAAGTTAGGTATTATCCATACAAAATATTAATCGTGCTACAAGTATTGCTAAACCACCTTACTTACAATATTGAAAAATAATTTGCACAGAAATAAAGCACTGTCGAGTGTTTTCTCGAGCTTCAACGCAGAATTCTGGTAAAGTACGTAGTTGATTTTTGATTAGATCATTAAGTACCATCGTTCACTTACCATCATGCTCTGAAGGATAGGGGCAGACCTTTTAATTTCAACACCAATTTTGTCAATTAGTGCTGTAACATTTTGAAATATAGTATACCGGTGTTATATTACATCAACTGAAATTAGGCCTATAATAATCTGTGCTTTATAGCAATACGGATGCTTGAAGCAAAATACGATTCTGTCCAAACCAGTTGGGTAAATGTTAAACTAAAGACAGTCCGAATATAATTTAACCTACGTCACCTGTATACTAAGGAAAGTGTATGTTTACGTATCCTGTGGTTTTGTGCCAAGTTGTAAAAATATGATCTTGGCACATTCGCCATAGATTCCTCCGTTGCGACATTCATCACAAAAGCCCATGACCATCACAAATGCCCATGCCCGAAACTACAACGTAAGTAAAATATATCACAAAATATAAACGTGCAAGAATTGGCAAATCACAGAAGTCCAAAAATCTACAGAAATTATTTGAAATATAAGTGCACATAACGACTGAGGCAGCCCGCAACCGAACGAAAATTCACAGAATCGTCCTTATTTGATTGTGGAGTGTGAGCTGCTAAAATGACTCATACTCTTTGAAATGGCAGGTAAATATGCATGAGATTGTTGTGGATTATGGTTAGAAAATGAGAAGTATATATATAACGATAGACTTCGCCATGTGGGTTCATTATTACGAAGCCATTTACTAAGACATCGGGATTGTCAACTTTCTCCAGAGCATTTCTGTAAAATACTTTACTTTTGTTAAAAGACAAGTCTGGATCTCACAACATCAGCCTTTATGAAATATTGCTGTTTCATTTGGAATAATATTTTGCAAAAATATTTCAGCACATTTTGTGGGAGTTGGTTACGATTACTTCACTGCAAGGGCAATAATCACTTCATGCATGAACCTAAAGTTGTGAAATAAAAACTATTTTATCGCGCTGCCCATATAACACTGCACCTAGTTATAGAATTAAATATGAACATGTCCTCACTAAATATTTCTTTTCATATATGGTATATTAATGAAAGAAAACGAAAGAACGAAAGCAGCGAAAGCATACGAAATGATCATTAGTAGATTCTTAACGCAATACTTTAATAGATGTAATTTCAGTTATTTAAGGAAATGCGCACACACAGGGAAACAAGTTGTTCAGTCCACGGTGCTACAGTTGAAGGCATTCTTTCTTCAAAAGCAATACAAAAACTGTCATCCTCCAAAACAGTTATATTGATAGCACCACTCCAGTTTCTTTGTCCGCAATGTTTCCTGTTGCTTGATCAGGGAATACGAAAATAAAAGCTTTGTTAAACATAACACATTTTATTGCGAAGGCGGCTTCGTATCTTTGTGATCTTGTAAATGCCGTAAAAGCCGATGCCGTAAAGCCGTAATGCCGGTTTGCTAAAAAAGCAAAAACGAAACAAAACTTTAAAGACTGACCTAAACAATAAACTCTTAAATCAATTTTACCTTGTTATATCTTGAATTTAGTCTTAATAATTTCACAAATAAATAAATTACTTAATTCAAAATCACAAGAAATTGGAATCTTACCAGTTTTATCGGAACTTTCCTAAATGTGATCACGCACCGTTCGAAACTTGAAACTAATAGTCAAAAGGCGGGAAGAAACTGTTTATACGCTACAGGCATCACGTGACTTGTACAATGTCATGCCATAAATACTTGAACATTCTGGCACTGATTAATCAATACTTGTCGCTTTTCAGTGACCTGATGTCAATTAATTATAAAAGACATAAATTATTTAAATGCCTTCGTAACAGTGGCCCTAATAAAATACCTTAGAGGTATTTTATCATTAATAATTTAAAGAAGTTATTTACATTTGATTATACCAATTTCTTTACTTGAACAGTAAACCAATAAAAAGAAACAAACACAGAGACAAACAGAAAAACTCGTATAACTATAACCTCCTATATTGAACACAACAATAGTTTCAATTATACGCATTCTAAGGCACTGAACAATATGTTGAATTATGAATATTTTGGGTCACAGTGGCCACGAATATAAATCGTAGGGGTGTTAGATGCAAGTTATTGTGGGCGTGGCAACATAAAATTACATTTGATCACTTAGCTGTATTAAACATAAACATACTTTACATATTTATTACACTGGCTTCTAAATATTATACACGCTATCATTTAAACCACATAAGAGTAAATATGAAAAGATATGTTCAGAAAGCAATATTAAACGACAGAGTGGAAAAACGATACCTAACTTCCCCGAAACATTTAGCATATTAAACACATGTTTCATGCTGTCATGATAGACTCTCACGAAATATTTCTTAGCAAAATCCACAATTACGCTAATGCATTATGAAGGGAAACCACACGAATTTGAAAATAACCGTATTTTTGTGTGGTCTTACACCATCACCGAATGTTTCCTATGTTAAACAGAAGCACTTCTACACACAAAAAAATCATTTCTTCAGCGCTGAAAGGCCGCATTAAGGCTCGTGTGCGATTTTATTTCACCATTAAAATTAAAAAGTAGAACTTTTAGAGCGGAAGTTGAGCCTTACGGAAGTGATTTATACCACATGATTAATACTAAGCATATTTACTACAAGTATGTGACATTTACTGAGGATTATCTTGAGGGAAACGGCTACATGTTTAATAAATTGACATTATTGAACAATATTAAACAAAATTCTATGCAACAGACTTCGATCACTTATCGAGTGGACTTTGAACATGCAACATGTGACAGTATAAGATTAATAATGGAAATCTTTAATTATCGCCATAAATGGAAACAAACAGAAATGAATGAACTTTGAATAAATTGCTGAACTAAGACTTATTAATTAAAACTGAAAACGGATAAAATACAATTAAATTATACAAAATTAACTTAAAGAACCATGACTGCGGGCATAATTGGGCATTTCATATTTGAAATGAATGTTCAATTTTGCCTGTGGGAAAACATCTTTGCTGTGGACTTCCAAACTTCTAAATGGTAAGTTAAAAAATTATAAACCACTTTTGTGAATTAATAGTCACTGTCATTTCATATTTCAGGAAACCTTACACAGTTAGAAACAAGAATCCATCCTGAAGCTCTAGCATGTACAATAATTACGCCTCTATGGGTTTATTATTAATCTTTTAGTCTCTTCCAGTTTAGAAAAAAATAATTGCACACGTATTAATTATTTCCATGAACAGATCTCTTGAAAGTTATATGGTGTTTAATCTTTATGAGCACTTTCTAATAAGCACAGTCTTGTGATGGGTCGGACTTTCACATTTTTTTCCGACTCTTATTTCTGCCGCGCGGACGCGACCGTCTCGGCCCTGGCGTACATCGTTCACAATTCCCAGAGGCCATTGACCACGTGGCAATTGCTGATCGGCAAACAATCCCGTTTCAATATCCTTGTTAACCCATTTAGATCTAGCTTGCAACAGGGGGTACATACGCCTTGGGCCAACGGCGCCAGAAAACGTCAGCCAGATATTGAGCTTGACGCCATCGGCGTAGAATGTAATTGTCATACGACTCGAAACCGCCGTATGGTAACGAGGTTGTGTTGCTCAGCAGAAGAATTTTGCTTGGCGTGAGCACTTCCGGGTCACGTGCGTCATTGCTCACAATAGTCAGCGGGCGGTCATTAATCATACGTTCGACTTCTGTAAATAATGTCGCTAAGCCCTCGTCGTTTAAAAGCTGTTCACAAGCTTTCTGAGTATCACCTTTACTGATCGTACCATGCGCTCCCATACTCCTCCCATTTCCTGGGTATTTGGGGGGAATGAAGTGCCATTCAACGGAGTCTTGTCTCAGTGTGTTATTTATTTTCGCCTGGTTGAGATCGGATAACAGTTCACACAATTCTGGCTCCGCACCTACGAAATTCTTGCCGCTGGCACTGCAAATCTTTCTTGGTTTCCCCCTTCGTACCATAAAACGTGTGAGACATGGTAGGAAAGAGTCTGTATCCGGGTTGAAAGCCACTACTAGGTGCACAACTCTGCACGCCAGACACGTAAACAGACAGCCATAACGTTTTACTGTTGTATGTCCTCTTGTGAAAAAAAGGGGGCGAAGTAATCGACCCCGACGTTGGATAACGGAGGTTAATCTGGCGTCAGTCGCTCTTTAGGTAGCGTAGCCATCTGCTGCGTAAGCGTCGCGTGCATGTGACGTTTATATAACAAACACGCTTCTATAACCCTTTTATCTGCATCAGCCCCTTGGATAATCCAGTATTCCTAGAGCTAGAACTTGATGTAAACCGACGTGTCCATTACGTTCGTGAATGTGTCTGATGATTAATTCAGTGACGTGATATTTCTTTGGTAGCTAGGCGACCTCCGACTCTGATGATATTGTCATTTAGGATGGGGGACGACCTAGCAATGGGACTGGTTCTTAAAACGTCTATACCTTCGTTCAGGCGTTTTAATTCAGATGCGTAACATTCACGCTGCACTATCACGATAATCTTGGCTCGAGCACGATGTATTTCTTCAACTCCTAAGTTACCTTGAGGTAGTTTCGCTGTCGTTTTTGCGTAATGTACCAAACAAAACGCAACGTACCGCAATAACCACGCGAAAGATACACATAAGCGGCTCCACGAAGATCAGCGACTGATCAGCGAACTTAAATGATATATCTCGGACGTCACACACGCAACTGTCGCCCCAAGATCTCCATAATCTGGTTGTGCAGGCATCTCAATTTGCGCATTGCATAAAAACATTGGACCACTTGCCCAAAATTTCAACTTCGATGTGTCCCCAGGAGAAATTCCATGTGACGGGAGATCGACTGGGTTTTGCTTTGATGGGACGTAGTACCAATCTTCTGGTCTTGTGATGTCATGAATCACCGATAACCGACTAGCAACAAAAGTCTGAAAATGCGTCTTTGTGTTACGTACGTACTTAAGACCAGCTGTTGAGTCCTTCCAGAAGTGAGCCTGTGAGATTTCGAATTCGATTGCACTTGTAATCATCTGATGCAACCGTCCTGCGACAGCAGCAGCTGATAGTTCTAGTCGCAGTATAGTGACAGACTTGATAGGTGCTAGTCTCGACTTGCCTGCCACGAGTAAACCCTTAAAGTGTCCTGATGTATCGTAAATATGCAGATATGACACAACACCGTAGGCAACTGCTGACGCATCTGCGAAGTGATGTAACTCGCATGTGAAGTTATTCATCAAGCCATCTGGTTTATAGCATCGGTCAACACTGTAGTCACTCAGACTTGACAACGTGTCTTGCCATTTGCCATCTGTAATTGGTTCATCCCAGGCCCACCCATCCTTGCACAGGACTTGTAGCAGCATCTTGGATATTAAAGTTACCGGTGCGGCAAGGCCTAGGGGATCGTACAGTGAACTGACCACAGATAAAATTCCGCGACGCGTCATAGGCTTCTGTACACTCTTCACGTTATATGTTAACGTATCATCTTCAACGTTCCAACGTAAACCCAGTGCCCTTTCGTATGGCAATGCATCATCAATATCAGTGTTTGCTACAGATTCGGCCCTTTCGGATACTGGGATTGACGGCAAAACTTCCCTGTTGTTTGAGAATAATTTGGTCAAATGGAACCCACCTCTCTGAAGCAGTTCTTGCAGTTGTGCTGATTGCCTGATTGCTTGAGGTACAGTTGGTATTGATTTTAAGCAGTTATCGACGTAAATGTTTTCACTGTTTCTGCATCAAACTCACACTGGTTGTTAGTGGCCGTCTTGCGCATAGCAAACGCAGTAGCACTAGGCGATGACGTTGCGCCGAAGATATGAACTATCATCGCGTAAACTTCTGGTGGGAGCTTGATGTCACCGTCTTGCCACCACAAGAAACGGAGGGAGTCACGGTCCCTTCCAAAACTTGTACCTGATGAAACATAGCTTCTATGTCACCAACAATTGCGATAGGCTCTTGCCGAAAGCAAACTAGCACTCCGATCAAAGGATTGATGACTGGGTGATGAGGTAAGTACCAGCAATTCACATCCTTAGCGTGTTCCTCTAGAGTACCAACCTTTTGTGCATAACCTTCGTCACGTAATCACCCAACGCACTTGAGTACGCTTCATGAAGGGATTCTTTCTTGGAAAACTTCCGTTCTAGGTAATTCAATCTCGTAACAGCAAGCGGTAACTTCGAGACACCAGTTGTCCATGGCAGAGAAAGCATTACCGTTCCCCAGTGTGCTCAGTACTTTCGTCCAAGATACTCAGAGCTTGTTTGTCAGCAAGAGGCATTACGCTTTTGGCGTTGTATATTGATTCGTCAAAGTCAGTTTTCCACATTCGTTCCACTTGACTTTGCAAATCACCTTGCTGAAAGTTCACGTGGGCGTTTGTGTTTGAGACGGTTCTATCAAACGGCCCTAGTAGGGACCATCCGAGGACTGATTTCACTGCGTCAGGTTCTTTGACACTTCCTTGACGTTCGTCTTCTTTCCAAAAGGCTTCCGGGACCGTTTTGCCTCGAAGCCTTAGGCGTTTTAGCAAGTTGTGTCTGGCCCTTCGTAAAGTAACGCGTACGTCTCTACGTCAACTCCGTTCCGACGAATAATTACTGGATCAAGGAGCGGCGCGGGTCGCGGGTCGCGACGCAGTTAACCGTTGACGAATCAATCGTGGTACTTTCACGATGCTGTTAATTTCTTTTTTCTTCTGAACGTCTGCGTCGTGAACTAGCTCGTGGTGTTTCAACTTACAATGACAGCACTGCGAGTCCTTTCTGCACTCTTTAGCAACGTGGCCTTGGCGTAAACAGTTAAAGCACAAACGTTTGTCTTTGTTATCGGCACAGAAATGCAGCACACTTGGCAATGAAATGCTGTCTTCCGCACTGTGTACAACCAGGAAGCTTTGTTTCGTACCTTGTCTTTTGCTTTGCGTCGTCATTACCGTTGATGCTGTCTTGCTTGTACTATACTTTGGTTTCTTAACTGTGATTTCTTCTCTCTCCGCAACATCTCGCCGTATGTTGACATTGCGACACCTGCACGCTGCTTTACAAAAACACGCAAATCATTAAACGTTGGGTCACGCAGATTCGAGAAACTGTAAACGAACTCAACTCTAATGTAGTTGGGCAAACGCATGACTACTGCCTTCAGTGTAGCATACTGTTCAAATCGATTTCGTACCCCAGGAACTGTAACGTGAGGGTGCACCTTTCCATTACGTCGCTCAGCGCGATTAGACTACGAGAATCATTTCCTTTGACGATGTGGCCTTTCATAAGGGAATCTAAACATTAACAAGCGATTTCATTTCTGCGACCGTAGCGTTCATTGAGAAGCTCTAGCACACGTGTATAGCCTTGGTCGCCTAAAAGAACACAGTTCTTGATGAGGTGTTTGGCTTCTCCTGTGCAGTAACTGATCAGGTAGTTCAGTAAAACCGATGGTTCATAGACCTTTGATTCCACATTTATCTTAATGTTAGTGATGAATTCGACGTAGTTCTTTGGATCAGAATCAAATGTCAATATTTCAGTTTTGGGTAATGTAGCAGCAACAGTCGAGGCAGCTAATTATTGGATGCTTTAAGCAAGTATTGGCTGATTCGGTGGCGACTGAAATGGGGTGGCGAATGCTGGACGACAACTTTGACGTGGTTGCTGCGAGAACGGGAAGGTTATTTCAGCCTTCAGTGCTGATGCATTCTGTCCTACGTTTTGTATAGGACTAGGCACACCACTGAACCTGTCATAAGCTGGACTGTACTTTGCACTAGCGTCAATCGGAGGAAGTGTGTCACTTGGTCTGACATCAAATGGCTACGACGTCGCCAGATCTTTAACGTTAGCGGGAAGGACACTGTCAGGAAGGGGACGACTATCGGGTGGTTTGACATCAAATGGCTTTGAGGTCACTGGATCTTTTGCGCAAACTGGAGGCACATTGTCAGGAGGAGGTAGATTTTCACGTGGTCTGATATCAAATTACTTGGACGTCGTGGAAACTTGAGCGTGATCAAATTTAAATTCAGTACTCACACTTGCAAGTTGAAATGGAATGGCGAAGGCAGACAAAGGCTGAGATGGCATCATAGTGGCACCTTCTACTGACTTTACACTCACAGGCTGTGCCCAGAGATAGCAGCTTCGGCCTCTACAAGCACCTTTTCTCCGGCGTCTGCGGTTTCGATATCTGACTGAACGTCTAGCTGCTGCTTGCGCTGCTCCGTCTCAAGCTGCAGCCTCTCCAAATGCGCCCGTTGCTTAGCGTGTTTCTGCTTCACGGGGAGAGCCGCCTTCCGCTATAGGCATCACGTGACTTGTACAGTGTCATACCATAAATACTTGAACATTCTGGCACTGATTAATCAGTATTTGTCACTGATTAATCAGTATTTGTCACTTTTTAAGAGTTAAATCAAGGGAGGGAGGGAGGGAGGGAGGGAGGGAGGGAGGGAGGGAGGGAGGGAGGGAGGGAGGGAGGGAGGGAGGGAGGGAGGGAGGGAGGGAGGGAGGGAGGGAGGGAGGGAGGGAGGGAGGGAGGGAGGGAGGGAGGGAGGGAGGGAGGGAGGGAGGGAGGGAGGGAGGGAGGGAGGGAGGGAGGGAGGGAGGGAGGGAGGGAGGGAGGGAGGGAGGGAGGGAGGGAGCGACCAACATCGATTATCCGTTGTTTCAAACGTTGATTAAACGTTGATCTATGCGCGTAACTATCACCAATGAAATTATAACCAGACTTACGTCGGAAATCTGATGTCAAATCTAAGTTGGATCGACGCCGGAATGTGTACTCCATGGTTGTGAATCTTTTAAAAAAAGATGCAGAAAAATCTAGCGTATGGTGGTCAATACAAAGTGCCCCTGACCCTGCAAACCGCTTTCCCAATAAAACTTCTTATTGTGTTCTAAATTGGCAGAGAGCTGAATTAATTGATACAGCAGTGTCTTCATGGAATATTGTCTGGGAGATTCTACACGACACTAAAAGATGGCATCTGGAATCAGGGAAGAATATGAAAACAGGGCTAATACATTCTAAGACATACCGCGATTTTGGCACAGTCTACAAATTGCAGGTTTTTATCATTATTAAACCATTAATTAATCCAAAAAGTGAAAATTAGACAGCTAATTATAATAGCTTACCAACTAGGCTACCCGTCCGTTCGTATGTAAACTTTCATATAGTGCTACTGCTCTTTCAGTTATCATGCGATCGCAGTTAAATTTTGTAGAAACATGGCCCACAAAAGTGAAACAATGGCACTTTTTATTTTCTTTTGCCAAACGAATCGATAACCAATTTTACGAGAATATGTAAAAAAAACGAATCACAGAAAATAAAGTTAACAATTTGCATAGTAAAATAATTAATTATATATTGGGTATAACACTAAAATTTCAATATGTAATTTGAACCTCAATCATAAGTTAAACAGAGAAAATTGTGGTTGTGTGTAGTGAATTTTTTCAAAAGCATTATTCGAAATACATTAAAGTCCTATAAAACGTTACATTCATTTTTCTTTTAGTATAAATAATATTGCCTTATCCTTCATGTCTCTCTAATTCGTAAAAGCGTTGATGATGATGATGATGATGATGATGATGATGATGATGATGATGATGATGATGATGATAATGGTTATCTTGATGACGATTATTATGATGATGGTGATGATGATGATGATGATGATGATGATGATGATGATGATGATGATGATGATGATGATGATGATGATGATGATGATGATGATGATGATGATGATGATGATGATGATGATGATGATGATGATGATGATGATGATGATGATGATGATGATGATGATGATGATGATGATGATGATGATGATTACCCTTGTATTATCCGGTCAAGCAGGATGTATATGAATATGTTGCTAAGACGTTGAGCTATGGTTGTGATCAATCACAACCAAACTACAACCAGAGTTAATGCTCTGGTTTTGTCGGCTCCATGTCATAATCTCAAATAGCCTTTGGATCGGCACTGCACTCAACACTGGTGAAAAACATTTAGCCGAATGACATATGCATTTTTCTCCTTTATCTCAAACAGGTCAGTGCCTTACAAAAGAGCACCATAACCTGAAACAAGAGCTTTTTATGGCGTGTGTGAGATTAATATAGTTCCTCGAACTGAGATGTTGGGGGCTCAATGTGTCAGATCAAAGTTACGTGAATACTGCTTCTGAATTACCTCTCTTCTCATATCGGTCATCGATTTTGTTTTGTTTTTGTTTTTTTTTGTTTTTTTTTTGTTTTTTTTGTTTTTTTTTTTTTTTTTGCTTGATTTTGTGACCTCGATCTTAAGTTTTATATTTTATGGCAGATCACAGTATGTCAAACTTTTAATAAACGTTAGAGATGCTAAAAAAATGGCAAGCATGGACTTCGGAGCAGGTTGGTGGTATCCTTTTGAGAACCGATTGAATTTGGATTGGCAAATTTGTGCACTTCCAAGTCAGTCGTGCAGAATAATCAACGACGTAAATATAGTCCCTAATGGTTCGGTATATTGAGTGTTTGCACGTGGATAGTCTTGTCACAGACCACATACCAGCGATGTTAGCGTATTTCATGTGCACATTCGTAAAACAAACATCATCCTGTGGACTCTAAATGTAATTACAGCACTATTTTTCAAGACTCGTTGAAAATTAATTTTGGTGTGTTATCATGTTTACTACACAACACGTTATTAAATATATTTCATGTGTTTGAGGTACGATTTTAAAACGATTTTGGCAACAGTCAAACTGTTATTTTAAAGAGAGGCTGTCGTTGACAGGCGTATGTAGATTGCAGCCCACAAGAATTGTTTGATGTGATCGTGACAAACTCAAAAGATTTTCCCAAATGGTCTTCTATGTTCGAACGTTCACAGGTAATGCTTCTACAGCTTCAACTTCAAATCTGTCTTATCTGTTGTTTAGTTTTGGCCGTTGTTGTGAAATTATAATAGAAATGATCTTAAGAAAAACTTTGTGACTTTTGGACCATTACACAATCCGACAATGGTAGAGAAAACGGAATTGTGTCATTAACTGTCACATAAATGGCGTCGTACATATACTTTACCTTTAAATGCTCCTCCATAAATTCAAAGAAAAACTAGTTCTTAAAAATCAGCCAGCTTTTGCAATTAAATTAAAATAAGGAGTTCATTTAGTGCAGTAAAATAAGGAGTTCATTTAGTGCAGTTAAATAACAAGAGATAAAATTGAGCGTGTTTATGTATTTTTATAGATTAGTGCTTGTTTTACTTTAAATAGTACTATTGAAAACTGAAAATAAAACAAAATATCAGGGAAAATTTTACAAAATCAAGAAACCCTCACAAGCTTTTGTGTTTAGAAAACTATAAATAAGACACTTCTGCCAAATTGCAAATATTAACATTAAAGATTAGCTTATTTACTGTTGTCCGTAAAATGTATTGCAATATATTTAGCTTTTAGAACAAATAACAGAGAATATTGAGATCGAATATTCAGTTTCACCTTCTCAGTATGGCGAGTTTGTTTCTCGAAGGTACTGTGGTATTACAAACTGTATAATAGATTATCATGTTCTCGTATTTTTTTCAAATATACCTTGCCTATGTGTTAAAAGTTATGACAGGTTTAAAGTTTGCGGAAGGCAAAAGAATTATATTATTCTTTCTTTTTTCTTTATTTTTTATTATTTTTATAAATACATACTGAAAATGCTCTTGTAAGTTTTAGGTTTATGTGCTAAATCTGGTACACTCATATGAAGTTTTATTTATTGATGTTATTAAAACGAAGCCACTCCGGTGGAGGTGGAGGGGGAGGGTCTTTCTAGATTGTATTAACATTCAGTAATTAATCAGATTTTGTTGCTCTCCACAGTAATGAAATGATAATATGATACCGATACTGACTTCTATCTACTTAAGTATTTTAACACATTATAACATCAAAATCTTTACAGAGATTACGTAACCTTACGACACTGGAAGGAAAAGGATAACATCACACTGTGTACAGTTCGATCTATTGAGTATCCAGAGAAACCTCCCACCGCAGATATCGTACGGTAAGTATTTGCATGTATTGTATGCCTAACAGGCCGTACGTAAAGAAATGATAGACAAAACGAACAGTGCAGCATTTTCAAACACCTATTACAGCCTGTCTCATTTTAGGCATATTTTCAAGACCTTAATTGTTCTTGTGTTTGTTCTTAAAAAAGGAAAGGAAAAACTTTTCAAATTGGCAAAATGTTTATGTGAATACAGTTATGCAGAAAACTTACTAACAATAACATCGCCAATAAATCCGCAACCAGATAAACCATACCACGTTGCCCCAACTTCACATACAGAAGGAGAATATAAGCTATATAAACTAAGCACAAACAAGAACAAAACTATCACTGATGCAAGGCATATATTATGATTAATACGCCATTCTATACGTTCAGGATGTTATTTATTGCCTTCATTGTACGGGCAGGTACAAACTTCCCCTTCGGGGCCGGGCACACAGAATGGGTATTTCTATCATAAGTAACACCACATAATACCCAAGTTCTTTAAGACATATCTTTTAAAAATGCAATTGTTTTGCTTTCCTAGAAAAACCAAGAAATAGAAAAAACGCACCATACTGCTTTATAGGAAGCTTTTGGTTAATATGTTAAAGCAATTCACATTAATATGTATGATGTATGATCTCAGTGGTTACCACAGACCGAGTGGAATGTTATTCCGGCCAATTGGCGGACAAGCAAACCGATGTATTTTAGAATGGTCTTTCAGTACTGACATAAAAGTAAGACTTTTTGCGTTACACCTTTTTAATTGCCATTTAAAAATTAGCAAATATTTTGTTGTGATTGCTATGTTAGAAAGTTATTCAGATCATACAGCAATTTTTTCACGATATAACCCATCATTTGCTCAGACAAATGACAGAAAAAATTCTATTTTCCTTTTGGGTTTCATTCAACATTTTTAATTGTTAAAAGGAATCCCGAAAAAGCACTACATGTGACCACCTCATAAATAGAACCACTTTTTAAAAACCCGTTATACATGTCTTCCATTTAGAACACAAAACCAAAATAGCTGGTCTCGATTTCTGGGATGACATAATAATTTTCTCTCAGTTGTATTCATGGGCCAAGCATCTTGTATTGTGGCGTTTCTATTTAGGGTTGGATACCACAATGGCTGTTAAATCAAGGAATAACCTCCGCCATGCAGGAGTTTCTCCATCAGCTGAAAGAATGGATAAAAACTTTGCAAAAAGGAAGAGCTTAGTTTTGGTGACAGTCAAACATCACACTTCTGCTTTTCGGTTTCTTCAGTCACTGCAATTATATGTGAAATAGCGATTATAGTATCAATTTACAAGTTGCCATTTTGAAGGCTTTTAAGTGTTACTTGATACGTCATCTCACCAATATTCACCATGTTACGTAAATTTAGAATCAGAGTAGTATAAGAAACGCTATACTTTAAAAAATGCATATTAGTGCTAGAAAAAAAGTAAGTATTGTAGTAAGGCTTTATTGAAAAAGCTTCAATGGTTGCTTCATTTCGTAATGCACTACGTTTGTTTAAAATATTTTTTAAGTTTGTACTTTGTATACTGACCGCGAAAATGAAAATAAGAGAAAACGAAAAGCAAGGTGCACAACTTCAAATCAATATTGTTATCCTTTTGATTAAGACTTTTATTGTCTATTGCCCAAAATAAATAACAGCAGATTTAAAATTTGTTGCATTTGAAATGTTTCCAGGATATGTGTTGTAAAGGATAGTCATAACTGAGTGTGTATATTATAACCAGTATAAGCATAGAATAACAGCAGGGCATGCGTTGATAACGGTATTAAGTTCAATTTCAGTTTGCATATTTGAATGCTTATGTCATTAATTTGTTAATTAAACGTAAAAATATATATTTCATTTCACAGATTTCGAGTTTTGTTCTTGATATCTGATTAAATAAATTCGAAATTGACACGTGCATAAAGTAATATGTAATTATATAATATATAACGTAGCATTATTTGCTAAAATATCGTGACACTATTTGTAACTTTTGGATGTTGTTACTTTGAAAATAAAAATATACTAATAAATTTTGTAGCTTTCACTGATTATTGGCCTTTTGTCCATTTTTAACCATTCAACGTTTAGTGGAAAGTGAGGCTATGCATATGAGATCTTGAGGCTTCCCACTTACATTTATGCTGCCTTCATTCCCCATAATATATCTATTTCAGCAGCAAATGAACACCAATTTTAATATCGATGATAAGACCTAGCTTGGTATAGCCAGCTTATAGCACAGATACACCATAACTGCTCACGCGTTCAAATTTGAATGATCAATATGCCACTTCTTTGTGCCGCTGAGGCTGTGGTTTATACATGCGATTCAATAGCAAAGTGTCAATATCCTTTAGACCTGCTACATATGTATATTTGGCCCATAGCACTAACCGACTAGTTAACCAAACAAGTGTGACATGGAGGAAACAATGGAACCAGAGAGAAAAACAGTACGAATTCAATGAACTATGGGGACAGAAAACGGTAAATGTTGAAAGGTCTCTTTTATTAATACTACACACATTGTGCAGAGTAAGTTAAATCTTGAAATGTAAACCATATTCTCTGATTATTCTCTCTTAATATTGGTATCAAAAGCGTTCACTTCAGCGTATCTCAGAAATGAACACAGATTTTCGAAAATACACCATCGGCTTCTGCAAGGAAACTCGAGGATTATAAGCTGTATTAACACTTGACAAGCCTTTGGCTTGCAAGGTGTTTCTGAACTTGTGCGAGCAGCCGTTGGTATCTTGTTTTCTCGACAGTGAACCAATTTTTTGTGTCATCTACTCAGCTGACACCACGGGCCCTAGGGCCACGAAACTTGGGACTTAGGTAGAACTTGATATGAACGTGTGCAAGATACCTTTTTATTTTCGCCTTCGATTTCGTTTTCTTGTTTAAAACGCCATGTGAAAAGAGTGTATTTTTGGCAGGTTAATGTGGAGCATTTATCAGATTGCACAGAACACACAGTTGCTTAGCTTTGTGCGAGCTCTCACTTGGTAAATAGATAACACGGCGTATGTCTGATCACTACTCGGTTTATAAGACGTATTCAAGCTGTGTTGTTTGCAAAATATTTTTCAAGAAATAACCCATTGGAAGAAGTATTTTTGTGTTTTAATTTTTGTCAAGTGTTTAGCATTTTGCTAGCAAAATGAGGTTCTAGTTTTAAACTGAAAACCAAGGACATGGGGTTTCTATATTTTAGGCTTTTACAAGCTTGAATTGAACTCATTGTTTAAAAAGTCCAATTTTCCTTTAATCCTGTTAGAATTTCTTGTGTTGCTAGCAATGATGCATCAAAACAATGTGAAAGAAGTGAGGTAATATTGCAGAATGTTACCCTTTTAAAAAGGTTCTATGGTTCCAAGTTGGTTGATGAGTACACAAAAATAATTCTCCTTGGAACCATGGAACAGGAGCAGATACCCTGGCCACAATCTAAAACTTATAAGTAATTCAACCAATTGGTGACGTCCATGTTTCTATTACTATTTCTTCGTTTTCCTTCTATTTTTTCCAGTTGTTCCCTTTGCAGGTGCATCTCTATATGACCTGCATTGTGGGTGAATGTGATGTTAAACAAACAACACCTGCTGCACTGTATCGACATATCTACTCAGTCAGTGTCATTGCCAAACTATTACCGGGTAGTAACTTCGGAGTAGAGGGACGAACGTATATTCAGAAAAAAACTTTTATATGCGATCATTTCAAAACCAAAACTATTCGGGAACTTTCCAAATACAAGCCCCGGGGCTTTTGTGTGCAATGTGCTTCTTTCGGAAACTCCCGGTAATTTGTGTGACTTTGCTGTCTATTATTAAAGCCTCAAAACAAGCTTTTAAAAAACGCCTGGAATGGGTAAGATATGTTGATTTACCCAATATAACTGATATCGTATAATTATAGGAAGTATTAAATTCTTACCCGGCTTCAAATGCACAAAATCTTTTGTAAAGTCTTTGCTATTCAAAATGCTTCCTCACTTGTACTCAGCCTTTCAATTAAGCCTTTATTGTAAATTTCTTTGTTATAGACTAACGTGAATAACTGAACTCAGCTGTGTAGTCAGCTGTGTGGAGATAAGAGACAATTGTGTTTTATTCCGTCCCACAGCTAAATGATGACGCTCTGATCAATGACAGATAAAGATAGTAGCAAAGATGGGAAATTCATGATAAATTGCTATTTCTTGCTTTGATGAACATTTAAAGTCGTAAATATCCAGATGCCAGTTTTAGATTTTTAGGTAAAAAGTATTTTTTAAAAGCATTTTTTTTTCATAATTGGATATGTATATAACAAGGAAGACATGTGGAAAATATGCAACATTATTATTATTATTATTATTATTATTATTATTATTATTATTATTATTATTATTATTATTATTATTATTATTATTATTATTATTATTATTATTATTATTATTATTATTATTATTATTATTATTATTATTATTATTATTATTATTATTATTATTATTATTATTATTATTATTATTATTATTATTATTATTATTGTTGTTGTTATTATTATTATTACTTATATCTATAAAAGAAACTTGATAGATATTTACTCTTTTAAATGTTAAGCCAATAGTTCTTTTGATTATAAAAAATGATTGCACTGAGCGGTTTTAGTGATTAAAACCTAATGCGTTCATAATAGGCAATTTCGCTACTTTTTTATTTGCTTTTTGATTCAACACAGGTATACTTTGCCGGCCACACGCAATCAACAAAAAAGACATGTCTTTTCTCCAACAAATTTAATACATTTTTTGCGACTGCTTAATATTTTCTTTTTATACTGAAGACATAACGCGGTCATATTCATGATATTGTAGAAAACTGTTTTCGCTCATACTGAATCAAACAACTAGTTAACTAGTTAACAACTAGTTGGTGTAATTAATAAAAAATATCATAAATGAATAGTTAAAATATCGTTTAAGTAAATATTTAACATCTGGGTTGACCAAGGATAATATCTCTAAAATAATATAAAAAAACTCCATTTTGTATGTTTTATCCCAATCTTGTACTGTCTCTAGATGCTCAAAAGAGTACTGACAATACGTGTAGAGAAAATATTATCGTATTAAATAGTATTTTCGTATTAAATACAAGCTCCAAAAACATGATGAAACTTATCAAAATATGTTATTGAACAGAAAACTCCTTTTGTATAAAAATCTAAAAATAGAAATAGAGTGAGGATATAAATATGTTTAAAAACCATGCTAAATATTTTCTTTGTAATGATATTTTCTGTTTGTTTCTGATCATGCAGAAGGTAAAAAGAAAGCTCAAAGAAAACAACACCTGTTTCCGAATAAGGACAATAGATAATAAAGCCTTTCTTTGAAAAAAGAATTGAAACGAACCAGATAAACAAAAGAAAACAATACCTGTGCATAGCTGAGATACTCATATATATCCTAAAGATGCTCTGCTTAATACAGCATATACAGACTTTGTGAGTGACTAATTGTGACATTAAAGCATATGATTAAAGTTTCTGTTTAGTAAATTATTAACGCGAACTAATATTCTTAGAAATTCTGCTAAAATGAAATTCAAAATCATTCCTTTAGTGGTTTTGCTTATAAAGTATGCTGATGCATGTAAGTTCTGTTAGCTTTTGCAGTTACTTTTTTCATGAATATATTATTTTAAGTAGCCGGTTCATCAGTCGATATATCGAAAGTTAAAACAAGTTTATATTTTAATCTAAAATTAATAAATGACAATAATTTACTTTTGTAAAATTTAGCAATTATTGCTTATAAACTTATCCTTAAGAATGACATGGACCATTTGGGAACATTATTTTGTAAAACATACGGAACCCGTACATACTTATTTCCTTCACAACTTTATTAAAGTCGCTTCTTCCAATTTAAAGTCCTTAAGGTGAAATGTGATTTCTTCATGTTTAGAGTCCTTAAGAAATATCTATGTTTATTACGTTTTGTTTGAACTTATTTTTATTTAGAAAATTTTCCTTTGTAATTTCACAAAAGAGTAAGTACTTTTGAATAGCACTTGGAACCAAATAGTAAAAGGAAAAGGTAACGAAAAGTCAAAACTTTAATTATTTTACAGGGAAGCTGTGCACCTCTCCATCTGATCAGGTATGCCAGAAAGGTACTCGTTATGGTAGTGTAACAGCTGGTAGTACTTGGCCTGATCATGCACTTAGCCATGGCTTAGAGAATATCTGCGTCGGAACATCTTCAAGCTATCCTGTGCATACAGGTGATGTTTTCGTTACGTTTTCTAATACGTTTTGCATTATAATCAGAAAAACGCTATCTATGAGTGTAACTGTAGGACAACGGCACGTTGTGTAAAAAACTGAATAATTAAATACAAAATAATTGACGTGATTCTTGATATTCATCAATTGTGAACTGCCGTTATTGGTTCTCTGTGTTTCTGAGGATTGGAATCCGCCATATCAAGTTTTGCAAACTTTTCGACTGATCTGTGTTTATAATACTGGAGCATTGATGAAACAGGTTAACGCTCAATACTGTGAACAAGTCACAACTGGCAAAACTGTCAAATTGTCACAACTGACAAAAGTTGTAATTGATTTAGAAACATCTTTCCTGAGGAGAACACGACAAACATGCCAAAATGCAATTATTTTCATATTTTCTTTTAAAGTACGTATTTATATATATTGCGTAATAAGGCTATACGATTATAACATTTAAAGGGGCGTGGTCTGCTGGCGCTAATAATGAGCATCAGTGGATAAGAGTGGCGTTTAAGACAGATATTATAGTCAGGGATATCGCCACACAAGGACGGGAAGATGCTGACCAATGGGTACAAACCTATTATGCATATCACAGCATGGATGCTGTCAACTGGGTCCTCATACGAAATATAGATGGTTCAACTATGATATTCCAAGGAAACACTGATAGAAATACAATAGTTAAACGATCTGTTCCTCCTGGAATAGCTGCAAGACACTTACATTTACGGGTGCAGACTTGGTATAATCACATTTCAATGCGGTTGGAGGTGTCTGGTTGCCGTGTTCCACGTAAGTAACTCTTACTTAAAAAATCATGTTTCTTTAACAACATATCGAGCATAATGAATAAGAAATTTTGTAAGCCTGTGTTCAAGTGTTACTTAGATTCATATCTATTTTGCATCCACAGGAAGTTATCTTGCATGTATATGTCTGTATTTCAAAAAAGAAGAAAATTCCAGAAAACGTGTAGCTTTTTTGTATTGCCAACCGTTCAATGATTGAAATGTCATTCCTGCACATGAAAAAGTTATGTATTTTTTAAACAACGCTCTAATACTTTACGTTTACTCACTCTTTGCTTTAAACTTAAACATTCCTTGCAGCAATCATGTGCAGAAATGCACCCCCACTGGCGTGTAGAGGGCAGACAAAGGTTGGCCATTTCTCGGTGTCAAGTATATGGGACGCTAACTACGACACACGCAATCTATGCCTCGACCACGCAGCCGCTCATGGGAGAAGCGGTGCAGTATTCACAAATGCTCTAATTATATATATCATTATAGTTAAAACGCTATCATTGCATTCACAAAGTCTATCATTATATGTATCGTGATATTCACAAACGATATCAATGTATATCAATATATTCACATACACCATCATTATATAAATCGTTATTTTTACCAACACTACCATTGTACATACCATCATATTCACAGGCTCTATATGTAGATATCGTTATATTAACAAGCGCTATCATTATATGTCACTATATTTACAAACGCTATTGTCATATGCATTGTTATATTGAAAAATGCTACAGTTATATATATCGTCACAGTCACAAATGGAAGCATCATATATATGGTTCATTTTCGGTATATATGGCTCCATGTAATAAAGTTTCATAATTTATACCTTCGGTTAAAGTCTAAAAGTATAAAACTAAATATTTTGATTATTATTTTATTGGCACATGTGTAGTTAATAAAGTCTTTAATTAAATGTTAAATGTTTCATAATTTATATCTTTCGGTTAAAGTCTAAAAGTATAAAACTAAATATTTTGATTATTATTTTATTGACACATGTGTAGTTAATAAAGTCTTTAATTAAATGTTAAATGTGTTTGACAACATTTTCGCTGCCAGTAATTAAAGGTTTGCTTTTAGTATACACGTATTTAACGCATACAGATATATGTCTAGTGCTGTTAAAAGACACTAGTATAATAAAAAATAATAACGGCCTTGAGAATAAAAAAGGGGAAGCACTGAATTGTATTTGTGGGTTGCGCATGCTACACGCTATGTTTATAATCAGGCTGCCTGTTGTTAGCCTGAAATCCTAGACTATAGATGACTTTGCTCTATCAGACCTTGAACAGATGGAAAAAAGTATCTTTAATTTTCAAGCCCCAAAACTTGACGCTTTTCAGAAGATCTGTTGTGGGTTTCATCGAATTAGCCTATGTTAGAAAGTTTGGAATTGTCAGGCTAATAATAGAAAGCTTGATTGTAGTCACGGCCTGTAACATATATTACTTTATGTAGTTTAATAATATAATAGAAATATGTGTTTTAAATACACATTTCTAGTATTTTTCGAATTGTCATAACAAGAAATAATGCATTAAAATATGATCTCTATCGCTATGCTCTCTGTATGTATCAATATGATCTCTATCATATCTCAGGGTCGTGGTCAGCCGGTGCTAACGATGTACACCAGTGGGTTCAGCTTTCGACTAGCAATCCCAGTTTAATATTAGCTGTGATAACTCAAGGACGGCAAGACCACGATCAGTGGGTTACTAGTTATACACTTCAGACAAGCCTTGATGGTTACGTGTGGCAATGGGTATCAAACGCAGATGCTTCTATAGCGTTGTTTCGTGCAAATTTTGATCGCCATACGAAAGTGTCTAATTCTCTCCGACCTGGAGTGCCTGCACGTCACGTAAGACTGCACCCGAAATCCTGGCACCATCACATCTCGCTGCGAATGGAAGTGGCCGGGTGTAATTTAAATTGTAAGTATAAATGTTAAAGCAAAACATATGTTAGAGTTGTTCATAATACATGCTTAATTAGTAATCGAATTTGAATTTCAATTTGAATTGCAATTAATGATATTGAAGAAAAGGGATTTACATTTGTAAGAAAGACTTCTCATATCTTCTAAAGCCCCACCATGTTCCCAGAAGAATGCAGTGTGCAGTGGACAGACACATCTTGCAATAATAACAGCCTCAACTAACTTTGACACGAATCATGCTACTGACAATGCTTGTTTGGACAAGCAACCAGCTGCAGGAAAAACAGGTCAGAAACTTAATGCTATCACTTCTCCCTAATTGATTGGAGTGCAAACCAAACAATTCCAGCGAGACAGAAACGAATGAGATTGCAAGTTCTTAACCGGATTAAAACCCTGGTGGTTTGATAGGGAATGGGGTTGACTGACAATGAGATCTCATATCTTTGCGCGGTCCTGACTATGTACATCTAACCTCTCGCGGAATTATATGTAGTAGAATGAGACCGACAAGTGCGTTGTAAGTAGACATTGCATTAAAACTGACACGTTTCGTATTTACTAATAGTAGTAGTAGCAGTAGTAGTAGTAGTAGTAGTAGTAGTAGTAGTAGTTATTAGCGATACAGGAGTTTTATTTCTTGCCATTTTCAAGTATAGCAATGTGGGATAAATGGGATGAGCAAGTTTAACTTTATTTTAAGGATAATATGAACAAATCAAAGTGTTCCTAAATTTTCTCTCTTAAACATTTATAATCTAACCCTGTGTCTGGTATTTATAGGGGCGTGGTCTGCACAGTGGAATGATGTTCACCAATGGATCATGGCTGATCTGAGGATGGATTCTAGAATATTCAGCATAACAACTCAAGGCCGCGCAGGTTTTCCTCAATGGGTAACATCCTACTATGTAGAATTTAGCACTGATGGTACTAACTGGATTCGCATTCACCATTTGTATGCGGCTAACTGGGATGAGAATACAAAAAAGGTGAATGCGCTCCCTGATGGCATTGTAGCGAGGTATGTCAGACTCCGCCCTCATACTTGGCATCATCATATCTCGTTGCGATTTGGAATAAACGCTTGTAGCACAGCAGGTAAGAATTCACTTTCCTATGTTTAGTCAGCTTTCCTATGTTTAGAGTATGTAAACAAGCCTTAGTCAATTTGTTCACAAAAACTTACGAGTTTGAGATGTTAGATTATTGTAAAATAATTTTCAAGGCAATTGTTCAGTAAAATATGCTGCTTGTATAAAATTGATGCCTTCGACTATAATTCTTAAATTCTCAAGAAAATCAATGAAAAGAACACCACAAAGTATAGATAAATAAGCAAGTCATTTGACAAAACAACAATAAGCATTTACAAAAAAAACATACTTATTAAAATGTATGCTTAGGATGCTGTGCGATCTGCGGACGAGCTACCCCGGAAGTGCGTGACATCTGCAGAGCACTGTGTGGCTGTGCTTAAAAATTGCGTTTATATTAATTTCGAACAATTCGAGATATATTATATGGATGCTTACTTTTATTCAGATGAGATTAAAACAGCAATTGAGAATAAAACCAGTTAAAGGTGTGTTTATCATAGACTCCAAATCAAATATGCTTTTAATGATGCCTTATTGAACAAAAATGGTCCGATTAATACCAAATTATGGGAATTTGTTATTGTAAACCTAAGCAATTCATTTGTGCTTTGGAATTTTAGCAAGAGAAATGCCTTACTGTTTGATAATTACAGCTCTTCATTAAAATACAAAACAACATTTTAAAAAGTTCAGTAGATCAGGACAGTTGTCAGTATTAGTATTACATTTGAATTAAAACTGCAACACGATTCAGATATTAGAAAAATATATTTTTCAGTTCAGTATTAAACATTGCTTGCAAAACAATTTTTGATAAGTATCCATTAACATAGACTAAGAAGTTTATTTTAATAATTCACATTAATTAATCTATAAGGTTTTGACCTAGTAGATTAAGAACGATACTATTTATTGTTTATTAAAGACAGTAGTTGAGAAATAAATATGAGTGAAATGTGTGAATAAAGAAAAGAACAGGTTTTCTATTTCATTAAGAAATAAAATCCTCATTAAAACAAAAAACAAGAGTCGTTCTGAGAAGGAAAAACGATGTCAAGTGAGAAATTTCAAAAACCGGAAACAAGCACGTAATATTTCATTTTTATATCTTTATATGGCGTGGTATTTTGCTTTTTCCAACAAAACAATTATGCTTTGGGTTTTATGATAACTTTACCATATCAATTGGAATTGTCCTGTTTCACGGCAACGTAAAAGCTCAGCGCTTATTCTGCTTCATACCATAGACCCTTTAAATTGTATCATATGAGTGTTCCACTCAGATTGATGTTTCTGAAAGCTTTCCCTACACTACAATACAGCGGATTGACCGCTGAGCAATTTACTGGCGAAGTGTTAGATTTCTATACCTTACTGCTTTGTTTAAACTGTTTAATCACCTGCAATAGCCATATTCGTAATTGCTTCTAACACGAGGTCGAAAAATTGGTGGGGTCTTGTATATGTTATTTATTCTTTTCAAAATAAGAAACATGTAGCAATAGCTAAATGAAGTGATGATCATAATAAACAGTAGTAATAGTAACTATAATAATAATAACGAAAGAAAACAACGCTTTCACCTGCAGCGGATACTGGATTTTAAAGATTAATATGAAAGAACCTACCTAATGGAACATTTATTCGCTTTGCACACGTTGCAATAACCTTAGCAACAGAAAAACAACAAACATTGCAACAATTTTGACAATCTGTTCAGTGAGCTTTATTAAATCCTGTATGATGATGTGAAATATTCCTACGCTTTTTAAAATAACATGCCTGCTCGTGCGTTTGGGTCTTTCTGGTGGATGTTTCGTTTCGACTGCAAGCTTTCTGGCTAAACTGTGTAGAAATGTTCATGAAAATACCAAATCAACCTCGTCAGCTCCGTGACAAAGCGCTTTATACCTGTACTGTGACAGTTTTACGATTTATACACCAGTATGACCGCAAACTCTTCATAGACGCTCATTCCCACTTGGCTTTGAAAATGCCAAATGGGGATTGATTGATTCGAATTCTTCACCTAGTTTTTTCATCCCATCTTTTTTTTCTTCTTCCGCCGGATCGGTTTCCAGACATCTCCTCCGAGGCCGCTGAAGCTATACCAACCAAACATGGCACATGTATGGAGGGTCATCTGAAGTCGTGCACCTGATAAAAAGTTTTGACCTTGAACTTACTGGTCAAGGTCAAATCGCTAAAAAGGTCAAATGGTTTTCAGACAATTATTGCAAGGCCGTTGAAGCTAGAACAGCCAAACTTGGCACATATATAAAGAGTAATGTAATCTAAAGCAACCGATAAAAATTCTTGACCTTGGCCATGACCTTGAAATCGCGAAAAACGTTATTTAAGAAAAACAATTAGTTATCTCGAAAACGGCCTCCAGGGTCACTTTCGTGCCCCAAACCGGAAGTTGGCCCTTATCACGAAAACGGTAAGAGATATAGCAAGTTTGACCTCATTTTCGACCTCCACCCTTATACGACGATACGTAGGGTAAATCTTCCTCTGTCCTTGACCTCCAGCGTCGCTTTCGAGCCCCAAACCGGAAGTTGGCACTTAGCTCAAAAACGGTAAGACATAGAGCAATTTTGACCTCATTTTCGACCTCCATCCTTATACGACGATACGTAGGGTATAACTTCCGGTGTCCTTGACCTCCAGCGTCACTTTCGTGCCCCAAACCGGAAGTTGGCCTTTATCTCAAAAACGTAAGAGATAGAGCAATTTTGACCTCATTTTCGACCTCCAACCTCTATACGACGATACGTAGGGTATAACTTCCGGTGTCCTTGACCTCCAGGTCACTTTCGAGCCCCAAACTGGAAGTTGGTCCTCATCTCGAGAACTGTAAGAGATAGAGCAATCAGTTTCCAGACATCTCCTTCAAGACCGTTGAAGGCAGACCGTCCAAACTTGGCAGTTGAATAGAGGTCATCTGAAGTGGTACATCTGATAAAAATGTTTTACCTTGACCTTACCGGTATAGTTGGTAGTATTTAGGAGGACATTCTACATTCAGACATGTGAAAATTTTTAACAATTAGCAATATCATCTACGTTCCGTTTTAAGTTATCATTCCAAGTGGGGTCTAATTCGCTGTGCAAATTTCGGTCTAGTTAGAACTGAACTTAAATTGTTCCAATGCGTTTCAATGTCAATTTTTACTGTGATTATGCAATGAAATTATGGTATATAAAATACTGGACGCGGTACAAAGATAAATATATGTCACTTATGCATGCGACTTTAATGGCTAGTGTCTGTGACACGCTGTCTTTGCAACATACATAATATACAATACTAATTTTCCTGTAATGTACCCATTGTGAAATGTAATAAGCATCGCCTGCGGTTAAAAAAATTTTACGTATTATTTACATATTGTCTTATTTCATTATATTATATATTATATAAACTATGCATACTTTATATACTGTATATACTATTTATATTATATATACTTTGTATACATTAGCACTATATACAGGCAGAATGCGATATTTCTATCTAAAAGGCCGCTTATGAGGTACGCTTAAATAACATTACTGTGTTTTATTGCACGTTGTTTCATGGACAGATAGATAGATACATAAAATATCTGTGTATCTGTCTGTCTTTTTCTCTCTTTTTCTATATCTTTCTCTCTAGTATCTCTATATCTCTTGCATTCGTCCTCATTGTCTTACCCTCTTTTCTTATTTCTGTCTCTCCACTTTTGCCGTTTCCCACTTCTCTCCCATATATCTCGCTTTCTTTCTGCCTCTTTTGTAACCATATTTATTTTGCATATTTACGGCATGAACTAATCAGCATTCAAAGTATGCAAAAAGAACGGTGCATATATTCAAATAAACATAGAATATTAACAAAAGTGCCATCGATACCAATCTTTATTTGTGAATTTTATATGGAAAATGCTTACGGGGTGACGGTTAGCGCATTTGGTTAAAGCGTTGGTCTGGTAATCCCAAGGTCCAAACTTCGATTCCAGCTTGAGTGGTAGGCAGGAGATTGATGTTCGTTCCAATTGCTTTGGGCTAGATCCACCAATCACAGAATTCGGAATTAATTCCCAATAAGGTTTTCGGCCATCTCTTTTAAAGAAAAATATTTCAATATCTAAGGTTTGGTGGTTCAAGATACAAGATTGTAATACTTAACAAAGTGCTTTCGTATTTTTAATGTACCACAAGCGCTAAATCACATCAAGTAAAACATATAGTGCTACACTTAACAGTTATAAGAAAAATGTAACTTGGTTTGTTTAATCTCAGGCTTTAACGTCATTCAGTATAGCTTTTTTGGTATTATATTGGAACTTTGCTAAATTACATTACTGAAATGTAGGACAGTTGTTAAACGTTAAAAAATTCAAATAATTAAAACCTATGACATTTAATCAATGCTTAAAATTCAGATAATTAATTACTTCTTTAGACAGGGCTTCAGATCATGATACTGCTTATGACTTAATATTGTGATTTCTCAAAATATACAAGTGTGTTAAAAGAAGTAAAATTTAAAAAAAAACATTTAGAATTGTATCCCTTTAGACCTGCATATCGCACGAAGTGCATCCTGAACAAAATAAAATACAGCAACACATGTGTTATCGTGGAAACGAGTCAAAGGTGATTTGCTTATTGAGCAGATAGAACACCCCAAGTGATTGTACCGTGTTCATTTATGTAGTGAAAAGAAGGCTGCACAGCTGTTCAATGCCGAATAAGTGATTACTTATGACTATTTATAATCTGTAGATATATTATTATGATCAGTCTATATCAACAAAATTATCAAACCATTACAATATACTGTATATAGTTTATGCACAACTTGGTACGTTAAAATTAAAATAACATTGCTGTGCTAAAAATCAGGAGAGACTGAATCTGTATGATATTTGATAACCATGACGTTAATAAAACTATTGAGTATAACTTTTGTACTGTTAAGTAAGACATTCTCAGTACTATCCAAAAGTAAGGGAGAGCAGTATATAGAATGTGTTCCTGGAAACCTGAACGTAATCTTAGCAGCTCCTCACGGTGGATATGAAGAACCTGACGACATTAGAGACCGCGATGCCGGTTGCTATGTGGACGGCGAGTGTGTGTGGAGCCACGACTGTGGTGAAAAAGACTTCGATGAGTAAAACTTAAGACTGTTGTTATCTTACTTATAGACATTCATTGATATTTGAAAACATTTTTTTCTTTCAATTAGGCAGGTTATACTACTTACCAGTTGAATTTGCAGTGCCTTGTTTTTCAAATGTAACGTTTATAGATGCGAGGCAACCACAGTGCGGGACTCATTCACACAGGAGCTCACCAGACTTATCCATGACTACTTGTATGACATGACAGGCAAAGCACCAACAATGGTAATCAATCTATTGGCTCGTGTTAAACTGGATGCAAATCGGGACATCAATGAAGCTACCTTTGGTGAAACAATAGCAGTGGAGGCATGGGAGGAATTCCACAGGTGCACTCAAACAACCTTGATCTATTTATGACGTAACATCGTTAATTTTTTTGTGTAATGTTCACTATTTCTCATTTCTGTACATGCAAACTAGTAAACCTACTACTTTAGAACAGAAATTTATAAATACTTAAAAAGTGCTTCCAAAATACAAATGGATGTCTTATTTGATTAACATGACCAGATGTGTCAACGCTTCCAAGCAGACTATTGAACAAGATGAAGCGGTTAATGGCATGGGGTTGTTCCTCGACATACATGGCCATGGTCATCCAAATGTATGGGCAGAGTTAGGTATATCAATCACGTCATATTTCCTAACATCGGTTCTTGCATTTTCTTCTACTTCCATACCTTTTTATTTTAGTCATGTTCCATTTTACATTAGAGATGGATTACGTAATAACATAAATGGTAACGATGCAGTCTTACCATATTGTTAAGACATTATTGCAGTCACATGAAATTAACTACATATATATATATATATATATATATATATATATATATATATATATATATATATATATATATATATATATATATATATATATACCATGGCATGATAACACTGTCAATATAAAGCAATTATGAACTGAGAATTTATAATATCGTGTAGGTTATCTTCTCAATGGAGATGAACTAGATTCGGGGGATTTTGTAGCAGAAGACACGTCCATCGTCCATCTTTCTACAGAAGTAAGCACTGACTTTGATAACCTACTGCGAGGAGACGTCAGCTATGGCCATTTTCTAGAACAGAACGGATATGCTGCAGTACCATCTCCCACTATACCTGGTCCCGATGGAGAGGCCTTCTTTTCAGGTATCAAAAAACTGATGCCATTATTTCATTCGAAATCATTAGGCGTAGAGTTTGTGTAAGAATATTAAACATGTAAAAAATTTAAGGAATTTCACCCTAAGCCTAGTGATATAAAACGGAATATATCTATTCTCAAAAAAGTCACAAAACTATTGCTTTGATGATATTTAAATTTGAGGGTTAGGAATATTCAACTTTGATATTGTATATTGAATTCAACTTTTGTATTTAATTGCTAACATCAAATCCATTTTGAACTTCATTGGTTTGCTGTGAGAACCCTTTTTACGTATATATTGAATTCAACTTTGATATTTAATTGGTAACATGAAATCCATTTTAAACTTCATTGGTTTGCTGTGAGAACTATTTTTGAAAATTAAAGGATACTGTATCTGTGATACTATATATTGTTTTGCGATAATGCAATGTAATTGAAAATGAAAAGCATGTTGCAACACAGTTATTAGCGAAATGATGTCCACTTTAGCTATTATAAAAGGTACTTAATAAAGGTATGACATTTTGTATACACCTGTATGATAAAATGTTTGATTTGACTTGCGACATATCGAATATTTCAGCTTTTCTATCAGAAAAAGCAATCAATACTTGTATATTGCTGTATATCACTATTGTATTTTAGAATACTGTTTCACAGCATTGTTACTAAATGTTATTTTCTGTGTTTTGTCAATCATTTTCAATTTACCAATACACATGCAATTACTTGTGCTGCGCAGGAGGCTACAATACACGAATCCATGGCTCTAATGAAGGCGGTACTATTGACGCTATACAAATAGAATCTGCTTATGAAAATAGGGATGATCCGGAGAGAGATGCATACGCTCAAGCAATTGCAATAACTACTTTTGAATATCTCCAGGCAAATTACCCAGGTTCTTTGAATCAATAAACCATGCTTTCAAATGTTGGTTTAGTTGTTTCTTTTCTCTGTATGTGAGGTTGACTTGGATGTAGATACATGTTGGATATACACCGAAATAGTGATCGTCCCATGTCTTTTAGTCATTATTTTTGCGTCCAAGAAGTAAAGGTAAAAAGGTCGATTGTACTTGCCGTACACTAAGAATTTATTTAATAAACCCAGCTCTGCTTTATTTGTATTTCAGATATACTACGATTTTGGGTTTTTTGGGGCACATGATAATCTATTCGCATGACGTCACGATGTGACCGAACTAGAGTTGATTACTACGTGTCCATATTCAAACCAGCAGTCTATTGAACTTGAATCAGACAAAATAGAAACAGTTGGAAGACAAATCAGTCAGCAAACGACAAAATATAGAGAGCTGGCGCAGAAAATTCTCTACAAGTTTTAGCTGGTAATTCTGAGATTTTCCAAATTCTATTCACCCATAGCCTGGTAGTCAGAAGGAAATGTTCTACATAAGCTATATGAAGGATCTTGGACACGAGCGCAAGATCTAATTTATAATGAGGTTAAAAAAATAATCTGGTGTATCCATTTAATATATTATCCAAGGATACAGGTGTTTAAACCATAAACTTACATAGATCAGGTAAAATTAAAAGGAAAATTTCAACGTAAATTTTAACGATTTGTTATAAGTTTGATTGATTGAAAGCAGGACGTTCTCGGTAGTAATGTCAGATTTTAAATGGCGAAACTTTGGTACCATTTACCAGTTTTACCCTCGTGTAAAACGATGACGGTTCACTTTTTAGAGGTTCTACAGAGAAGGCTTTGATTCTTCATATTGTTGCTGGTCATTAATAAAAAAATTATACCGAGCATGGAAAACGGAAAAATTGTAAATGTTTCACATCTGAGACAGCAGTTTCGCCCAGATTCGATATAACATGTAGCGCTCAGCCAAGAGTAAAAAACAGTTTGCATACCGTGAGATACTCATACATTCAATAGTAAATGCTCTATATCATTTAAAATACCATTTTCCTCGAATATTGAACATTCCACATGGTTTAAAATAACATTTTCACATGCCAAACTCATCATTCTTCCGCCGAATAGCATACAGTAACCAGCATATTATCAATATATCTCTAGAGTGTGAGAAAAGTGTTGTGAAACGTCATCCTGTGATTCATGGTTTGAGAAAACTTTGTGAAACGTCATCTGGTGACTCATAGTGTGAGAAAACTTTGTGAGACGTCATCTGATGACTCATAGTATTTATGAAACATCAGTGTGAGACTCATAGTATGAGAAAGCTTTGTGGTTCATAGTGCAAGAAAACTCTGTGAAACATTAGCTGGTGGCTCATAATGTTAGAAGGCTTTGTGAATTCTCATCCAGTGACTCATAGTGTGAGAAAACTTTGCAGAACATCAGCTGATGACTTATAACATAAGAAAGCCTTGTGAAACGTCATTCAGTGGCTCTTAGTGTTAGAAGAGTTGTGAAACGTCACACAGTGGCTCATGGTGTTAGAAAGCTTTGTGAATCATCATCGGTGACTCATGGTATAAGAAAGCTTATGAAATATCATCAGGTGAATCATAATGTTGCATATTATGAACTGAATATTTTTATGAAGCCTGTTAGAGTGGAAATTGTTATACTTTTTCAGAAAGAATTAATATGGATTATGTAGAAGCACAAGGAAATTTTCTTACATAACATTATCGAACAAAAATTATAGGTCGCATATAACTAACTTATAATTGGTGTCAATTTACTATTTTCAGCCTTTACGAAGGGTTCTCTGTATTTGTCTTTGACACATAAACCAGGGACTGTTATTCTATAGCACTAGCATTTACTGAACAATTGTTTCATAATGTTTTTTAAATTACTCATGCTTGCATTTTGCGTAGTTTATCGCTTAAGTTAAAAAATACCACCTTGTAAATCGAAGCCTTCTGCGATTCTAAGTTTTATTATTTTCACTGTGAACTTAAAGTTGTAAAACAGCTGTATTTGCCATTCAATTAGTTAAAAAGTAACATATATTGCCAAAGCAATGAATAAATTTGCTACAATCTAGAAGAAAACTTGACTTTGCTGCAATCTAGAAAATATTAGGCTGCTCGGAAAAAGGCATTGGCTATACCTTGCCCGTGTTTCAACATGACCAAATACAGTGTCTAACTGATTACGTTCTTCTTCTCAAGGTTGAATATTGGGTCGATTCTGACGATTATATTAATTATCCTTCACAAATATCACCATTACTGTAAAGTTTATTTGTTAACATGAGAAATATCGACAGTGACATTATCAAACGAATTGTCGTTACACGACTTAACGGTTGGTATTGCAACAAAGATATAATAGATATACAGTTCAATAAATTGGTGAAGGGACAGCGTGATGTCTTTCAAACCTTCTGTTTTCCTTTGTTATGTTTTTTTTGTTTTTGCTGATTTCTTGATGCCCCATGTGCCATGTACTTATTTAAATATAATTTTTATATCAAATTTATCAAGAAATTTAATATTTCGTTAATTTTGCATTCAGTGACAGGTGACGTAATTCACTGCTCTCACTTAGCTAAGACATGTGAAGCGAATCTCAATCCCCTTCTTGCCACCCAGAGCCAGATTGGAGCCTGACATTACCACATCAACGCTCTAACCAAATGAATTAACTGGCATGTTACTTCTTCTGCCTTTAAAATAAAAAAGTCCAAAAATCCAGATCCAAATTAAAATCAAGCTTTTTTCCTTTTCGAGATTAATCACTACGGTAAGCCACCGGCATTTGTATGCGCTGTTACACAAGTATATCAGCACTCTTACGTTGAAAATTGAAATGATTGGCACAGATACAGAACAGACAACTGCCTAACAATCGTTATTGGTTTGCAGAAGATAGCGTCGACACGAAAACAGTACAAAGTCAAACTTTTCCCTGTCGAAATAAAAATAAATACACAAGAATTATAAATTTTTCTCTCTTTTTTTTGGTTCTTCCTGCAGTAAATAACTTCGGTTTTATGTAACTACAATACAATCGCATGCTGAGAGTTAAATAACCTACGCGTACAGCCATTCAACAGCTGTATAAGTTGAAAGCTTAGCTCATTTTATTTTAGTTACCTCTTTAATTCCAGAGCCCAAACTAACACAAACTTGTTTTAGTCACAAATATTGTTTTCAGAAGTGCGTCAAAAGTGTCGCACTTTATTTTCGAAAAGCTGCAGACTCAAGTCGTTTATAATTAATTTTATTGGAATTACTTAATAAAAACAAACCGCTATACTGGAACTTTTTCAAACAAAAAGCATCAAGCTGTTTTTGGTCTTTTACTGCAATTCTTCACTTAATTATAAGTAAAATAATTTTTGTTTGTATTCTTGCGGCTATTTTATGATAAAGATGCACTTGCAAATGTTATGCTTACTCTCAATCTCTGTTCAAGTGTTTGGTTGGGAATTTTAGCATAATAACGTTTTAAATTTCTAATAACAAAATGACTTAAATAAAACATTTGAAAAAATCTCATTTTGCTATATGTTTTAAGATGTCTTGGGAAATAATTCTGTCAAATAGTATGCCTTTTCTGATTAATTCTCATTTAATCCTCAAATTAATTTAAAGTAATAAATAAAGAATATTCTTGTCGTCTTGAAATTCTATGGTCACGGTCTGTGTCCTAATTCCATTTTCTCCAAAATCTGCAAAATAGTAATGTTTCTGTAATTACAGCAATGAATTTTATTTTAGTGTCTCACCAACAAAAACTTTCGTCAGTAAAGAATACCTTACAAGGAACAGCATCTAAGTTTGATTTACCATTGATTTTAACTTCAGAAAAAGTTTAAATCTAACTTTAATTTTAAAAAGATTTTATCCCAGTGAAGTGTTTGTTAGAAAGCAACTTTTAAAGCTGAGCAGGATTTACCTTAGCCTCTTCGCTTTTATCGCTGTCATCCTTTTCCTTCTCAGAATCATTTTCGTCAGCGTTCTTCTTTTTGTTCTTTTCTTTGTCATCCTCACTCTTTGCCTTGCGTATTGCTCTAACAGTTACATCCCTACCATTCATTTTGTTATATATGTGCATTTTCTCCTTGACTTTGTCAGTGTCATCATATTTGTCTATCTCTTTTTTGTCATTATCTTTTTCATGTTTTTCTTTTTTTATGCTTGCTTTTTTCCTTGTGATGTTCGTCATTTTCGTCTTCTTTATTTTTGGACTTTCCAACTTTTTTGTATCTTCTTTATCCTTGTCACCTTTTTGTTTAGCATTGTCATCTCTATATCTTTACCATTGTCGTAGCCGTTGTTGTCTCTATCTTGACCCTTGACGACTTAATGCTTACCGTTTTCTTTTTCGTCTCATTCTTTACCACTACCGTCTTTATCTTTACTGTTATCATCTTTAACTTTACCCCTGTCGTCTTTATCTTTCTCGTTATCGTCTTTATGCTTACCCTTGTCTTCTTTATCTTTGCCTTTGTTGTCTTTATCTATACCATCACTGTCTTTGTTTTTACTGTTTTCATCTACATCTTTACCTTTGTCGTCTTTATCTTTGCCGTTGTTTTCTTTACTTTGCCTTTGCTGTCCTTATCTTTACCCGTGTCGTCTTTAACTATACCATTGATATCTTTATCTTTGCTGTGGTCATCTTTATCTTTACCATTCTTGTTTTTATCTTTGTCGTTGCCATCGTTATCTCTCTCGTTGCCATTTTCAACTTTACCGTTGCAATCTTTATCTTTACCGTTGTCACCGTTACCTGTATCTTAATTTTCTTTACTGCTGTGCTCAGCATCATCTTGACCATCCTTACCATCATCTCTGTTACTATCGTCCATTGTTCTTTGATTTCTGGTTTCATCTTCTTTTCGTGTTCTTGATTTTTTGTGTTTTGGCTATAGCCAGAATCTTTGATTTTCTGCCATTTACTGTCATCTTCTTTCTTTTGGTCATCATTTTTATCTCTACCATTTTCTCTCTTTGCATCATTTTCTTTGGTACTTGCATCATTTTATTCTTTTCCTTCACGTCCCCTTCTGTTTTCTTTGTCTTCTCTATTTTCCATTTCCTTTTTGCCGATTATTTTAACATGATTTTTGCTGTCTGTATCTCTTTTCACTGACTTCGTTTCTGTGGTCAGCCGTTCTGACACAAGCATTCATTTCAACGTTTTTAAGATGGCATATTTCGTTATTAGTTTTCATTTGATCTGAACTCTTTCGCATTTTAAATCAACTTTTACTGTTTGATCTTCCCAGTAGCCTGTGCTTTGGGGAAAAATTACGGTCTGACATAAAATACCCATAAAATCAAATAATAGCCATAAAATAAATAATAGCCATAAAATACAGATATTTAATGGTTTATCATATATTTTGATAGTTCACAGAGCTGTTTTTTTACAATTTAGTCAGGTGTGAAAAATGAACATTTAGAATTGTTGCGAAAAAAGGAGGCAATCTATTTACTTCATTCGGTTAAAGCTGTGGCGAGCTTGAGTGTGGTGTGCATGGGTGGAGTTCTTACTATTAATAGTGACTCACCTTAAGACCTCGGCCTCTCTTTTCCGTGCAAATGAAGACAATTTTTGAACAGCCGCGAATTGAGAATATAACATCCAGCACGTAAATCCTCGCTTTCTTTTTTCAGCTATAAATCTTCCCCTACTTTTCACTTCCAGAGAGGTTTTAGATCCCTTAAAAGCCTGTTTGGGATCATCATCACTATTGAAGAGCTAAAATAAGTAAGAAAATAAACGAATAGATTAAATATTCAACTCTGGGTTAAGATCTTGTGTGAAGTCTGATGCCGTGATGTTATGTGGAGTCGTGCACTAAACGAGCGTCAAGGAGTATGTGCATGTTCAAGCTGTGAATATGTTGTCGAAAAGCCTCCATTTGCTTCTCAGGTTTTTGTGTAACATGTCAGTCATGTGGGCTTTAGATGTGTGTTGTATTACGTTTCCCAAAAGAATGTTGGCTGTAAATATCTATATGTGTTGCGTGAAATTCTGGGGCTGCTAGCGGCGCTCTTTTCTCATCGTAATTTAACGTGTGACAATTTTGATTGTTAAGGTCCTTAATCGGTGTTTTTAGCTGTCCTTAGTTGTAGATGAAAAGGATGTATTTTGCAGGAGTAATCGTTCTGTTTCGACATGTAGCTCCTTTGAACAGATTAGATTACTGTTCATTGGCGTTAGCTTTCACCAGCTTGCGGCGTGATACCATGCGACATTATAGTTTTCACTGAATATTTATATATGTTTATGCAATGTTATAACCTCAAACCGCATATAGGCTTTTGGTAGTAATTGGGTACTATGCAGTTCTTATTTTACAGCGTGATAAAGATAAATTAGTTCACCTATTTGTTAATAAATTCGTCGAGATATTCTGTGCTTGAGAACAACCGCTGTTTGGGTTTTTTCATTCTCTTTAAGGTCATAGGCTGACCAAAAAAATTGAACTTTTAAACTGGGTCAAATATTTCATTGAAGTCTGAAGCCGTGATGGTATGTTAAGTGACAGTGTCAGCACTGGACAGTGAGGTTTCACAAAGGCCATAAGCTCTTTCGTCATCGAGATGTTTGTAATCTAAACATGCAGTTTGTTTCAATTTTGTCCTCGTTCATTCAGCATTAGGTTTCAACTGGCCAGCTTTACCTAGATTTCAACAATTTCCCAGCCCTCCATCTCAACTGTCATCCATTTTGGTAAATGATATTTGATAAATGTACACGGTTGTTTTCTTAATTCCTAAATTGGTACATTACCTTTAAGGGATAAATCTGTGCACATTTGCATGTAATGCTACAGCCTAAAATGGCAGATATACAATTTCAGATTGAGCGACTATTATTGAGTTCTTATTTTGTGGTTTGATAAAATGTAAATTTGTTCCCTCATTCGTCAATAAATTCGTTGAGAGATATTGCTCTTGACAATTAAAACGTCCTGTTTCATTCTATTTTCGGTTTCAGACTGTGAGCAAAAGCGAGACATTATTTTAATTTACTTTGACAGAACAACTATTTACGCTATTCTGATAAACATACATACTAAAAATGACCTATTGTCTTATCAGGGCCTTTCTTTGTTCTGAGGGAAAATGATTGCGCGGGTATGAGGATATCATATCATGACATAACTGAAGTGAAAGAAAAATACACAATTACTTAACTCTCTTTCTAACTCTCTTTCTAACTCTCTTTCAAGATAAACTACCTAACTTAAGATCCCAGTGCCTTCGTGACGGAACTAAATACAACCTTCTTGTAATTGTAGGGAAACTTGTCACAGTCCATCTACAAGCCATATAGGTTATCATAATCTCGTACTGAACTTGAAATAACTGCTTAAAATAAATATCTTTTGAATTTGTATTAGGTATTATGCTGATCTTTAACTATTCTCCCGTTTAACATCATTTGGCAAATTTGAGAAACGGTAACAAAAAACAATTGAAATAGTGAGAGGCACTACAAAAACCTGCTTGAGCTAAACTTCTGCAATATATTATATATAGATTTAAGAATTCCCTAAAAGTTATCACCGCAAATAGTTTTAAGATATTAAAACAAAATCAATTTACGATCAATGCATGAACAATGAAGATATCAATACTTAAATACCTTTTCATAACCGCTGTATCATTATTATTTCAGTGTGTTTTCATAGTATGATTACATATATATTTGACAACCTGGTACTAAACAGAAAGCTTTCTTTCCTAGAATAAATGCTTATATCTAAGCACTAGTTAAATATAAATATCATTGCTATAGCTCTGTTATACTGACGCTACTATGTCCTAGGAGCCTTTGTCGTCAATGTCGTATTTTTCCAGATAATCGATTGGGCATTGGCATCTTTTAACACAGTCACCTTCGCACTCGTCTACTTGCCAGCCACACGTGCGAGGACATTTGCTACCCCAGGACGTCGACACTGAGCCACCCTTGCATCCTTTCATGAGTACATTGTTACAGATACATACAGTGAGAGGAGTAATAACATGCTTAAGACAATTATTCTTGTAAATTAGTGCATTTGATATATTTGTTATGTTGCTAACAGTAACCACCCAGAAGATTAATATCTTAAAATCATTAATGTATTTTCAATGATAGTACTACCATTTGAAACGGTCTGAAATCCAAAAATTTATCAAATTGCGTTTATTTTCTTGCTTTGTCTTAGTTCTACACTTTTTATTTACTGTTCGTGAAATTCTTTTCAGTAAATTATTAACTATTAAAATGTTAGACAAAATTCTGCTTTGTTTGTCCTGATACAAACAATGCACAGCAACAACAAATAATAACTACTAAATAAATACCACACTACAGCAGTTAAGCTGATCTGTCATTACACAATTAAGCCGTTATTACTTTAAAACTTTAAAATTGTAACAATAACAACCATATTGCATATTTGATGCAAAATTTTGTTTGAAGTTGGTTTTATCTAGCTCTGAGATAAGTTTAGTAGCCGTTTGATAGCACATTTGTCTATTGACTTAATCACAAGACAGTTAAGTCTATTAAACAACCCTTTGAATTATCCTGCTGCTTAATAAGCTTAATTCCAAGAAAATGGCAGCAGAATGACACTCTGTCATAAATGAGCTTTACGTGTAGCAATATTCCTTGTATTGATTTTCTTACAATAGATATGTGCTTATTTTTTTAATATAAGAGCATATTACAAACCTCTTTTTGGTGCACTTTCAACGGAAACAAATAAAGCCAAGGAAAAAAAGAAAATCAAGCCGTGCATTTTCTGTTGAACGTTTCTAGTTGAAATTTAAAAATAATGTTCCTATACTCGACTTTTATCTTGATGGTGAAGGAAAACCAGCCGTTTTCAGACATGCATAGACATAGCGACGTGTTTGAGTAAACGTCATTAACCGCCTTCTAGACTGAAAATACACTCTTACAAAAAACGATTGTACAAAATATTAATATAACGTAATTTTGTGCAATTTTGTGCAGATTAATTTATCAGTTTACTTTCTTAAACATTCCGATGTTGTCAACCCGAGAAGTAAACTGTTCAAGCGCACCAATAATAATAATAATAATAATAATAATAATAAAAATAATAATAATAATAATAGTAATAGTAATAGTAATTGTCATTCAGTATCCGTGTTTCCTACACACATGGTAGCTCTAGCAGAATGCTACGCGTCTACTAAAAAAGAGATAGTAAAATCATGCACACGCACTTCTCATTGAGAGAATCCACCTAGTCTTCATTTTATGGTTGCAGTAGCGTGCGTTCTGGAGGCCTCTGTGCTCATTTATATGGAATTTGATGAAAAGTGGTGTTTAAGCTAAATTTCACACTTTACATCTTGGAGTGATAATTAAAAAGGTGTCTGCATTTGTGGCATTTCTCAAGTGTGGCGCTACTTGCCATCAACAGACACATTTACTAAGTTGTACATAAGAGGCTCCCTACTTCAAAATTAGAACACAAAAACGGTCTCTATTGGACGTGGTCGAAAGACTGAGGTTACTTTTTCCGAGAAGATCTACCATACTTCCTGCTTCAACAAACTAACATGTTAATCTTCTTTCTTATTTTATTATTTCATTCTCAGGAATTTTTTACATTTTTAAAAGGCTTGCATAAAATGCTTTTATTTACATTTGACTAGTATCTAAGTCTTTTTTATTTGCTTGCTTAAGGACACGCCTATGTGTTGCGGTGCAGTGTATCGTTAGTTCTCATAAAAATATCTTGGCCTTAGTCTGTCTGTTTTATATGTATTAGATATTAGACAACTACGGCTTAATCAGATGCGATAAGTAAATGGTTGATTGTTTATCTGTTAAGTCCCCTTTTTACACCACAGATTTTAATTTACCGCTAAGTGTGCATCCGTGTACTTGTACACATATCGCAGTTAACACTGACCTGTTTTATTACTTTTACTTCGCAACTGCTCTGAATATCATATCTCCAATTTTGGTTGAGTTTCGGGTATAGATCAAGGAAACATAGAACAACATTTCTCACGACAATGTGCACAATTTCTGGACAGATATTGGCCAGTCAGGATCGAGGTACCGTAGAAGCCCCGGGGGCTTCTATTCGCAAACAGTTTCTAAATAGAAGCCCTGCAGCTTCTATTATTATTGCTCCAGACTTACGTCTAAGACTACGACTGTCTTTCAGGTTTTGAAAGTCTGCCTGATTTTGTTTTCTTTCTGTTCATAGCTCTTTTGATGCTTCGTGCAAGTTAGAATCAAAGTCATTTTTCGGGCGATTCAAAACGTCAAACTTTTCTTTAATGGTGTAAGACTTTCTTTTGCCAACCATGATGTTTCAAATCAAATAGAAACAATGATGCCAATAGCGAAAATCCCAAAGGCATTTTGTGACACGAAAGTTGTCGGTGGAGTAAAAAAATAAGAATTCATATTTTTATTTCTAAGGCCTTATTCGTGACATCGTGGATTCCACCAAGCAAAAAGCTGACTATATCACGAGTACGTTTTGCTCAGGAGTACAGGTTCGAGTAAGGGGTTGTATTGTGTTGACAAAAGGAGAAGGATTAAGAGTTGTTTGTGCACGCAAGGGGGATTGAGCGTAAAAGTAGCGCAAGTAAATATTGGGTAGCACTCAAGATGTCCTGTAGGGGCTTTAATTTGGAAACGAGTTTTTACTGTGGCCAATTTTATACCAAATAGAAGTCTCGGGGGCTTCTATTCTTAAACAGATTCCAAATAGAAGACCTCGGGGCTCTATATGGGGGATGCTTCTTTTCGGAAACTCCTGGTACCTCGCACAAAGCCTCATTCTCGTTTCGAGCTTTTAGCAACACCCTGGTCGTTTCTTAATTGTCATTAGTAATTACTTCTACTACTACTTCTATTTTCATTCACATCATAATTGATTATAATACAATGTTAATAATTTAACAGTAAAATTGCAAGAATTATACAATTATTAATATTAATAATCATTGACATTGTTACTTGGGTTAAAATGGTAATCGTGCAACAAGAAAAGTGTTCATACTATGCCATAGTTTGGTGCACAAAGTTTTTTTCTTAAATTGCTTTACATGATTTAAAATCAATAAAATATTACTTACTTGTTTAAAACAATTTATCAAAGAATATCTTCAATAACTCTAGAATAAACATTGAACTTGACTTAATTTATGTTTTATGGTAAGCAACTCAACTAAGTGTATGCAGGACAAGTATTAAGATAAATCATGTGTAATTAAGACTATTTTCTTTGTAGCCATCAGATTTAACTTAAATGCACTTAAATTAGGATCACAAAGCTTAAAGGAAAAGTCATGTACTATATAGTTATTACCCTGATTGATGTCCTATATTTATAATTTTAACAGCTAAATAATGAAATAGAGTTAAGACAGTGTAGAATATATTAAGTTAAGGATATATGTAAACACAAAAGTGGAGCGAAGGCACGGGTTCTTCTGGGCATTTCTTGTTGTCCAAACAGTCAACCTAAACGGTAGATCGGTCTATCGTGTATAACACCATTTTACTTGGCAGACCCACCTGGGATTCCGAGAAAATAGTCCTCATACAAGATGGGATTCATTTTCAAAATATTGATTCGATCTGCGTATATATTTTAGAACCCAAATACAAATATTGAATTGTAAAGATAGCTGCTTCAGAAATTCTTACTTAAGTTTCGACCTAAGGATACGAAATGATTAAAAGTAAAGATTTGGGTGTTCGAGGCTTCTAAAGCCACTTTTTTTTAGGCGTTCTGCTACACAACGTTCCATTGCCTCTCAAAACGTGCTCGTTCAGTGTTTACGGCTTGTACCTCTGTCAACGTCAGAAATAAGGAATAATTAATAAAATGAACAATTATTTCTGCATCTAGATCCGTATTCAGTAACTTAGCTCAAACTCATACTCAAACTGAGTCTAAAAACTTTAGTTTCAAACTCACTTGAGCATTTGCTCAAAATATGAGACTGAACTTTTCTGCGTCGGAAATTCGTTAAGTGATAGACTCTTAGCTTGCACAGGTATTGTTTAAAATGATTAAAATAACGCACTTTAGATATGTTATGGGGAAAAATAAAAGGTCACTAGCTGTCTTATTTAGCTTTACTTAATGTCAAGTGACCTCCATGCTGGCTCAAAGTAAACCTTATTTGTTGAATGGTGTTTTTCTATTGTGTCCTTTCTGGCTAAAATCAGATTCTTACATTTACTGAAACTACCTCCCAAGTAAACATTCTAAGGTCGAACCAACGTCGATTTGAGGTTGCGGCGTCCATCTGACCAGACCACACTTTGTTTGTGATTGATCGAGACTACAAAACGATGCCTAACCAAGGTCTTTGATACAGCATGGAAGAGGCGTTGTTAGAGTAAGGTTTTCTAGTACGTTGCTCTTAGTCCCAACCGAATATAACTTCCTGAGACATATTATGAACTTCTTTGGTGCAATGCTGAATAGATGTCGGAAAACCGACGTCACAAAGACGTTGAAAACTCGACGTTGCATAGAAGAAGGATGCAAGTAAAACAAAATCCTTATGTTGTCGCTCACCGGAAATGGTAGCCATGACCATAGATCGAAACAAGTACTTAAATGTGAGAATTTTAGAGTGCACAAGTTTTTCCCACTTATTTTTGGAAAAGTATTAAGGGAAATTGATTTCAAATATATCCTTCTATTCAATTAGTGTCGAGGGTAGGGGCAGAGGCAGCCCCACCAAGGAAAGCAGCCACATGGCGTCATTAGTGTCGGCCAACAACCACCAACCACAGCAACCACATGACGTGATTAATGTGGGAGAAGGAAGCAACCACACCAAACAAAGAAACCACATGATGTCATTAGTGTAGGATGAGGGGGCAGCCAAAAAAAGCAAAGCAACCACATGACGTTACTCGTGTCATGGGGGAAGCAGCAACACCAAGCAAAGCAGCCACATGTCGTCATTAGGGTAGGTGATTAGCTGCCACACCAAGCAAATCAACCACATGACGTCATTAGTGTCGAGGGGGAGCAGTCACACCATGCAAAGCAACCACATGTCGTCATTAAGGTCGGGGAATTAGGCAGCCACACCAAGCAAAGCAACCAATGACGTCACTAGTGTCGGTGGGAGAGGGGCAGCCAAACCAAGCAAAGCAACCACATGACGTCAATAGTGTCGGGGAGCAATGTAACCACATGAAGTCATTGTTGTTGGAGGGGAAGCAGCCACACCAAGCAAAGCAATCGCATGACGTCATTAAATAGGGGCAGTCACACCAAGTAAAGCAACCACATGACGCCATTACAGTTGGGGAAGGAGACAGCCACACAAAACAGAGCAACCACATGACTCATTAATGTCGGTAGAGGGTGCTGCCAAACCAAGCAAAGCAACCACATGACGTCATTAGTGTCGGAACGGCAGTCACATCAAGCAAAAAACATCATTAGTGTCGGGGCGAGGGGGCATCCAAACAAAGCAATGCAACCACACGACGTCATTAGTGTCATTGGTTCCTACACAATTTCGCTGCAGAACGAACAGTTTTACCATACTAGCAACATGACAAAACACATGAAATATAAAATAGCCACATCCGGATACGAGGAAAGTATCCAGAGCAGGACCAACTCAAATGAATTCCCAGGTTATATTTCTAAAACTGCGTCTAACGTATATTTAAATAATGAATGACATCTAATAAAAAATATAAAACAGCAACCCGTATAAAACTAGAACCGCATTTCGCTAGCGAAATGTTAAACACTTGACAAAAATTAAAACGCAAAAATACTTCCTTCAATGGATTATTTCTTGAATAATATAAGTATTTTACAACATACATACAGTGTGTTATACAACTATGCACAGAGCTTATGGCACAGCATGCATGCGGCTTACAATATTCTAAAAACATCGGTCAAGAAAAAACTCCATAGGTTGATAACTTAATACCAACTAAATATATTAGCAAACCACACAGCTTGAATACGTCTTATAAGTCAAGTAGTGTTTGGTTTTTGTTGACTTAGGGTTTTATTGACTGATCAGGCATACAGTGTGTTATCTGTTTACGCAGTGAGAGCTCACACAAAGCTGAGCAACTGTGTCTTCTGTGCTGCGCGTTAGATGCACCG